>KZ825875.1:0-160756 GCA_003184645.1 Aspergillus ellipticus CBS 707.79 | reverse complement strand
AGATAGATTATATACATAGAAATAAATATTCTATAGATTTTTAAGATTTTTATAATTTTTATTTATATTGATAGATCAAATTTTTATATAATATATATAAAATACAGGTATTATATTATAATAAGCTATTATATATATTTATGAAGACTTCTAGAACACATCTAAAGATTATTTATATTATTTTAAATTTATATGTCATAATTTAGGTCTCTTAGACTTTTGATGGTTGAGATATCTTATATTTAAAAAAGAATCTTTTGTATAGTATTACCAGCTGGGCCGCCCAACCGTGTGGGCCGTCTAACCGTTGATTACGTTAACACGAACCGTATGTGATGAGTCAGCCAGGCCGGCATCGGGCCGGCTGAGTCAGCGTCCCCGGGGCATTCTCCGGTTCGTGAAATTTTCTTGGGTTTAGCGGCACCCGCAAAATTTCTTCCTTTAACTCGGTTGGCAGTGGAGAGAAATAAAGATGAGGGCCGTCTCGTCCCTCCCTTTCTCTCCTAAAAAACTTCTAACACCATGTTATTCGCTTCGCTGATCCCTCCGTGGGCGTGACATTGCCATCTTCTGCTATCCAGCACCCCCCTATCTACCTCTACATGACCCTGGTTATGTCTCGATAGACGTTTCCGGCTCGATCCCATCTTTCAACCCGTCCAATTCCGTTTTCCTCCCCCCCACCACACTGTGTGTGTCCCCCCCGCCCCCAAAGACCGTTTCTCCCCGTTCTGGATGTAAGTGTGGAATAACCCTCCTGGTTTCTGCCTGCCTGCCTTTCCGCACGCCCCTCTCTATGATGAATTTCGGTTTTTTTTTATAGATGTTAGACTTCCTAAGCATCATTGCGGATATTTTCCGATCTGACTCAAGCTGCATACTGCAATCTGGCTTTCTCTTGTTACTTGATCTCGGGCACTGGCGCTAATCTCATGCGCCTATCTAGAACATCCTTCTACCGACACAATGTGTGGTATCATTGCTTTGATCCAGGCGAATCCGTCGTCTTCCGCTGCCATCGATCTCCATGAGGCACTTTACCTGCTTCAACGTGAGTTGAGCCCCGCGAGCGACCCGTTCGCCCGTGAATGGACTCGGACTAATGTCGGGGTTGCATGCGCACAGACAGAGGTCAGGATGCAGCAGGAATTGCCACTTGTGCTACCGGCGGTCGCATCTATCAGCTGAAGTCGAACGGTATGGCTGCCAAGGTTTTCAACGATGGCGCCAGGGTGGCAGATCTGCCGGGGTCGATGGGAATTGGTCACCTGAGATATCCCACCGCCGGGAGCAGTGCCAATGCCGAGGCTCAGCCATTCTATGTGAACAGTCCATATGGTATCTGCCTGGCGCACAACGGCAACTTGATCAATGCTCCTGAGCTGAAGAGATATCTCGACATCGAGGCCCACCGTCACATCAACACTGACAGCGACAGTGAACTGATGTTGAACATCTGGGCTGATGAGCTGAGTGAGACCAAGAAGGCTCGTGTTAATACCGAAGACCTCTTCGCCAGTCTCACCCGGATGTACGAGAGATGTGAAGGTGGCTGGGCTTGTACCGCTATGCTAGCCGGTTTCGGTCTTCTTGGCTTCCGTGACTCCTATGGTATCCGTCCCCTCGTCCTCGGGTCCCGTCCCTCGGTTGACGGTGAGGGCCTCGACTACATGATGGCCTCCGAGTCGGTTGCTCTGCACCAGCTTGGGTTCAGCAATATCCGTGACATCCAACCGGGTGAGGCGGTTATTATCGAGAAGGGCTGTGAACCTGTCTTCCGCCAGGTGGCTCCCAAGAAGGCCTACGCCCCTGACATCTTCGAATACGTCTACTTTGCCCGCCCTGACTCCGTCATTGACGGTATCAGTGTGTATCGTAGCCGTCAACGTATGGGCGATCGCCTCGCTGCCAGAATCCTCGATATCCTTGGACCGGAAGTGGTCAAAGATATCGATGTTGTGATCCCGATCCCCGAGACGTCCACTACATCCGCCGCCGCTGTCGCCCGGTATCTGGACAAGCCTTACTGCCAAGGCTTCGTCAAGAACCGCTACGTCTTCCGCACGTTCATCATGCCCGAGCAGAAGACCCGCCAGAAGGGCGTCCGCCGTAAACTCAACGCTATGCAGGCCGAGTTCAAGGACCGAAATGTCCTTTTGGTCGATGATAGTATTGTGCGAGGAACAACTAGTCGGGAAATCGTTACCATGGCCCGGGAAGCCGGTGCTAAGAAGGTCTACTTTGCCAGCTGCTCACCAGAGATTGCGTGAGTGCCTCCGGACGTATTTTTTTTTTACTGCTCAGTCGCTGACCGTCTTCACAGACACGCTCACATCTACGGAATCGACCTGGCATCGCCCACCGAGCTGGTTGCGCACAACCGCAACCCCGAGACGATTGCCAAGCACATCGGTGCTGACAGTGTCATCTACCAGACCTTGGATGATCTGAAGGGCGCATGCGCCGAGATCGCCAAGGAGAACGGCTTGTCCGAGCCCCACGATTTTGAAGTAGGTGTGTTCTGTGGCAACTACATCACACCGGTCGCCGAAGACTACTTTGAGCACCTGGAGAAGCTGAGAGGCGAAGGTCGCAAGATCAAGGCCTTGGACCGTGCCAAGGAAGCCGTCACCCATGGCTTTGCCAGCGAGAAGGACTTCAGGATGGCTGCCAACGGTGTCAAGCTTGATGGCACTGGTAACATAATCCCTGCGCTAGACCCGAGCGAGTCTGAAGTGCCCCAAGTGAGCGTCTGCAGCACTCGGAAGCATGCTCACGAGGAGCCACCCAAGGTGAAGGATCGCATGGACATCAGCATCCATAACATCGCTGATCACGAATGATTATGAACTTATGGCCTAATTTATACCATCTCATGGCATCCTGTGATCTGGCGTCTTGGAGTTCGTAGACGGAGGATGCAAATAGACCGGGAGTCTGTTTGACGTTTGAATACATCTTACGAACAACGAGGGTTGAGACACCCTCCGTGTCGACCCATATATAGATAGACCTTTGAGAAACGATTGCTACCTTTCTGGACCTGCTCATGAGGAGATGACGTATTTCTTGCACTCGGGGCGGATCTCGCCCCCGGTCATGTGATGGCGGCCACTGTAGCGCTTGACTCTTGCCTGCATGACGACTATTGTTGTCGTTTATGATATAAGATCCCCCATCTAACGGTGTCAGCCGACCATGCCAATCAATCATCGCCCGGGTATTCCGGACTCATGGCTTCTGTCTGTCCGTCCTTCTAGTGGCGTGCGACTTTTAGGTTACAGTGCTACTCGATTCCGTACGACTGCTATCCTGCTGCCCATTTCGACCATCTATACTCGACTGGTTCGCTATGACACGTATAACACGTTCTGCGGCTGCGCGTGAGGCTGCACAGCGAGCAGCTGAAACGCAGCTCAGCCAGGCTCGAACCTTCGAGACCTCTCAGAAGCCAGTGAAAAGGGTACATTTTACTTTGGCCGATACATCCGCAGATGAGAATCGCCTTTCGCCTTCAGAAAACCGTACGAAGAGACGAAAGACAAGTGCCACTACATCAAAGCAACGCACGAGGACAGGGTCTCGACTTCCCCCTCCACCACAGCTCCCTCATAATCTGGGTCCAGCCATTAATCCATCTCAGACTAGTGACACAAAGACCCCTGTCAAGACAAAAATCATCAAAAGAGAAGAAGCAGATGACCTTGCTGCCAAGTTGCAGCACACTGTCGACAAAGCCACTCAGATTACGGACGCCGGAAAGAAACCCAAGAAGAAGACCAACCAATATGGCCTCACCCCGGGAACCACTCCATTTCCTGACTGGGCCCATCCAACCCCGGAGGAGTGTGAAGAGGTCAACAACCTGCTTTCAACCATACATGGGGAAATCATCCCACCTACTACTATCCCCAAGCCATCTCTTACAGTCACCGGCTGTGGCGAGGTTCCCTCAGTCCTTGATGCTCTCATACGGACCCTACTCAGCGGGGCAACGACGGGGATCAACTCCGCTATGGCGTTTAACGGCCTTGTACGGAAGTTTGGGATCTTCGAAGGAAGTGTGAACTGGGATGCCGTCCGCCAAGCGTCGCTCCAAGATATCTTTGAGGCTATCAAGTGTGGCGGTTTAGCGGATGTCAAGAGCAAGAAGATCAAGGCCATCCTTGATATGGTCTACGAGGAAAACCAGGAGCGCAGGGATGTGTCAGCCAAGCCTGAGGGTGGCAAACAGTATGAAGTCGCATGTGTGGATCAAAACCTCTTGTCCCTCAATCATCTCCACAGCCTCCGCACGGAGGATGCGATGATGGAATTGGTGAAATACCCGGGTATAGGTCCAAAAACAGCGGCTTGCGTCCTGCTCTTCTGTCTGCAACGACCGTGCTTTGCTGTCGATACGCATATCTTCCGTATCTGCAAGTGGCTCAAATGGGTGCCAGACAAGGTGACAGAGGTTACAGCTTTTAGTCATCTGGAAGTACGCATTCCGGACCATCTGAAATATTCCCTCCACCAGTTATTTATACATCATGGGAAATCATGTCCCAGATGTCGGGCAATTACCGGGCAGTCGTCTGCCGGGTGGGACAAGGGCTGTGTAATTGATCACTTGGTGACCAGGACAGGGAAGAGGAAGGGAGAGACCGTGGGGGAAAAGGATGGCGGCGGTCGGAATGGTCGGAAACACCGCTCTTGATTGCTTTGTTAGAGATATGAGGGTTGCTGAAGATGTTTGATTCACCTATGTCTTGCCCTATCTAGTACTGGGCAGTTTCCTTTCCATGTTCCATGTAAAAATGTTCCCTCCAAAAATCCGAGTGGCCCTATAGTAGTATGTAAAGTGTGAGGCAGAGGGTGGAGTAGCCGGGGGGCTGAATGAAAAATCTCCAACCTCTTGATAAATTGAAATTGGGCATTGTCCGGCATAGTAATTGTAGTAGTATATATGTCACCAGGGGTTGCCTTGAGTAGAAGAAGCCGCCACCACATTACTACTACTGTTGTAAATAAGGATATTAAAATAGAGATTAGAGAGCCTTCAATCTCTAGCTCTAGTGAGAAAACACCACTAAAATGAGAGTCCTCGACTCGAATCGAGAGTGGAAGCATCAAGCAACCCGCGCTTCCTTCCGGCACGTGCCCACGCCTATCGGAGCGGGCGATAAACGCATCGAACCACCTTCGGGTCCAGCCCGACTATATTTCCTGCGGCCTCCACTTCCTTCCTCTTCACCCCCCTAACGACCTCTCTCGTCCAGACAGGGTCAGACAAGCCGAGTGCCGGGTCAAATTGCACTCTGCAACTTCACCATGGACTCCCTGGCCCCGTTCATTCCGCCCGCGTTCCAGCCTCTTGCGGATCGCCTCCGCACCCAGTGTCCGATGCTCGGGGTCGCGCTGCTCTCGCTCGGTGCCGCATACCTGGGCTATCTCTACATCTTAGGCAGAAAGGAGGCCGCTGTCGCGTTCAATGTGCCCATCCCACAGGAGATCCGGGCCAATTGGGCAGGTGAGAAGTGGGAAGCCCTTCAAGGGGAGGGGCGAAAAGTCCTGGAGGGACAAATCCGAGGAGTAAGTTTGTCTGTCCATACCTATCAACAAACAACACACCTCATCTCATTCGCTTCCCCCCACATCGCATGGCCATGGAATTACACTAACATAACCTGCCTATGCAGCAATGGAACGACAAGCTGGTCATGAGCTACTGTCCCGCGGACGGACGAGTCCTGGGCAAGGGAATCAAACCCGCTACTCCCGAAGACGTCGACCGGGCGATCGAAGCTGCGAAGACTGCACAAACCGAATGGGCCAATACTAGCTTTACTGAGAGGAGACAGGTCTTGCGGACATTGTTGAAGTGCGTAATTGACCCCTGCTCAGAATACACACACCAGGACACAAACGCTGACCGTGGGAAATCACTCCTCCCAACAGATATGTTCTCGACCACCAAGACGAGCTTGTAACCGCCTGCTGTTTGGATTCCGGAAAGACCAGAGTAGATGCCGCGTTTGGCGAGATCCTCGTCACCGCAGAGAAGCTGAAATGGACTCTCGACCACGGCGAAAAGGCCCTGGCTCCTGAATCCCGCCCTACCAACTTCCTCATGATGTACAAGAAGAACATGGTCACCTACGAGCCTCTCGGCGTCGTCTCCGCCTGCGTCTCCTGGAACTACCCCTTCCACAACTTTATCTCGCCCGTCATCAGCGCCATTTTCGCAGGAAATGCCATCGTCGTGAAGCCCTCCGAACAAACCGCCTGGAGCTCCGCCTTCTTCCTGGAAGTCATTCGCGGCGCCCTCTCAAGCTGCGGTCACTCCCGCGACCTCGTCCAGAGCATCGTGTGTCTCCCCGCCGTCGCCGATCACCTCACTTCCCACCCCGATATCTCGCAATTGACCTTCATCGGCTCCAAACCCGTTGCCCACAAAGTCTGTGAATCTGCCGCGAAGGCCCTCACCCCGGTCACGGTCGAACTCGGCGGCAAAGACCCAGCCCTGGTCCTCGACGACCCGCGCACTGTCAACGAAATCCCCGCCATCGCCTCCATCCTCATGCGCGGTGTCTTCCAATCCGCCGGCCAGAACTGCATCGGCGTCGAACGCATCATCGCCCTCCCCGGTGTCTACGACAAACTCCTCTCGCTCGTCTCCGAGCGCATCAAACCCCTCCGTCTCGGCTCCGTCCTCCTCGACTCCCCAACCACCACCCCGGATGTCGGCGCCATGATCTCCCCAGCCTCCTTCGATCGTCTCGAATCCCTCATCGCTGACGCCGTCCACCACGGTGCCCGTCTCATCCATGGCGGCTCCCGCTTCTCGCACCCCACCCACCCCCTAGGCCACTACTTCACTCCAACCCTCCTCGCCGATGTCACCCCCTCCATGCGCATCGCCCAAACCGAACTGTTCGCCCCCGTCTTCCTTCTCATGCGCGCCTCCTCCGTCACCCACGCCATCTCCATCGCCAACTCCACTGACTACGGCCTCGGCGCCAGCGTCTTCGGTTACAACCAATCTGACATCGCCCTGTGCATCTCCAGCATCAAGTCCGGCATGGTCTCCGTCAACGACTTCGGGAGCTACTACGCCGTGCAGCTGCCCTTTGGCGGTGTCAAGGGCTCCGGCTACGGACGGTTCGCGGGCGAGGAGGGTCTGCGTGGCGTCAGCAATGTGAAGGCTGTTTGTGTGGATCGGTTCCCCAAGTTGATGGCCACTAGAATTCCGCCCAGAGTGGACTACCCTATTCGTAAGGGCGATGGAGCTCGTCAGGATGGCACTGGTGCATGGGAGATGTGTAAGGGGGTGGTGGAGACAGGGTATCAGATTACGCTGGCTGGGAGAGTTAAGGGGATTCTACGGTTGTTGGGAAATATGTAACATGCCCTTTCCCCCCCGGGGGAAAGTAGGTGTGGATGTATAGATTAAGTTGTTGTCCGGGCGGATTTGTAAGATACATTAGGTAGATATTAAAATATTAATGATGAGATTATGCATATATGTGCCTGACCGTTTTCCGGGCGGCAGACAGACAGACAGACATCATCCTCCGAGTATACTCTGTAGTATAAATACAAATGAACACCCGTATCATTGAAGAGGTTTATTCCCCATCCCATCCAACCTCCTCATTCCTCCACACGCACAGCAACCTCCCGGAGATTGTCAAACAGAACATATCCACCGGAGCGAGCTCCGGTTGGACGGCTATGATCTCAGCCCGGAAAAGGCAATCGGAGGGCCATCCAACTAGGCCTCGTCGGACAGGCGGGGGGGAAAGGAGGGTGACTGACTTGTCGCCGGGAGTCATGACGTCATGACGTTACGGCGATATACTATGGTAAACCTCCTGCCAGGGAGGGGAGAGGGAGCAAACCGGCGACGAATGAAGCCAGCACACGTCAAGGCACTCAGCCTTATTAAGTGGCAAGCAATAAAGTCTCAGGGACTGACTGTGTGCCGCCGGTGAGATCGACACCGGCCGTGGTGCTCGTCACCCGGGGATACTGATCCGCGTGAGGTTACCCTTTCCGGTCGAACCATGAACCGGAAAGTCGTCGCTATGACGGCATCCAAGGCACAAATGGACAGGGTCGAACAGGGTCGAACAGGGTTCCAAGGATCTCGGTGTTGAATGGTTCTTCAAATATGTAATGTAGGTCGATCAAAAATTATTCACTGTTATCGACATACATCATCCTCTGCTCCTGCTGCTCCTGCTGCTGCTGCAGGTCGCGATACGACACCTATATATATGTCCCCTTTGTACCGTCTACATCGGATTCTTCTTCAACATGCGTCCCTTCAGTGATACCACTACACATTCTACTGCTTCCTCAAGCTACTCCTCTACTACTCCCAAGACATCGAAGTAAATACCATACCTCCTATTACGACTTTGACAAAATGGGCGCCGTTGTCTCCTGTGTAGGTCTCCCCGCTCCTCATAGCTTTTCTGCAACATGTCCCAACTCTCTTGCTAACGGCATTTCATTATAGATTGCGAGCGTTTTCCGCGCCATCGGGGCGTGCCTGATGGGCATTGTCAACACGATCGGTGCTGTCTGCAAGGCCATCATCGACGGCGTGGTTACCCTCTTCGACGTGATCATCTCGTGCCTTACCTGCGGATACTGTGGCCAGCGGAGAAGGACGCGGAGGTCGAGAGTCTAGAACAAGGAACGGCCAACCTTGAATTAATCGCCATGAGTTACGACGGATATGAGTGTCGATTTGGAGTTTGGCTTTTTTTTTTTTTAAGGGTTTCTTGTCTACTATGCCCGCGATACCTGTGTTTTTATGGGGCGTGATGTCTGATATTTCACGAGTTGCGTCGTTTCCATTGGAGCTTACATATACTCGCTTTGAAGTAAATCTATTCCTTCTCTGATGTATATGGATCTCCGTAATGGTGATTCTCCGCGGCCCTATTCTAGAGAGTTCGTCGTCATGTTTGCCATCAACTTATCCTTGAGTTTAACGTCATCTGCTGGGATTTCGCCCCATCGCATATCTACCAATAGCTTCACGAAGGGATCATTTCGTTCATCCGCATACTTCAATGCTACAAGGTAGTGATTTTTAAGAATTGGCCACTCAATCGGGTATTTGGACCACTTCACACGAATGTGCATGTCCACCAACTGCTTGAAGGTTGTAAAGTCACGATCCCGGATGAGCTGCCGAAGAACCCGCCCCGAACGAGGATGATCACGCTCTTCATCAATGTACGCCCCCGGCGCGAGCAGCTTAAGAAATCCCATCTTGGATTCCGTCCAAGGAGGGCACAGCAGCTTGTCCGGCATACGGGTTGGTAGTTTGGTGCCGTATGGGAGCTGATATATGTCGCTGTCATCATATAGCTGACCGGCACTGCGGAACACCTTAAACGCGCCGTAGTTGGGCCACGCCTGGACTTGAAATTTCGCGTTGGACCCCCGGACTGTGGCCTCGAGGATCAAGTCCTCCGACTGGCGTTGGCCTTGAGGGCCTAGCCACCAGCCAGTTACGTTAGGG
Organism: Aspergillus ellipticus CBS 707.79; assembly: GCA_003184645.1. NCBI lineage: Eukaryota > Fungi > Ascomycota > Eurotiomycetes > Eurotiales > Aspergillaceae > Aspergillus > Aspergillus ellipticus. The sequence goes on along the minus strand of KZ825875.1, from coordinate 151,233 downwards.
CGAACGCGGTTGCCCAGAAGAGTTTGATAATCGGAGGGGGAGAACTCGAGGTCGCCGCATCTACGGCGGATAGCATGCTCGACGTATTCCCTTTGGCATCTGCGCATCAGCGGTAATGTACACCAGCGGCAATCGAGGACAGCGCGCTGCAGGTCTCTTCGCTGCTGCGGTGGGACGGAGAAGAAATCCAGCGGCTCGGGAAGGAAGTCGCGCGTAAAGAAAGGTTGTCCTGAGGGTTTGATTGGGCTGCTGAAAGCTAATCGGATAATCCAGGTATACAGTATGGGGTATGAGAGAGCGCGGGCAAGGTGTATGGAGGCTCGAGGAAGATTGAACTCGAGGCAGTGGAGGAAAACCTGCTGGATGATTTCCACTGGCAGACGCTCCAGCGTTGTCCAAACCCGTAGTGACGCCTCAGGCATTGGTAGTATGAGTTGGCTCCCTTACCTTCGGCCAGCAAGATAGTCCTACTATGCCTTAGTTGTCGGATATACTCCGTACCGCGGGAGATTCTGCGGGTAGGACTGGATGGATTCAACACTCCAATGGCAGTCCCGACCACTCTTCGGTTAATGATATATATAGTAGCAGCAGAAAAAGCCAAGTTCCGAAAAGAAAATAGACAAATAATGACAAACAGCAACGCCCTAAATGCCGCAGAATCTCTGATCATTCGAGGAGAGGCAAAGATGAGGGCGCGTGTCAGCCAGAGCGGGCAGCAATGTGGGGACGGAGGGAGCTGAACAACTGTAATGATCGGTAGTAGTTCCTGTAAAAGTTCCTGTAGTTAGCAATGAACAACTGATGGGCTCTGCAGCCACACGTGATCCATCACTCATCCAGTGTGATGAGTCCCAGGATGCTCTTGTTGTGTTTGCGGCGGGGGTTCGGCAAAGCCAAGCCGGAGTTGCATCCCAACAGGGGCGGACGAACGGCACAACAAACAGAAGGGTTGCTCCATGCAGCAACTGGGAGTTCAATAATCTGTGCCTCGATCCGGACGAACCAGATATCGAACAGAAGAGAGTTAAGGAGCGGTCAATGTGAACCACCTGGTTTGAACTTGATCGCGCCAATAGAATCGGATGCACGTCCCGCTGAGCAGATGTCCAATCGATTCGCAATTTACTACGTTATTGCAATACTTGCAAATCATTACCTATACTCCTTAAACAAATCACAATACAAGGTGCTGCTGACTTGCTCTTGTTACGCAGAGCAAGATGCAGAGGTTGAGGGTGGCACCACACAAGAACTGCCCGCCATGATGTAGAGAAGCTTATAAATTCAACATTGTTTCTATACATAACCCCACAACCGAAACCACACCGCCAGAGACCAAGGGTATCCTAGCTGGCTAACAAGCCTGGCGACAAAGGGGAACTTCTTCGTGTGATTAACTGGTCGAAGGATGAGAGACGGTAGGAGATACAAGAAGACAACCCGCTTAAACAACGGACATGTCGCCGAAGCGCTCCTAGAAAACGAATAACCATTAGCTTCAAGTAGCACAGACAGAGCTGTAATTTTGAAAATTGGACAACGCACCTTGTAACCGGCCGGCATCCATCTGCCCTTGGAGACAAGGGAAGCGGTCTTCTCGTCGATCTCGGGCTGAGCAGCGGCAACCTCATCCTGCAGAGACGAGCGGAGTTAACCAATCTGTACCATATCCCAGATAATATCCCGGGGAAGCCATAACGTACAACAGTGAGGTCCTCGAAGGGACGAGCGGTCTCGATGTTCTCAAGGGTCTTCTCGAGGTTGCGGAGCTCGGCCTCAACCTTGCCCTTGGTCTCCTCGGCGCTCTTGATGGCCTGGGCCTCGAAGGCGTCGATGGCCTTCAGCTGGCGGTTAACATCGTAGGTGGAGGGCTTGAAGATCTTGAAGTGGTTCTCGATCTCGTTGACGATGGCCTGGTTCTTCAGGACGCCGCGGTAGTGGGCAAAGTCGACGGTCTGAGCCTGCTCGGACAGGAGCTGGACCTTGCGGCGCGCATCATCGTTACGCTTCTTGAAGGCCTGGAGAGAGACAGCGGTCTGGCCGCGGAGACCGAGCGAGCCGGTCAACTTGGTCCAGTCGATCTTGAGAGCGGCGCTACGCTGTAGACCAAAGGGTTAGTGGATACAATTTCGTCTGCGACCAAGACAATTCCATGGGGGAAAATAGGACCCACGTACAGTGGCCATTGTGAGATGTGGGACGGAGAGGGTTGGGGTGGGAGAGGGGAGTTCAACGTGCAAAGCTGGAGGTCGGGAGGGTGAGGGTTGACTCGGCAAGATTTGGAATGGGGATGGCCGCACGTGACCGCCCAGTTCCCGTGTTCCGAACTGCCAGCCCAACAACACCGAGAGCCAAGGGGGGAGGGGCCGTAGTATGTATACATACAGAGAATCATAACAATAATAATAGTAATAATCATACTGACAACGACAATGATAGCCAGGTTCAATAATGCAACTATTCATTTTAATTAGCTGGTTCTCTTGAACTCTACTACGACTCTATGGCTAAGCACAACACAACAAGTAGGGGCTCGAAATAGTGTTCTGCATCATTCAATTCTGCTTTTTGGCTATAATGATTTACACTATGGGGCCTGACAGTACATGCATCCTAGGGGATATCATAATCTGACCTCGCACCCAAAATCCATCCTGCCAGCAGGGCCAAGAGACATCAGCCACTGATTCGCGCGCTCACTTTGGCGAAGTTCATATGCTGAGAGCCATGATGGAGTTGACGATATCGTTGTCGTTCTCCCGCAGAGCCTTGACGGCCTTCTTGCGGGACACATTAGCCTGGGCCATAACCAGTTCAATGTCCTTAGCCTCGAGACCGGACTCGTCGACCTCCTCGCCGTCATCCTCTTCCTCCTCCTTCTTGGCCTCGGCCTCGGGAGCCTTAGCCTTCTCGTGGTCGTGATCGTGGTCGTGACCAGCGTGCTCGTTAGCAGCGGCTTCAGCCAGCTGCTGGGCAGCGGAAGCCTGAGCGGTGGCGTTCAGGTCCTCAATCTTGGCCTCACCGAAGATGCTGTTCCAACATGTAAGTCTGATATGATCATCACTTCGTCATGGGCCAAGGAAACACCTACATCCAGGTGTTGCTGGAGGGGGAGCGGTAGACATCGGGCTGGTTGATGACGAAAAGGATCTAGAGGAGAGATATTAGCCTCTGTGGCCGAAAAGCCTCTGCCACTCGCAAGCATTCGAAACTGCAGGGTTTGCTGAGCGTCGCACGGGAGGGAGGAACAGGGCCGTATCCATACGTTCTTGGGTCTGCGGAGAGTGACACGAGTGATGCCGGGAACGTGCTTCAGACCGAGCTTGCCAATAGCCTTACGAGCCTTCTTCTCGTTGCGAGAGTGGATGGTGACGGCGGCACCACCGGGAATGGTGGGCTCATCGCCAGCCTCAGACTCGGAAGAGCTGCCGGCATCCTCAACCTGGGTCTTGGGGACCTCCTCATCGGGGAGCTCTTCAACACGGGGGTCGGCCATTTTGTAAGTAGAGAGAGCCTAAAAGGGCTGTGAGATTGATGGTCAGCAATTTGCACGGCGGGACTGAACTGGTCGGCTTGGAGGTGTGAGGTTCGAGGGAGCCCTCTCAGACCGTGGTACACCCACAAAACCGCGGGAATACGCCAAAATCAAGCATAAAATTCAATTCCGCGGCCACGGATTCCATGAAGACTCACCTGGACACGGAACAGAAGACGGTGGTGGATGAGGGGGGTTTTTTTGCCTTGTTGGAGTTGGGAAGTCGCAAAGCTGTGTGAATGTCATCCCGCCGAAAATCGTTAGCGAGCTTATTGGGACCCTCACCCCGGACACACAGAAGCGGCGTATCTACAGATCGGAAGTACTACTACTACAACAACCACCACTTCTACGGGAAAACGATCCCTCTATCAATTGCGGAATCGCAGGAATTTATCACCAGGGATTTAAAATCTACAGGGCGTGCAATGTTGGTTTGAAAAGGTGTCTGTTGACTGGATTCATCTAAGAGGTGACTGACCCGCTTATCGTGTCAAGATCTTTAATACCCAGAGATACCATTTGCCATATACTCAATCGAAGGCCGTTCCGTGTCGCTTTCCATCTTTCATGACGTACGAGGATAACCCATGTCAGGATATCAAAGGTTCTTGAATCATTTTTATGCTGTCAATAATGCGTACAGCGCATTTTTCTGCTGAAATAAATTAAACCCTCAGCAAATAAACCATCCCAAGGCACCCTGTCACACTATGCACCGAGCCTCGTAAACCGTCTACGACTTAGGAGCAGCCGCCCTGAGCTTGGCGTGAGCCTTCTGGACCTCGTAGCGAGCCTAGAAATCCCCAATGTTAGCCGACGTTCCCCCAATCTCCAGATACCCGAATCCTGAGCTCTTCCCCGGAATGTCAGGCGGGTGCCCGATAAACCATGTCCGTGTACTCCAGTATTCCATATCCGCATCTCCATCCCATTGCGCAACGTACCTGCTTCCTGAGTCTGAGGACCTTGAAGCGCTCGAAGTCGGTCAGGTTCTTCCTCCGCTCGGCGCGGTCAGTCTTCTGGGCGAAGCTGCTCTTGGCCCACTTGCCATCGATCTCATTCTTCTGCCAGAGCTTTCTCACGGGACCAGTGCCGGCGGCGCGGGGCAGCTGGGGGATGACGAAGTGAGTGAGGGTGACGTGGGCGAGGGGAACGACGTGACGGGGGACGATCTTCTTCTCCTCGGTGGAGGGACCGTCAACCAGAACCTATCGGTGCAACTCTTGTCAATATCGCGTCCTCCTCTGAACCCCATTCCTTTGACTCCAAATCCCGGTCTGCGCAACGTACACGTCTGTGGTCGAGGATCTCAACAATGGCAGCGAGCTTGCCGGTGAAGGGACCGTTGCGGATCAGCACAACGCGGCCAACCTCAACCAGCTTCCATTGAGCAATCGTGACATCGATATCGGCCATGGCGAAGGCTTCCTAGAAAACAGCGAAAATTGACGTCTTAGTGAAATTCACACGGTCACGGTCGGGGCGATCAATAACTCACGGTCGACAGACTCCGGGAGGACGAGGGTGGGAATTTGTTGTCGAAATGTCGGGGTTGTCGAAGTCGTCCGAAACGCACAAGTCGCTCTGGCCTGCTGGATCGCGAATTTCGGTGTTGCGGCCCTTCGCCCACAAGGGCCTCGCTTAGCAGCCAGTTGCAGCCCGTCCAGGGGCGTTCGCGTGCGGTCTAGGGCTGCCTCCCGGCCTTAGCGCGCTCCATCGGCGGTCGGCTATTTTCCGGTCCGACGCGTTCCTTTTAAGCTTCGGCTTTTCGACTGAACTTGCCTTTGCTTATTCCCTTGAATCCCGCCGCATTGCAGAGGTCCAGACTCTTTGAGTCCGGCCTTCGATTGCATCAGATCAAATGCCGTTCTAACTTCGAATCTTGCGCCGCCTGCGTTACTAACTCGAACAGCGAGCATCCCGACCACCTCACACTAATTGGTATGTGCTTATACCTTTCCTTTTTCTTCACCACACTCTAGCATGATGCGGTAATTTGCGATTGACCCGGTGTCTGTGAAACTCTCGCCGGAGTTTTAATACAGCACTGAAGCATGATATTCATTTCTTACATATTCTGATGTCCTTTGTTCACTTCACATTGTTGATTCCATACCTTGACATGGAGTCCTTTGCTGACATCTCGAAGATTGCAGATCATCTTATTCTTATTCAACCCTAACTCAAGTTGTTAGACCTTGCGTTGCGGTCTTTCGGTACGTTCCAGACATCACTCTCCAATGTCCACACCCACCACCCCTTCCAGTGATTAAAAACATGTATCACGCCTAGATAGTAGTTGATGCCTTTGGCAATGAAATTTCTCTCATCACCAAGATCTCTGAGGAACAACTCATTCTACAAATTTATCACTCATCTTTTTGTTTGATTTTTTTTCTAACGTGGAATTATAGGATTTGCTCAGCACGCGACTTTGGTTGAACATTATATATAGTTCTAGATCGCAATGTATTCTTTTCTTATTCTCAAGCACAGGTAGTTTCCCGAATCACTTCCGTTTTGTATCGCGTCGTACGTCCTTGTACGTACGGAGTACTCCGTAGTCAGTTCAGGTTCAGACAGCCGCCCTTGCAGTCTGTCTGCGGTGGGTACCCCACATGCCCGGAGAACCGAACCAATGATCCCGCATGTTCTTGGTCTGGCTGGGCCTCTGGGCCGCTGGACATAAGAAACCGAGGAGGGAAAACCAGTTCGTTATTGGAGGGAAATGTGACAATATCTGAGTTGAATTTTGCGAGTTTCGACAGAGGACAAGACTATAGCCTATTTTCCATATCCCTTTTCATGACCTTCTATTTCATTATGTGCAGTCCAGTCTCACTATGACGCTACGAAGAACCACTGCCCCCGGCCACAGAAACAATCGACGCTGGGCCCTCTCGGCTCAGCACCCACATGAAAACGAACTGAACAACATACGCGTAAACGAACAAAAACTGGGTGCGACGATTGCGCTGGGAGCGAGCGACCGTATGCATAGACCCAGTGCGCATAGAGGCATCGCTCGTTGAGTCCGGGAGCAGGACGTATTTCAAGGAGCGGAGCTAAATGGTCAAATTAGTACACTGGGGTAAACAACAGCCAGGGAAACCCACCAAAAAGAACGCATTTGCCAGGAAAGTGTAGATAAACACAATCCATCCGACCCAACCGCTAGTTCCCTTCTCCGGGCTGAGGATCTCAGACGTCAGCAGGGTGACAATGATTCCGACGAACTTGTATCCCGAATAAGCCACCAGGTCCAGCAGCTGCGATTCGTTGTTGATGCTAAGGATGTACATGGCCAGTTTCAGGCAGAGTATCTCGAAAAGAATGACAGCAATAGCTGTGGTAGTGATTGAACCAAGAAGCTCTGGATGGAAGTTGCCACGGAAGCCTGCCAGCATCGCTGAGAACAGAATGTATGTCACCAGAGCCATGACGGGGATGTACATATCCGGGGAGTTGAGATCATCACGCGGAGGGAGGAACATAGACGAGTACTGCTGCTGGGCGATCTGGCCACTGGGACCCGTTGAAGCTGTAGTCAGACGTGCTTGCTGACGCGACCAGGGCTTGTGCCGCCAAGGGAACAGAACGAGCGCCAGCTTATTCAGGACGTAGGAGTTGGAGACGTTGAAGTAGTGCTTGAGGGCGGGTATAGAGACATAGCGATTGAACTAGATGCAGCGATTAGCATTGCTGGCTCGTATACGTACTGGACTTGTTAATGCTCACGTTTGACTCCATGTATTCCTGTCCAGCCGCCATCGCGGTCTTGCCAACCTGAAATCCCATCTGCGCGGTAGGATCATTGATGAACCCACCGAAGCCAGGAGCGTATGTCCCGCTGCCACCCTGGGCCGGAGCGGGCTGATATGGGTTGCCATAGCCAGCCTGGGACTGTTGAGAGGTAGGAGGGGGCGGCGAGCGCATCATGGGAACGGTAGAGACATGCTGAGGCACCGGGTGGTGTAGCGGAGGAGACTGCGCTGGGGGTGGAGCGAACGATTGGCGATACATAATTTCAGGAGCTGGCTGGAGGAGGATCGAAGGCCACGGATGAGTTGAACGAGTCGAGAGCTGCCAAGACGGCAAATCGCGGGGGGGGGGGGTTAGAGCACAGTATGGGAGGATGATGAAGGGTGTTTATACGTGGCTGAAGTCCTTCCCTTCCGATGACCGAGAGATCAGCTTGCCGCCCGCAAATTCCCCACCGCGCGGATCTTGCCATTACTATTACTCAATACTACTCCAACATCGATAACTAACTGCTCCCCTCCACCTCCACCCCCTCCACCCCCAACGCCCCAAACAACAGCACAACCCTTCAAGATGTTGGAAGCATTCGAGATCCTAACGACTTCAGGGGTGGTCCTGTGGTCCAGGTCCTACGCGCCGGTCGGGGCGCATATCGTGAACAGCCTTATCAATGATGTTTTTATCGAGGAAAAGGTCCAGCTCCAGGCAGCCAACGGCGCTGCCCCAGCGTTCAAGAAGGAGAAATACACCCTGAAGTGGAAGCGGGTGAAGGAGTTTGACTTGATTTTTGTGGTATGTTTTGCCTCCTAATACATTCTCGATTTCCAGTCTTTGACCCCAATCGCTTTTAGGCCGTCTACCAGTCACTCTTACAACTCGGGTGGATCGACAAACTTTTGGACAACATCTCCACCCTATACATCGACCTGTACAAGGACCAGCTGAAGAGCACGCGCGCAAGGATCGTGCAGTACCCCTTTGACAAATATTTCGACCAGCAAATTCGAGAGCTCGAGGATAATTCGGGATCCATCTCATCCGAGGCGTTCGTGGCTCATGCGGTTGATAAGAAAGATCCGCTTGTCTCATCTGACAATGGCGGTCCCCCGCCACCGTCGGTGCCTGGTCTTGTCAAAGGTACGATTCTTTCTGCCACCCCCCACCATCCCCCAAATCCGTAATCATTCTGACAATCCTAAAGCGCAGCCTCAAGCTGCGCTAGGTGGGGCTACCTCTGATGAGGGTACGCCGCCGCACACACCGGACACTTCGCGATCATCGACGCCTGTTCCACGCCATATATTAGCTGCTAAGGGAGGACCAGCCGGTCGCGTCTCACGCCGTGCTCGCAAGGCTGCTAACGCCAGCGCCAATGTTTCCTCCGGCGACGAGAACATTCGTAAAGGAAAGACGCCCAAGAGCGCAAAGAAGATGCGCAAATGGGATGCTGATGGATTTGCTGATGAGGACGACGGGAGGGTCCTCGACTACTCAGCCCATGCCGATGGCGAGGAAGTGACGGCCCCGGCAGTAGAGGCCGTATCGCAGGATTCCTGGGGACACAGAACCGGTAAAGGACAGTTCGTTCTGAAGGACTTAGGGGACGAAGTGCATTCGATCCTAGACAATGCCAGCAACGACAAAGCGAAGGAGCCTTCCTCTACGGGCTTTGTTGGTTCTGGATTCAATGCAATCGGAGGCCTCCTGCGCAATATTGTGGGCGGGAAGGTTCTGACGGAATCTGATTTGGAGAAGCCTCTGAAAACCATGGAGGATCATCTGTTGAAGAAAAACGTTGCCCGTGAGGCAGCAGTTCGGTTGTGCGAGGGAGTCCAGCGAGAACTCGTGGGGAAAAAGACAGCCAATTTCCAAAGCGTCGATGCTGCTTTACACTCGGCTATGGAGTCATCTTTGCGGAAGATTCTGACTCCCACGTCCTCTCTTGATTTACTTCGTGAGATCGACGGCGTCACTGCCCCCACGAGTAAGCAACAGGCCCCTCGCCCCTATGTCATTTCGATCGTTGGTGTCAATGGCGTTGGAAAGTCGACAAATTTGGGAAAAATATGTTACTTCCTTCTCCAAAACAACTACCGTGTTTTAATCGCTGCTTGTGATACCTTTCGATCTGGAGCCGTGGAGCAGCTACGTGTTCATGCACGGAACCTGAAGGAGCTCAGCTCCCGCGAGACTGCTGGCGAAGTTGAGCTGTATGAGAAGGGCTACGGAAAGGATGCAGCAAACGTGGCTAAGGATGCTGTTGAATATGGTGCTGCCCACAAATTTGACGTGGTCCTGATCGATACCGCTGGCCGCCGCCACAATGACCAGCGCCTTATGTCGTCGCTGGAGAAGTTCGCTAAGTTCGCTAAGCCGGACAAGATCTTTATGGTTGGCGAAGCCCTGGTTGGGACGGACAGTGTGATGCAGGCCCGTAATTTCAATCAAGCTTTCGGGACTGGGCGCAACCTTGATGGTTTTATCATCAGTAAATGCGATACAGTTGGCGACATGGTGGGCACGCTGGTTAGTATGGTGCATGCTACCGGCATCCCCATTGTCTTTTTGGGGGTTGGCCAGCATTACGGCGATTTGAGAGGTCTCAGTGTTCCTTGGGCGGTCAATCTGTTGATGAAATGATCGATCCGCAAATACTTAGAGTGTTCCACATCCACACGAGGAGGTCGTTTGACAGGCAGAATAAACAGAATATGGGGTATGAGGTATGTAGTTATTAACGGTTTGACGAGTCTTGAACAAATGCGCGACAATTCGACCGAAAAGTCCCTCCTTACCTGGTAGTATTTGGCAGTAAATTAACGTTATTCAAACCCATTGCGGGTTCCTTCCCACTGTAGTAAGTAGGATTGCGAAAAACCAGTTCGAGAGAACAAAAAACAAAAAGAAATGACCTACGCAGGATTCGAACCTGCAATCTCTTGATCCGTAGTCAAGCGCCTTACCATTGGGCCAGCAGGCCAGTCGATGAAGGATTATCAGCATTTGATCTATATTCACTCCAAAGTAAGGTCCTGCTCCACAGTCAGTGTCTCCAGGTCCAGGACAGGGAGGCACCCAGAGAAGCCGGAGAAGCAAAAGCCACAATTCTGAACTCGCCTGGAAGCAAGAGCCCAGACCGAGTGCGGCATCTGTGGCATTCCTCCGGAATGCCACCACAAACCTCATGACGGCAAAAGTCACCGCTTGGACTCTGTCGACTTTCCCAATTGAGGACACGTAAGGTCTTGTTGCCTGTACTGTCGACGAGCCACCATGCCTACGAGTCATGTCCAATATCTGGCCTCGCGATAGTGTATCTGCTATCTAATGGCTTTAGGTTTATCAATGGGAACAATGGCCAATCAATGACTCAGCCGGGGTTCGTCCGGAGCCAGACCGCTTACATCATCTGCATTGCTTTGCCGATGCGCCTCCGCGCTTTCATTATCCAGGAGTTCTTCCTCCTCCTAACACCCTCTGAGTCAGTCAACTGCTTCTTTTTAGTTGTCCTTCCCGAGATCGGCCTCTGCGTACACGGTTTTGGGGTGTGGTTCTAGTCTAGCTGGTCATTGTTGATCTAGATCCACCCGAGCCTTCTTTTCTGGGGGCTCCAACCCCCCCCCCCCGCATCGCGAACGAGGTAGTGGCCATTGAGTCCTGCCACCACTGCTTAACCCGTCATTGAGGCCCAGCCACGATCACCGTCGCGGTGGATATTACACACCCTTGAAGCCCACCTCATACGCCTGCACCTTGCTCCGTATCGCGAAGATGAGAACCGATGAGCAAAACCCGCTTGGTCGGCGACACTCCTCCACCCTACACTATCAGACCTTCGATACCCCGCCACCCAAATCTCGTGGAAGACCAAACTCCGGACAGTCGGGATCATCGGGTGCAGAATCGCACTATCAACAAAATGATGCTGGCCACGAACCGGGGTCCGAGTCGCCTCTCCCCAAAAGGCAGATGGCCGTTCTCGCCATGATCTCCCTATGCGAACAGACGGCTTTCAATTCGATTAGCCCGTACCTACCTGATATGGCGTCGTCGTTTCCCGAGGTCAAGCCGAACATGGTTGGTGTATACGTTGGAGCGATTGCCACGGCATTCGCGGTGGCACAACTGGTTACAAATTACTTCTGGGGTTGGTTGTCGGATCGAGTGGGCCGGAAGCCGGTTATTTTACTGGGCACAATCCTCACGGCAGCATGCTTTCTGGCGTTCGGGTTTTGCAAGACTCTCTACCAGGCGATGGTTGTGCAGGCGTTCATGGGCGCCGTCAATGGCAACCAGGGCTTGGTGTCCACCTGCCTAGGTGAAATCACGGACCGGAGCAACCAGTCAAAAGCTTTCACCTATCTTCCAGTTCTGTATGGGATCGGAGGCATCACTGGGCCACTTCTTGGTGGCTTATTTATTTTCGAGCAAAACCCTTTTGACAAAAGCAAACCTAACCCTTTCCCGTACCTCGCACCGAACATCCTCTCCGCGGTCATCCTGGTCTTGGACTTTGTTTTGTCGATTTTCTACCTTGAAGAGAGCCTTGAGGATGCAGATACCCTACCAAATTTCCAGCACAGAGTCCGGGCTTTGTTCACATGGCTGTGGGAATGGACCAGCTCTGCAAGGAGTGCGAGTCGGATGAAACCGCCACATAGTGCCCAGTATCGCCACCTTCGCACGCCGTTGGATGACAGTCAAGACCATGATAGCGAGTTAGACTCGGCATCGGAGGTGTCGGAAATCCGCCAGCCTCATCGTGAATCGTTGACACGAAACGAGATTTTTAATCGGGATACTGTGCTGCTCCTCTTGACCTACCTTATCTTCGCTTTGTGCAACGTTTCGTTCAATGCATTGTTTCCAATCTTCTCACAAGCACCCCCTCCCATTGGTCGTGGGTTGAGTCCGTCTGAAATTGGCCTTGCTCAAGGATTCTCCGGGTTTGTGACAATCATTTTCCAGATTTGCATTTTCGGCAAACTGAGAGACAAGATGGGGAACCGCTGGTCTTACCGGGCCGGCCTTTTCGGCTTCGTTATCGCTTTTATCCTCATGCCTTTCGTCGGGTATAAGAGTGGCGACTCCGGCAATGGAGTAAGTGGTAAAACTGCACTCGTGGCCATTGAGTTATGCTTTGCGATGCTAGTGAAGACGGTCGCTTCTGTTGGCGGGCTGACGAGTGCACTGTTGCTAGTAAGTATCTCACCGCTGATATTATTGAAACCCACACTAACCCTCGGCTTCAGATCACGAACTCTGCCCCTGACCATGCCGTCCTGGGATCCCTGAACGGCCTCGCCCAGACTCTTTCCGCGGCCGGTCGTGCAGTCGGACCATTCTTGTCCGGTAGTCTGTTCTCTGTGGCCTCCCGGTTGAAACACAAGGGAGAAGCCATGCCATTCGGCGTTTTCGCCGCTGTCTCGTTCGTCGGATTTATCCTGAGCTTCGGCATCCAAGGCCGCTCGCTCGAGGCAGAGGATTGGGATAGCGAGAGCGATGACACCTACAAGTCCGATGACGATGAACCCGCCGGCCCGTAGTGGCGTCCACTCCTTCACACATCGCATTAAAAATCATCACCCCCAACAAAAAGAAATAATTCCTTCATGACCTCACGATTACTACTTACTACTTACAGCCCCATAGAAAACAGGCTACCTCGCCCACCTGAGCCCTTATAGCGTCCACATTTTTTTGCGCGCGCAATGTCGTTCTTTTCTAAATGCATACTTGCATGGTGTCTGGCGTCGGGCGATGTTATCTTGCCTTACCTTACCTTGTCTACTTGGTCTGAGGATGAGTTTTGGAATTCTGCTCAAGAGTTAGGAAACCTTTTTTTTGTTGTCTTTTTTTTGGTCAGGGTTCTAGATCCTGGCCTGTTTGTCAGTCGCCCTTTTTATTTTGCCCGTCTGCGGGTTGGTTGTATCATTAGAAATTAGACTTCAGTTGGTGTATCTCGCGAAGAGAATTAAAGAGGAAAAGAGAAAGAAGAAAAAGAAAGAAGAAAAAGACAAGAATCGGAGATTTTGTTTTATGTTGCATTCGTCCATTTCCATTTCATTCTTCAGACAGTTTAAACAGCACCCAAATCGTCTATGACAACCATGTAGAACTAGTATTAAAATCCACTGGAAATGGCACCGAACAAAAAGAGATCGATTGGTTATACAGCCAACTAGCTAACATAGAAAACAACACTTGAATGATAATGAAATCGAAGTCTGCTGCGGCGCGAGGTCTTGCCTGCTCCAAAAAGGAAAATGAAGAAAGAAAAACCAGATATCAGAAATTAAGCAAACAAAAAAAGCATGTTAAAAAATATATACCATAACCCCCACTAAACAGTGCACATAATAATAATAATAAAAGATAAAAAAAAAAAAACACATATATGAACCACAGTGAGTGTGACTAGTAGTAGTGGACATGTAGAAAGAAAAGAAAAGAAAAACCCCAAAAGAAAAACCGAGAGTTTGATATCAATCAATCAATCATCCATTCCCCACCATGACCGTGGTGGCTATCACTCGTCATTCTGTTCTTTGTAAAGTTCTTCATTTCCACACCCACTCAAAGATATACATGAACGGCTCGTACGGATAATCGCTGAGATCGAGTCCCTGCGCATATTCGACGAGGTCCTCGCTGGGTATATCCAATGCGCGGAACTGTTCCTTTTCGCCTCCGCCGCCGCGGACACGGATGCGTTTGTCAATGAGGGTGCGGAGCATTTTGTTCCCTGGGGCGACGAGGAGGTATTGGGATGCTTGGTCGGCGACTAGCGTCTCCGGCGGAATGTGGCAAAGGGCTTCCTGACGCTCGGGTGACAGCCATTGGACTTCTTTGGGAGCCTGGGCAGAGGAAGTGGCGGTCTTGAAGCTGGGAGTGGTGGAGGTTTCGGAGTCAGGGGAGTTGTCGATGATGGTGTATCGGATGTCGGATTCACGGGAGAAAACGATTACGGTGTTGACATCTGGGTTGAGCTTCATACGGAAGGTGGTGAACTTGCGGGAGTCGAGGTGGAAGGTGTGGCTGGCTGTTATGCTAACTGGTCTGATGGCGTCGAGTTGGCGGATCTTGGAGATGGCTTGGTCGCGAGCTGAGACGGGGCATTTGAGCTTCATTTTGAGGGAATGGGATTCAAGGACGGAGACGGAGGGGATGCAGCCTGGGAGGTGGGTGGCGGTGGCAGACTTGTGGCAGGAGTCGCTGCAGAAGCGGAAGATCTTGCAGGCTGGGGTGATTGGATAGACATGTTAGATTAGGGTTGGATGTGAAAAAAGAGATAGAGGGAATGGGTACTCACTGTTGCATAGAGTGGTGGTGGATGCTCCGCAGCTCTCACACGGTCCGGGTTCTTGCAAGGACCATTCTTTCCTTTCCGCTGCAAGCATGTCCCGTCGGCCGTTGAGCTCAGATATTTTCTTTTCAGCAAATTTGGTTCTGGTCTCCATGTAGCGGTCTTGTGGCGTTCTTCGGGCCATGTGGACGAGCTGCTTGTAGGCTAGAATCGCTTTGTCGAGGGAGTCGAGCTGCTCGCGAGAGATACAAAGAGCACTGAGAGCGTCGAATGTCTCCGTTGCTTCGGGTCCCTTGATGCCCAGAAAGTCCTCAACCAAAGTTTCGAATATATTCGCTGCGTCTCGGTTGAGGCCCGCCTTCAAGTATGATCGTCCGAGGCGATGGATGACTCTTAGTGCATCTGGATCCCGTGACTGTTGATATTGATCGAGAGTGTCTTTGATCTCGCTGGGAAAGTCGAAGTTGTCTGAACATTCAAGGTACCGTACCACTGCTTCCCGTGTGATTGGGCTGGTGATACCGAAAAATGTCTTATAATGTGGGATAGTTTTCTCGCATATCGTTCGCGCCTGCTTGTTGCATCCAAGCTTGTGGTACAGCAGAGAGAGTTGGTTCTTTGCACTCAATGTCGTTGCGTTCTGCAAACCGAACACCGTATCAAGTGCCGGAACCGCTTTCTCAAGCAGAAGAAGTGCAGATTCGAGATCTCCCAATGCAACTTTCAGCAAGGCAAGGTCTTGCATGCTCTTCAAAGTCTCCGGGGCGTTGTGCCCTAAAGTCTTGTTGCGACCTGCATATGAGCGCTCGTACAAAGCCGATGCTTCTGTGGCATAACCGTCTTTTGCACACAGGTCGCCTAGGTCGTGCAGGATGGCAAAGTTGTTAGGATGGTCACGTCCAAGAGTCCGCTTGAATAGCCCCAAGGCCTTCAAATAACATACTGCCGACTCCTGGGTCATATCAAGATGGCGATAGGCTTGCCCTAAAGAATGTAAAATTGCGGCGCGAGATTGCCTGTCAATGTCTAGCCCCGGTGTGTCATCAAGCATCCTCAAGGCATTATGGTATTCAACCACTGTTGCTTTCAGATTTCCTTGCTTCAGAGCTGTCTCAGCTCGGATTTGCGCATTGATAGTGCGAGACCAGATATTTGCGGATGCAATTTCATCTTTCATTTGGAGAAAAAGCTGCGCAACCTCATCGATCTTGAGTATTCTCTGGCGCCCAGATGCATCGTGAACAATGGCTCCACCAGAAATATACTGGGTGTGTATGAATATATTCTGAGCTCCTCGTAACAAGGCGATGTATTCAGTATCAGCAACAGATTCCTCCCCAGGCTCTGTTGCTGCCTGCGTATGCGCATCTGTCTCACTCTTCCGAGCAGTAGCCCGGGCTTCGCTCCGCGTATACTTGGTGACGAATGAGAATCGTATAGTGTTCGCTCTCTTCATCAGTCGTTTACTGCGATCTGCAGTAGACCGGGCTCTTGAGACACCTACAACATGTGAGTGCTAGATTTGGTTGGGGCTTATCATATACTAACCTTTTGGAACCTTGCGGCCAAATAATCTCTGCAAGAATGACTGTCTCTTAGAAGGCTTAGACTGCGCTTGTTGAGTTCCTTGGCTATCCGAGCTTTCATTTTCGGAATCGGCCAATCCATTTCTGGGACGCCCCCTTTCCTCTTCACAAACTGTTCTCCTCGATTCAAGGATAGATGCACCATTCATCCCTGTGTTTTTAATGTTAGCGGTAAATCATACCAGCTCACGCCTTTCAGGATCCTATTGACTATACCACTTGAAACATAGCTCATGGCTGACTGGGCCTTATGCGGCTCATTGTTGTCCTCAATCTGCCGGTAAATGCCACTGGGTGCGTGTACTACCACGAAGTCAGTAATATGAAGTAGTGCCAGTTGCTGGAGACGTGCCTCGTTCCAAATCATATAGTCCTGCAAAACTGATTGCAACTAATTCGTCTTCTTCACCCTGCGAAAACTCTAGAGGGGATCAGTGAATGGCAACTTTCGATAAGAAGTATTCACGGAACAGACGTACTCCTGAAAGACCACGAGTCCCGTAACTTTTTGGCTTTTGTTGAGAAGGATTGATCCCCATAAGCGCCAGGCGTTGTTGGGGTTTTGCAACTGACAGATCCCGGCTGCGCCAAACTGGATCTCCGACTATGACTGACAGAGTCTCGAAAAATGGTACCATCTCGAGGATCGTTAAGAATTGGTTGATACCTGTGATATTGTGTTAAGATTTGCACATAGAATGCAGTTCTCAAGGAATTACTAACGCAATGTTGCATTGCTCCCCGCAATGTTTGCAATCGACAAAATGCGACTCGCCTAGAAAATCTTGTTAGATGTAAATAGTAAGCTCGAAGGTGTAATATCTTACTTCGCTTCCGATTAAGTCCCTCATTTTCATCATCACCAAACGTGAATTGCCGCTCACAGTTATCGCAGAAGAAATAAATGGGCCGGGAGTTGAAGGAAATCAGACGCTTTTCCACTCGGTATCCTTTCGTGATTAGACTGAAATAATGGATATGATCAGCAATCCGAGTTTGACAAGCCAGAGACGGAATAAATACCGATCCCGCGTCATCACATAGACAGCAATTGCAGTTCCAGGACAGTATTTTGTAAGATAATGTTGTTTCAGCTCATCTCTGCATGGTTGGTTAGAGTTTGTTTTGGTCGTGAGACACATGAAAGTTGACCTACAGCGAGGAGAAGACTGCATCGCAATCGGGACAATGGACGTCCACTGCACCGAAGAGGACTCCATCATCGTCTCGAAATGGAGGGAAAAGGCGTAAGGCTTCCTGGGGACTTGCGACACTTGAATGTGTATCGTCCGCCTCTATCTCCGAGTTGTTGCCAGGTCAGTCAATGCTAAACCAATCACTCCGCGCGGTGGTATGTAGGTAGCCGGAAGGCAGCATACCGCTCGTAGACTTGCCCACCAAGGACAGCAACACATCCGAGGCTCTCAATATACGGTTCTTCGCTTCAAATCGGTTGGGAGCACCTTGGATCGAATTTCTCAAGATGATTTCCCTCTCGAACTGCCGCTTTGCGTCCATTTCCATCTGTAGTTCTTGCTGATCGCCGAAATCTCTGGCCAATCAATGGAGTTGGTCAGTGGGAGATTAACCACCGTGAAAGCTGCAGCTGCAAAAGCAGAGGAATTGCATGAACTCACCTTTGAACCGACGGGAGCGCGTAGGAGCCGTAATTCTTGCTCATGTTGAACGAAAGTGAAGATGCTGAAGGATAAGAAAGAGAGAGAAGAGAGACGGCGGCGAAAAGTCGAGGCCGTACGTCTCAGACAGATGTCGGGAAAGAAATCAGGGCATCAGAGACCGGATGAGGCGTCATTTTCAATGAGCTGTTGGACGTGCTGGTGCACATACATACATATGCAGGTCAACCGGTGGTCGTCTCTAGTGAACGATGGTGCCGCATATTTGGTGGTTCCAAGGAGGGACTGGGGGAGTTTCTCCTCTAGCGTCAACGCGTGTCATCCCTCGCATTGTAGTCTGGAACAAAGCTTGGAGAAGGAGGGAGAGGCGGTTGAGTTTAGCAGGAAGTGATATATTGAACGATCGATTGATCGATGTGCCGAGGGATGGGATAGGCGACAGGGCGTGTGGGCGATTTGGATTTTTTCTGTTGCCCTCCTTCTTGCATCGCCATCCTCGATAGCAGTATCCCAATCCCACGGACGACTGACGGACCGTTTCGGTGCAACAAGGCCATGATTCAACTCCGTTTCCCCTCGTTTCGCTCCCTTCAATACCAAGTGGCCCCTTGCGTCGAACCATCCAAGGAAACCAACCCATCCGTGTCTCTGCACCTTCACCGCATTATCTCTGCCCCAGAGCCAAGGCATAGATATATCCAATCCTTCGTGTCTTCCTGTGGCCTTATCCTATAGACCATGAGATTGGCATTTCACCTGTCATATCCCCCGGGTTGAGTCCTACTCCCGTCGAGACCCCGAATCAGAAAGTCCCTCGTTCGTGATCGTCGCGCCTGCTTGCATCCCGAGAGTTGATACATCACAGACGCGTCAGGGAGCATCCAATTATTGGCTTCACCACGGGACAAATCCAGCAATAGTCATGACAGTCGCAAAGTTTCATGGAGCTGTCGAGGCCTGAATACGCAGGGTAATGCTCGACCCTGACTGACAGTGGAGGCACACATCAACCTACCTACGTGCAATCGAGTCGCGTTGCCCTCACCGTGTTCATGACAGCCAACCTGCATGAAAAGTATTGGAACGACCCCGCCCGAGTACCAGCCGGACTAGAACACCCGAAGAACAACGGAAGCCAGAGGAACCGAATCCGTGTTGGAGGCTGTCTCAAGACAATAGTTTGGGAGTTTGTTTCAGGCTCGGACTCGTCAAATCCGAAATCGATTAGACTTTCGTCCTCGGGCTGGAGCATGGGTGGATGGGATTGCCATTCGATCCAAGGTCTGAAGGGTCTGAAGGGAGGAAACGCCAGTGTCAACGAGCAGTCTGGTTCGAGGTTGAGGGGAGGGAAGGCTGGGCCGACAGGGTTCGGGGATGGCCGCCAGCCGTGGCGCGCCCGCGCGGCCTTGCAGCGCGGGATGACGATGTCGTTGGGCCGAGTCCATGGCCGATCAGTGAAGATCGGAAATCCAGGATCTAAGTAATTCCTTGCAAAGCCTTGCAAAGGCTCGCAGATCAGGTCACTCAGAGTCTCTGCAACAATAAAATTCACCCAATGTACTATACTATATTAGGGCCCTCAGCCCCTGTGAGCCAGGGGAAATGTCCGACAACACAGGATCTCTGCCTTCCAGCCACTACTTGAATCTCAGGAGACCAATGACGACTCCCGCCTCAGGGACCCGATGGAATGGACATCAATGAAGATAGCTTGCAAGAAATCCTTGACATACTTGTTCATAGCTAAACTGTTTACGTTTGCAATCCGGTATTACATCATCAGGGACGATCGACTGTTTCAACGATGGATAGTTCCATCCCCTTTATTCTACCATTGCAAAGGGGGGATAAGCTATAAGCGGTATTCACAAATTCTTAGCTGTGCTTTAGTCATTGAAATCCAAGCATTCTTGATGATTCTTCGGGCCAATCTTCCAGAGATCTAGCCAGGTTTATCTAATACGTACAGGCCAACCAAGCATATAAAACAAATGAATAATGGTACAACGTGGTATCAAGGTAATATAACGCCTCAGATCCGAAGGAGATATCGGTATAAAAATGACTGCAATGTAAGAACGCAATGAGAGATTGAATATACGCTGCATATTTTAGCATTGAACACACCGTTGCAACAACGTCAGACTGATCAGAGAGGGGAATGCACATGTGCGACACATGCCTCAATCAGAAGATCAAAGGTGCATGGATCAGGCCCATTTCCAGCCTGTGTTTCTCGATTCAGGACTGTTGATGACCGAAGATAGAAGGTTGCTGCGTTTTCGTAGGGAAAAGCCTCGAGTGTTACGCTCATGGCTTTTGTGCTCTCTTCTGAGCAGCGATACCGCCGCATTCAAATCGATACCTTCGCCATTGTCGGTTACTTTAAGAGCCCATTTGGCATCTTCTTCTGCAAAGCCAAGATCTCGGACCATGGTTTCAATGGCCTGGTCGACAGGATCACGAACTTGCTGGTAGGACGTGACTGGTTGGGATTTCTGCCGATACTGGGCGTTCGGCATGTTGGGATTGGTCATCTGTGGCGCTGTCACCTCTGGCAGAGGCAGTCGATGCTGTGGTGAGTAGGGTACACCTTCCAAACGACTCATTATAGATGCATAGCCAGATATCGGCCGCTCTTCTGCGGGCATAGCATTGGGCAGACTCCGTTGTTGTTGTTGTTGTTGCCTTTGATTCCTAAGTTGCGCAGAATAGGCAGCTTGCCGCTGGCGGTGAAAATCAGGTGAGAATTGGCGTTCAATAGGGCTCCCTGTCGTCGAGAAGGCATCGCGACCGGTGAGTGGATCACATAAGCGAGAATTGATCCCCGAAGAGCGTGAACATGTTCGTAAAGCAATGTTTTGCGGCGGCTGATAAGCCCTCGACACGGCCTCCCTGAGAAAGGAGGAACGGCTCCCACCGGAATCAGATTGTTCCCATTTTGTCAACCCCAATAACTGAGCTTTGTCAAAATTTGCAGTAGCGGTGTTGTCATGGGGGTGAATTGAGCCGAGGATAAAGACGGCTGAAAGTCCGAGAGTGAGGACGTAGTGCGACCATTCTTCTGTTCAGATTATTAGCCTTCCAGTCATGATTCACATTCACAGTATATCACCAAAAGAGGGTATGTTTACTGACCTAAAACTGCTGCTTCCTTCGTTGTGTCGTTTGGTGTCACATCATGTCCATCGAATATTCCAGCCTTCCGTGCTTCAGTACACCTACCGTGCAGTGGTTGAAGCAATACGCCTAGGCATGTCCAGATTTCCGTCATATCAAGAAGTTGGCTTTTCGATAAGCCGCCTTTGTTGCCGTACCCGAAACCAGCCGGGGGTTCGAACAAAACGCTATCCATATTAAATGGCTCAGTCATGGACGTGGCCACCGAGATATGTCGGTCTGTGGCCTTGGTTCCACCTCTCAACCAATCTAGCTGTCCCACAGTATCGCCCTCTCTATGTTTTCCGGATCCAAAGATACGACAAAACGTCCAAACTCGCCAGAAGGCGTCGTCGACTTCCGTTGCGCGGACATCATCATTTCCAGCTAGCCCTTGGATTGTGTCAGGGCGCAGAAACGTCCCACATCGAGCCAGTATACGCGATTTGAGGTGTGCTAGCGTGAAAATATCTTGGGAATAGCGGTTGAGATAGGAGGCCGGCGTGTACTCTGGTACAGGAGCATCGGGATCCAACAGAACCTGCCATTCAGTACCCCAGGGGGGGCTCATTTCACGTAACTCCCATGCCGGCGCCGACATTGCGAAAACAGTATTTTTCATGAGACTTAATTCGTGATTTTTGAAGACTCGATAAAAGTCTTTACGAACCACTGCGATACTAAAAAGGCCATCCAGCGAATCGACATGCTTCAGGATCGATAGGATGACGGGATCAGGTAACGCTGTGGGCATCACCCCTGGCTCTGATAGCACGTGTATTGGGCTGGTAGTATCGCCTTGCAATTCAGCTGGTGGCAATGAAGGGGCAGAATCGAGCTCATAGACCATCACGGGTGCTTGCGTCGCTTGCAAATCTTGGTGAACCGGTCGCGTTGCTGTATCACCAGATTTACTAAATGATACAAAGTACTTTTCAGCAAGAGAATTGTGTCTTGACCTCTCGTACGGACTCATGTGCTGACCGTGGTTTTCTCGAGGGCTGTGAGCGGGGAGTTCTGCGGGATTTGGAGGGGGCATTGCCCCTTCTCGGCCGATGGTTTCCATTTCCTTTGTTTGGAGCCGAGGGAGCTTCATCCGAAGCTCCCTTTCACTGCTTACAGATGCAGGCCTCGCACCAAGGCGGGCGATAGGAGAGCCTTGAAGTTCAGCCACTCCGTCTTTGTCCTTTATTTCTGTGACAATTGGTGGTTGCAGAGCGCCCATCAGTTGAGATCCAGGTTCTGACTTTGCGCTGGAGCTGCTAGCAGATCGGATATGGGGGCGGCTATGTTTCCGACTGAAACCCGGAACTGTGAAGGAAAATGGGGTCTTTGTCTTGTGTGGCTTCTTTGTTTGTTTCATATCTTCACGGGATTTGACTTTGCGGATCTGCTGGGTTTTATGCACACTAGTAGGTGGGCGAGGCGCCGGTCGCGTAGCAATCATGTCCATGTTTCCTCTACTTATCTGCAAAGGTCCATCGGGAGCCTGAAGAGGACTGCGAGGTGAAAGCTGCACTGGTGCATGCCGATGCTCAGTAAGCCCAGCCAGGGTCCTTTCCAGGTCAATGGCGGCCTGCGACAGTGTCGGATGATGACGACTTGGCTGCTTCATAGACTGCGGTGGAGGGTCCAATCGTGTATATTGGCTTGAACCATCATCATCATAGTCATCGTCATAGTCATCGTCATAGTCATCGTCATCGTCATCGTCATAACTACTATAGATCTGCTGCAACTGTTCAGTCTTGACACGGACTGAGAGCGGGGTCAATTCAATAGGCGGCTCTTGAGGTAGGGGTTTATCTTTAGATTGGGCAATGAATGGTCGCATTGTTAATGGTAGAGGAAGCAGTTGTTGCGTATGGTTTGACTCGTCAAAGACACCGGCCATAGTCGGGGACGCTAAACGAAAAGTATCCGGAAGCCTGTGAGCGGTCGAGAGAGCTTCGGATCCTTGACTTGTGATGGAAGATCTGCTGGTGTAGCTGGATGATCTGTTATCAACAACATCTTCAGATGACAAAGAAGATGGCCCTTTCCCCCGATCTGAGGAATTCCGAATCTTCTGTTGTAAATGATTGTCGGCTTGATGCGGGCCACTCATGTGAGGAAAGGTTGCACTTGTCGGAGATGTCAAGGAGAAGTGGGAGGAGAGTTCGGGGAAAAAGCGAGCCCACCGAGTTCCCGACCACGGTGGCGCCCCGAAAACTGGTGAAATGGAAAGATCGTCTTCCTCTTCACTATCACCATCACTCTCAGCCAGGAGTGCCTCATCCAATAATTCGGCATCTGAACGGCGAAATTTTGGCACCATTGTGGTTTCGGAGGTATGCAAAACGGCTGCGCCGTCAGGCGAGTGTAGCATGTCCATCTTGGGAATTCCAGGCATTTAACCAACCCTACTCCAGGCGTTGGAGGCTTATATAAAGTAGGTTGGTTTCCAAATTGGGAAACAGGGGTCTTCTGGGGCTTGGAGTTAGATATACCAGTGGTGTCGAACGATTGGTGCCTATACACGGTATCCAGCCTCACACGACGAACTGCACCCTTCAGTTCTTGGACATGTACATGGCCCAAAGTGACCCCCTTTTTGATGGCTTTGTTGTCACCGTTGACAATGTTATTGCGAATATTCCCAGCGCTTATGTATATTTAGTAGTCAGACCAGCCGGGCGCTCTCGAAGAACAAACAACGTAAAGTTGCTAGATCGAATATGCCCGTCCACGGCCGAAGCGCAGTGGTGGCTCCGAGTGCAAGCGTTCTGTTGTCGCAAGTGAAACCCTATTCCTGTGCTTGCGTGTATTCTTTCAGATCCAGGATACAAAGACAGTCAAAAGTGCCACCTGACAGTCGCAAAAGATTAGTTTCAAGGGACAATGAATAGCGCAACGTATGGGTCAGTATACGGGTAGGCGACTCCAACGGGACGAACAAAGAAAAAGAGTTTCGACTGACCATAGGACGAGCTGCACAGAACATACAAAATGATCCGGGATGCGGGTGAGAGAAGATGTAAGAGTGGGAATGACGCCTGCCATCGCAGTCCAGCTCAAGAATGGGATCTGACTAAAGACTAGTAGTAGTAACTAGGTACATGCGTAGGCAAGGACTCGAGGGCCAGCAGTCTCCACGTGCCGGGGACGCTTTTCTTATCCCTGTATCGGAGGGAATCCGGCCGGGGGGTCGACGACATGACGCCAGCCAATTTATGGAGCGATCCACGAAGGGGCGCGGCGATAGGCTGAGTCGAAGGCGAACTCTCCCTCGTCTCGATGGTCGACCGATGGAGGGTGACACGGGGGGGGACAGTGGAATGGATCGACTATCGTCAAGCCTGGATTCCACCGCGGGGGCCAAAACTAGCCCGGACGGAGGACGGACGCTATCCCGGGTTGGGGGTGCCACAGCCGGTACGTACACTATACGGTACGGTACCGCGTACCCCACCCCCGTCCCGTCCCGTCCATGTCATGGATGATGGATGTACGGAGTAGATCCTGGGTGTAGGTACGCCGAATGCCTTACAGACACGAGCATTGCTTGCATAAGCTACTGTTAAGACTGTTAAGTGGCTACCAAGATATCTTCTCGTGAAGGTACGCACTTGATGAGTCTACCTAGGTAAGCTACCTGAGGTACGGGGGTAGTCAACGCGGCAAAAGTGCTAGGTACTAGGTAGTTCGGGCTGCGCCATCTCATTCTTCATGGCATTATCGTGCATATGATGTAACCGACCCTCTATTCCGTAGCAAGGCTACAATAATGGCCTGAGCCACAGCCTTAATCCATTAATTGCGCCGCAGTGGTAGGCCTTAAATTCGGGCTAGATGTCGAGGCAGTGCTGCGTGACAGAGACAGTACTTACTTTACTTACTTAGGTACTCTAAGCCTGCCGTGGTAAGATTGCAGCGTTGTTCTTCCCGAGAGTCTGCATCCGCAGCAGGCCCCTGCCTGTGCAGCTCAGGTGGACGCCATCACTATCTAGGTAGGTGAGTCGTCGCACCGAGTTGCCTCGATAAATTGCCGTCATTCGGACTTCCGAGCGCTTACTTACCTAATGCCTAGGAGCTAACTAGTTACTTAGTTATGTATGTGCAAACCATCTCCATTTCTCATGCATGCAGCTGACACACTTTAGGTTTCTCTTGAATGGGCTAAACAGGCACTCATGTGCAGGTATGGGCTAAAGCAACAGTCTCATAGCCTACTACCTTGGCCGAGAGGACGTCTCCAAATATTCCTTCTTTGGTGATGACTCTTACTGTGTGCTTTCGAACTAGGATGCAGTTAAGCCCATCCTCTCATAGCTTATGTATCTCTTTACTCCATCTAGCCAGCCAACTCTTGGATGTGGTCTCGTATGGTTGTAAATTAAAACACAAGATTCAAGCTTAAGGTGTTGAAGAAAACCCAGCTGGCCTTTAATTTGCATATCGGTTGTTATCGATCATTAGATTCTAGTGTGGAGTACTTGTTTTACTATGCCGGATAAGGTTATAGTTCAGGTACTCCCGCATCCGAACCGGACTTCCAGTTCCAATCGGTTCATCTTTTACTCTAATGAATAATAATGCTCCATGATAGGAGATCCATTCAGGTCCTCCTCCTACGAATGTTATGGCATGGTACGCAATTTGGCCCCTCAATGAGTGGGGACCGTCAGTGACTAAGCCTTCCACCATGGCAGCTTTCGGATGCCCGGAGATGGAGTCTGGGGGCCAAACAAAAAAGCATGTCGTTGCCAGCTATCTCAACATTTTCCATCATGAACAGGTAAATTATAGTCTTTCAATCTAACTGTCTAGCGTGCAGCTATGACTCTGCTCCCTTCCCCCTATTTATTGTCTAGCTCAGCTGAGCTACTGCTAGTTGTACTTGGGTGCTTACCACCTCTGGTCTTCCCCATATGCTCGCTGGATAGGATATCATAGGGGACCAATTTTCCGAACAAAACATGTTATATTTAGATCAGCCTCTTATGAATGCCATGTCGCCCATAAGGCGGTTTGTTGCCTCAACAAAAAAGCAACCAGGGGTTCTGATGATCTTTTTCTCCAATCCAGTCCGGATCATGTCTTGCGTCTCATGTTGGAACAGTTGTTGCTGGAGAGTGCGCACTGACCTCTGAGACAAACCAGAGCGTCAACCAGACATTAGACTCAGGTAAATGGCCCAGATTACACCGAAAAGACTACCGACAAGCAACCGTTTATCCGTTGGGACAACGGTGAAGTTAAGAATCGAGACAAACGGCCACAGTTTGAATCCTGCAATCATGATGGGCCAGAAATCCTGACATCAAGTTAGCAAATTTGCTCTAGCGAGCGTGGTGGGGTCTCATGCGAACTTTCTGGATCTGTTGTGCGATAAACCCCCACTCTTGGCCACGCAGAAGCCCCATTGTCATGATAAAGGCTACCGTGTTCCAGGCACCTCCAATTAGTTGGTCAATGACTATTTTCGCCACGGTGTTGGTCACATTAAGCTTGGGCTTCTGCTCCTTTTTTTCCATCTTGGAGTTAGGAACAAGGTTGTCATCATAACCGGGGAGTTTTGCTTCGAGTCCTTCCAACCAGAGAAAGGACAATGGCGACAAGACGAATGCACACGTTGTGAACTGGAATAACGCTTGACCATCTAATTCAAATGCTCTCTATATTGATCAAGGTATCGGCACCTAGGGGGGGTGTATTGTACTCCACCCATGGTTTGCCGATCAACCGTGTCATCCGTTAGCAATGTTTTAGTAATAATACCTTCAAAGATGTCTAGTTCCCTATCCCTAGAAGACTAATATATCGATTGTCTCGGGGAATGACCAACACACCTCATCTCTGTACGCCCCAATGGCCTGGGCCAGAGTGTTGGAACCCGCATTAACTAGCGCAGCTTGCAAGGTCGCCCTGGCTATCGGAGGGAGAGCCATGGTTGGTATCCGACGCGTGTCCCACACGCGTGATTTCTCGTACTGTGCCTGTTCCGAAGAACTGAAATCGCGCTTACTCCAATTTCAGCTCTAGACCACGTGGTAGGAGAGGGATCGCTTTACACGTGTTGGGAGATTGCCTACCTGAAGTCCCACGATCGTCCGCGCTTGACTCGCCTCGGAATCCCGTGTAGTGTTTACGGGGCCGGAAAGTGTGCTCTTTTTTTTGGGTACCCCAACGGGCGGTGTGAGAAATCGATAATGATGCACGAAGATCCTGTATTTCTTGATCTGGAAGAATTGCAATTTATATAAGTTTGTGGGGTTGCGAGGCCCAAATCAGGCTGATCGGATTGGATGGACTGCGCTGTGGGGGTGGGAGAAAAGGGAAGGTTTACACGCTGTCAACTGGACCCTGAGACGCTTATTGCCGCCGGCGGGTCCACTGCAACCATCTGGCCTACAACAGGCACTGGAATGCGACAAGTAGTATTGGGGGTTAATCAAAAAAAAAAAGAAAAAAGAGCAGGCCAGCTCAGATGTAATGAGACGTAGGTATATGCGACCGATTTTTACTTCCTATGTTACGCAACATCTTATTCTCCCAAACCAGGAATTGGGATGTTCATTTCCCGCAACCCCCTTGCCGGATCCTTTGTCTTGGGCACCGTGATTCCAATTTTCATATGGGCTAGACATCCTATCATAGAAATTGTCTAGTTGCTTGGAAGAGCTGTCTCAGCCTGAGTCAAATGTAAAACACACCAGATTATCTGCTATTCATCTTATTGTCCTCTCGCTTGTATGATCATGAAATAGGAAATTCCCGTATAGAACAACAAAACAGCAATTGAATCATTGGTACTATTTATATACGACTGGCCATCGAGGTTACACGGGGGCAAAATGTGTTCCATATGTATGTATGTTGTGCCACCTTGTATATGCATAGTCACCATGCTAGACTCTTGCGATTCAAGGTGTCTTGACAGTCGAGTTCTTTGCAGACTGCAAGTTTAGTTTAGCAAGACTGAACTTCAAACCTCGAGATAGTGGGAAGAGTGTAGACTGACGTTGTTCAGCTTGTTCAAACCTTGCATTTTTCCTGGGTTTTCTCGTCGCAGGAAACACTTCAGTGCCCTGTTGTCTCTCTAGCTTGGTGTGGGATTTGAGAAGATCGAGGATTTCCTTCTGTGCAACTATTTCCCATTTCGTCAGAGCTAAATCCTGCATTGTAAATATCTATTGTTATTTTTTTACCTTCAGTGTTAGGGTCTAATGTTGGGATGGTTATTGCAGCAAATCTAAGCAAGCAAAAAATTAGCAAATCCTTGCTATATTGGATCTAACGCAACGAACCCTGAATCGTCGGTGAATGATTTGTATTCAACCTCCAGTGCTAGGGTACGTTTGGTTAACAAGTCGATCAATCTCTTTGGTATTGTGAAAGAATCAAGATTGCCCGAGTCTTTGGAACAATATAAGTCGAACCGGATAGAGGTCCTTCTCTCAGAGATGGGAATAAAGCTCAAAGAATACCAGTATACTGTATTCTTGACTGTGTGGATAGTGGTGAATGGAGAGACTCTAATATCGTCGGAGTGCTTTCGTAGGTTGCTGGATAGTCTCCAGAGCAGGAGCGTATACGCTTGCCGAGGAAGATCCTGTACCCACGTTTCATCATCGATGAATCTCTTCAACCTTACTAAGGATTGGTAAATAGCTATGGCAAACCAGAAGAGAGATATACAATGATTAACTCAGATAGACTTACGACAAATCTTCCAGTTGAATTGACCTTCCATCGTCTGCCCTCCTACCCAAGTGGACTGTCCACCTAGACCGTGTCTGCTCGCCAGAAAATCAAACGGACTTGCCTCTAAAGGAGCTACTGTCGCACTTGCTTCAAGGTTCACCAAGATAAAGTCGAAACTAGTCGTAGCCGTGTGGATTGCGAACAATCCGTTCTGAGATCTATCAAACCCAGGGACCTGGTCAAAATGAGGAGCCTTGACAAGTTGCCCATAAGTGTTGAAGCTCCAGCCATGGTATCGACACCCGAGAACCAAGGAGGAGCCAGACTCCTTTCTCGTGACTGTGTATGCTCTGTGGCGACAAACGTTGTGGAAAGCCCGGACGACACCATCTTTCCCCAGAATTAGGAAGATGGGAATACCAGCGACTTCGTACGAATGGTAGTCCCCCGCTCTAGAGAACCGACTCCGATGTGAAAGACACAGCCATCTCTAGCTTTTGTGAGCAGCGGATTTAATGTTTGACGTTGACAAAGTATGGAGGAGCTCGCACTTTACTGAAGATCGCACGCCTTTCCAGTTCGAAAAGATCGGAGCCTGCCCACCAGTCTGTTGGGAAGTCGGACTCCTTGGAGACGACGTTGGCTTCATTTTCCTTATGTGGTGCTACCAGCTTTGATTTTTTCGAGAGCCTTGATTTGTAGTCGTTTAGCAAAGAGCGTGGCCGCATCTGAAATAGAAAGGTTAGCCCCGCTAGCAAGACAACCAGCACGATAGCAGCCATTGCCGGGGGAAAAGTGGAGTCCAGTGTTTTCATATTGGATTCAATTATCTCTGGTGAAATAATGCTATCAAAGACCCTTCGGGCGAAGGTCTTGTTAAAGCTTCTTTAAGAATACTCCAAGCACGATGGTGGACAGGGCACAGATCCCCATCTCCACTTGCATTGACCTGCCGGATGGGGTAAGCTTTTCCAGAATCCTGCGTCCACGTATCAGGCGTGAGGTTAGGCGCAGGAAGGGCCTGTTTGCCTGAGCAGCTTTGGACCAATCAACCATGGAACAAGTGTCGATTTGGCATCTCACATCTCTACTAGAAACCTTCTACCAGCTGCTCACATGCTATAGTAAGATCACTACATGGATCAGGCATTATCTGCGACGTCACTGATAACAACCATGCATATCCATCACACCGAGCTGCATCATATCATGCAACTGTTGTGACATGCTCAGGTCCCCTCTTCTGATTCTCCAACCCCAGTTCTTCTTTGCGTTCTTTCTCCAGCCTTTCCGTCGCATGTTGCTGACAAACGAGTTCGAATACTCGATCCTGGTAGACTGTTGTGTGTTAGTTTGACAGGATATCGGCTAGATTCTGGAGTTGCTTATCCTTACACGAGACGCCACTTTCCTTCTCTGGGTTGAGTATTCCTTCGCTATAGATGCCTTTGGCAAGGTTGTCTTGGGCCCTTTCACAGAGTTCGTAGTCTTCCAGAGCTACTTGGCGGACAAATTTGAAGTATTCCTCGAACTTATCGCCGGAGTCCATGTGGTAGTAGTCGAACTCCATCCTCGTCACATTGGGATCATCCGTTGGGCATATTCTGAACGAGGACATTCCGCCCCCATAGACATTCAAAGTACAATTTGGGAAGAAATAAAGAAATAAACCATCGTCAGTCTTCTCCGGGTCGGCGATGTGCTGCGAGAAGTTTTTGTGGTTGTGCACCGCGTAGGATGTTGGCGGATAATAGATAGAGAACGACGGATGCGTATACTGGCAATGCAGGCATTCCTGGTAGCCATCAACCCTATTATACCCAAGTCAGGAGACATTCGAATACGAGGACGGACGCCTTGTACATGGTTTTCCAGTTAAAGCGCCCCTCGTATTTGATGCTGCGTCTGTACGGGAGCTTCCTAAAGTCCACTTTCTGAAGCAATGGATCCAAGTCTGGGAAGTACTCATGGAAACTGGGTGCCTCGTCCGACAGAGTAGCGAATACGAGACCGGTGGGTGTGACATGGTGCCGTAGAGGCCGCTCCTAGGACTTCATCAATATCACGCACTCGGTGTGTCCCCAATATGTTTATCCTTAATCCGGCGTATGTACTGAATTTGACTCACACTCTGCGCACAAACCACAGATATCTCCTCTTGTCCAGGAAAGGGGCCATCCCCCGAAATTCGAAACACGCAAATTGGCTGCTGGGCAATTTCATATTCAACTTTTGCACCAACATCACGGAACCTGGTGACTGGACCCATAAGATACCAAGACTAGAGACATGCTTAGAGTTCGAAGGTTATGTCCGAATCAGTACATCGTACCTTGAAGAAAACAGCTCTTCGCTCAAGTTGATAAAGAGGCAGGCTACAATACCAGGAAGCTGGCAGCGTACGCATAAGTTCAGACATTGTGTGTGTGATCGAATCTGTTGTTTGACCTCGAAATGCTCAATACAATTTGGCGGACGCGCAGTAGGGTCCAAGTCCCTGGTATTTATAGAGGCTGATACATATGCACCATGTACGTCCGCATCTCGGCGGACATGTGCAAGAGCGCTTCTTAATTGGATAGGCGAACCGTTACCTGAAGAGGATATTGGGTCCCGTGCGCCATAGACAAAAAGTTACGCGATTCCGCGAGCAGTGGCGAATGGTTGATGAGGGGACAAGTCATCTGGATCGAAATCGAACCAGCAGGAGGGTTGGTGTCCTTGCAGCTTGACACGCAGAGCGACCCTGGGCAGAAGTATCAGCCAGAGCTAAAGAGAAATAGCTATTTACAAAGTACTCATGTGCTTAATTGCTGATTGGCTGTCGCCGAAAAAAAAACGAAACATGTAGAAGATATAGGTCAATGCTTCCTTCCGGATCTTGTGCGGAGTGCCGATCTGGGCACAATCCGAAATCTTTGGGGCACTTCCAGCCTTCCAGGGGGTTCAATCATTGATCAGAGACGGGCGACAATCCATCTGGTAGGCAGTCGTTTACAATGTCGCAGATTTGTCGGAGGGAGCTGCTGGTTTCGTTGCTGCCTGGGTTTGCGCCAGTGGCGATGGAGACTCCATCAGGGAGCAGGTCGCCAACCCAATAACCCCTATGCAATCACTTTCTTCCCGCAATCACTTCCTTCACAGCTTACGTCTCATCAGCCAACACTGCCAGGTACGTTCGGATTGTTCTGGGTTGAGCGATGCTCTCTCTTTCTCTCTCTCTCTGGATGGATGGATGGAGCTGGCGCAGATCACATGGAGGGAACCGGCGGGCCCCACGATTACGTCGTGACCTCCGGCCGTGACTGACTCGCTTTCTCTCCGCAATGAATCCTCCCCGACCGGCCGCTGACCTGCGCAGGCATTCCAGAATCCCACGGCCGTTCTCGCGAGAACAACCCTTGAGCCAGCCTAGCATTATGAGCAGCGCTTGACACGTCAGACCCGTGAAACCCATCCCTCGCCCCTTCGCTCTCACCATGTCCGGCAGCGGAGTCAAATACACCCCTCCTCCCTCGCCGCCTTCGCCGACGGCGTCTTACTACGACGTCAGCGACGACGAGGAAGACGACTACAACACCATCTCTCATTCCACCTCTCGCAGAGGGGTCAAGCTTCTCTTCTCAAAGAGCAAGGTAGGCTGGCTAGAAAGTGAGATTCAAGCAGAGGTGTCGCTGACCCGAGCTATTCCGAACATCGCAGGTTTACGTCCATCCCACTCCTTCCTCGAAAGATAACATTCCCGGATTCATCGCCCTCATCCAACAGAAGCCGCTCCCCTTCTCGAGAACGACTGCATCCACTGCCAACAACTCCTCACCAGATCTCTCCTCATATCTCCTAGCCTGGGTTCCCGAAGCCTCTCTGGGTGACGCATACAGTACCTACGTCAAAGTCGATCTTTCGGACGACTCTTCCTCTCCGCGGCAGAAGTACCTAGTACCTGCTCTGCCGGCAACGACAACTTATAAAGATCCGATCGGTCTATACGCCTTTGCTGTACCACTGTCGGAGATCTACTCGTTACTTGTGCGACCTCCAAGCCTCGGCTGGTGGTTTGGGAGTCTTGTGATCAATACCCGCGCAGGCGATAGTTTTCCCGCGCTGTTTTTCCACGATAGCGAATGTGAGTCGACAATACTGCAGAAGAAGAGACGCACTAGGGAAAGCTTTGACCCGTTTGGAGAGGATGGCACCGTGTTTTGGGGCGGCGACGAGGTCCTGCGGTGGTTGCGTCAATATGCGGAAATCCAGCGTTCGGCCGTCGATAATAGTGTATATCTAATTAATCCATCTGAAGAAGATCAGATATCGTTTGGACGGCTGCTAACCGCCGACGGCTCGGTGGTCAAAGCTCAGGATCAACCTGCTGCTCTAACCCAGGCCGGTGGAAGCGGACAACGAGATGCTGGAATGGACCCATTTGTGAAAGCGCTCAAGGAGACAAGATGGAAGGTGCTCGAGCAGTTGAGCAAGATTACAACATTCACAAGACGAACGGCAAACGAGTTGGCTGACAGCCCTCGGATACCCCCGCAAGTCCGTCGCCTGATGAGGACCCCCGAGATACAAACTCTACAGGATGAGTTTGATAGCGCCAGGTTATACCTAGCTCGTTGGGCTATGAGCATATCAGAGCAGAGCGAACGCGATAGCAATCAACGGATATGGACAGCAAGGGATGTTCTTGATATGGAAAATAGCTCCGTGGGTGATTTTGAGATCCTCGATCTGGAGACAGGGACCCTATCCATTCAAGAGCGTCGAAGGATAGTAACGATGGAAGAATGGAAGACTTTCTTCGATCCGACTACTGGAAGATTGCACATGACCATCGAAGAGGTCAAGGAAAGAGTATTCCACGGAGGCCTCGATCCAAATGATGGGGTTAGAAAAGAAGCATGGCTTTTCCTCTTGGGGGTGTATCCTTGGGATAGCAGCCACGATGAGCGACAGGCGCTGATGAATTCAAAGCGGGATGAATATATCCGGTTGAAAGGTGCGTGGTGGGAAAGAATGATCGAAGGTACTTCTACAGCGGAAGAGTACGATTGGTGGAAGGAGCAAAGGAACCGAATAGGTACGCTTTACATCCTATATCATACTTCCAGTACAATATATCTAATAAGTTTTACAGAGAAAGATGTTCACCGTACAGACCGCACGATACCCCTTTTCGCTGGAGAGGATATCCCCCATCCAGATCCGGATTCGCCTTTCGCCGATACAGGAACCAACGTGCATCTGGAGCAGATGAAAGACATGCTTCTTACGTATAACGAATACAATCCTGACCTGGGGTATGTTCAAGGCATGAGTGATCTCCTCGCTCCGATTTATGCAGTCATGCAAGATGACGCAGTTGCGTTCTGGGCTTTTGCTGGTTTCATGGATAGAATGGTAAGTTTCACACACCTTCCACATCAGTGACCCATCATGCTCATACATCCAAAAACAGGAACGTAACTACCTCCGTGACCAGTCCGGCATGCGAACGCAGCTACTTACACTGGATCATCTTGTTCAGCTTATGGATCCTCAGCTCTACTTACATCTCCAGTCGGCCGACAGTACCAACTTTTTCTTCTTCTTCCGGATGCTTCTTGTCTGGTACAAGCGCGAATTCGAATGGGTGGATGTCTTACGGCTCTGGGAAACCCTATGGACCGATCACCTTTCCAGTAGCTTCCATCTCTTTATCGCTCTGGCGATCCTTGAAAAACACCGGGATGTAATTATGGACCATCTGAAGCAATTTGACGAAGTTCTCAAATACAGTGCGTCAACAAACCCCGCAATCTGTGGACGCAGCGCTAACCAGTACTAGTCAATGAGCTTTCCAACACTATCGAACTTGTCCCCATTCTCACTCGCGCCGAATCACTATTCCATCGCTTCGAGCGGTCCGTACAGGCCATCGACAAGAAGAACAATTTCCCAGCCCCCGCAGCCCACCAACGCAAACCCACTCAGGATTCCACAACCTCAAATAACAAAGGCAAATCGCCACAACGACCCCAAAGCACAGGTTTCAGCAGTGGCGCCAGCGCCGGTCCTAGCACGGTCGCACGCGATGACGCAGAGACTGTCATCTCTCCGGAACTCAGACAGCTATTGGACAAGAGCATCCCGTGGGCACGGAAACCGTCTTCTAAGCAGAAAGATGGGCCTGGGGAAGAAGTGACACCGTAAAGCAGCAAGCCTACTCAAATTCGTCTCCCTCTTCGCTCCGTTTTATTTACTCTTTCAACCCCAACACCTGTTTTTTTTAATCCTTTCCCCAAGTTATGCCTCTGCACTTCACGACCCACGTTACACGCTTTATATGTTTTGTACCATGTGATGACATCTGGATTACCTTTGCTCGGATCGGTATAGGATAGGATAGGTTAGGATGGTGGCGTTTTCATTTCAGTATGCTTTCTCTTCCATCTGCTAGCTATCACGACATGACATGACATGACAATTGCAATTGATCTGCTGCGAATCTTATGTGGAATTTTTAAGTAGAAATACACAAACTATTGAACTTGAACTTTACATCGACGATCCAGATAGTGTACAGCCTACATGTTCACTGAGAAATAATTATCAACAAATAAATTCCCCTATGTACTAAGTAAACCGTCCCTCTACCCCATAAAGAAGAAGAGAGTATAGACAGAGCGACAGAGACGGGGTAGGGTAGAGAGAAACAGCAACACCACACCAACAACAACAAAAAAGACCCAAGCCTTACCGAAGGGTATCTATCTACACCAAATCAAGGGCTAAGTAACAACAGACAGGACTTGAACAAGGATAAATAATCGAATGAATTTGGAAGACCAACCAGGGCCTAATGAAAACGCCCCACCCCAAAGAGACTGGTATGTGGGGGGGGGGGGGGGGGGGTAAAGAAAGAGAGAAAGAGAGAGAGAAACGAAATAAGGAAGCCCGCTGATGCACCTGTAAATGAATAAAGAGAAAACGGTAGTAGACCGACCGCCAAGATGATATCTTGTATATGATGAAGAGATTTAAGAAGGATAATTCGCCCCGATAAATGCAACCGAAAGAAAACGGACAATGCAGATGTCTAACACTTTTAGGACCCTCGTCTCTGATCAAAAATCCAAGAAACGAAACCCAGGCAAACGGCGAACGCCAATGCTAGTAGACAAAGCAAGTGAAGGGGCGAGAGAGTTGGAAGAGAGGGAGTAGGTGGAGATGGTGAAAGCTCGGAAATTAGAATAAAGTGAGGAGGATTTATCGTTTCGCCAGTCCCCGTAGGGCAATGCGTCTGCTGGAACCGGCTGTTCCCAGATCGCTGATACTTCTGGACTTTGGTATGGCTGGAGGTTTGACAGGCGCCGGCTCCTGTTCCTGGGACTGCAGTCCGAATTTATAGGGCCGCAGAGACGAACTCCTTCGGGCTTGACCAAGAACACCTTCGACCCACGCCTCACTCTCTGGGCTGATGGAAACATGTCTTGGTCGCGGCCTCGGCCCAGCAAGGCCAAGTGGGATTGAGTGGGAGCTACCACCACCAGCTCCATTGGTCGAAGGGGAATAGGAAGATCCATGGCGGAACTCGCTCGCTAAGGAGGCCGCGCCCATGGAGGCGTTAGATGACGCCGATAGTCGTCTGCGAGAAGAGACAGTCGACATAGGAGAATAGGAAGAGTTCAGCGTCTCTCCAGCGTGAGATGCTCGAAACTCGGTTACATCGGACACGTTCGAAGTGCGTCTAGTCTTGCGTACTGCCAAAGAAGATGATGGTCGATTGCTGAGAACAGAACGTGGTCGGGATGGAGTGCGGCGACCACTCATGGAGTACGTTGGAGAAGTACGGGTATTTAGTCCTTGGACCTCAACACGAGGCGTGTCTGATATGTTTCGACGCCCATGGTGGATGGCATATTCCCTCAGGTATTCACCCAGGTCTGCCCAACCGCCTCCAACACGAACCATCACACGTTCTCCGTTTTCTCCCACTGAACGAACAAAAAGTTTGGTTGGCGCGGACTTCCCACCCCTATGGAGATGATAAAGCTTCACCGAACTTTCCTCGGGGGCGTGAACGTGTGAATACCTTCTGCGCGAGGGTGCCGCTGTCAGGGTCAGGGAAGGGGTAGGGGTGTTGCTTCGTGATGGCGGTCCCTGAGGAGATATAGAACGGAAGCGCTCCCTCGCTTTCAGGGGAATTGATGTTGCCCCAGAGGATCCATCTTGGTCTTTATCTTCGGCTGACACCAGGTGGATCCGAGTAGAAAGACTTGACAAGATCGAAGAGATTTTCTCGTCCAAATGGTCTTTAGGCTTTCTCATCTGAGAACCTGGTGTAGATGGCCGAGATCCTGCTTTGGAGAAAGCCCAAGCCGAGGAAGTTTCGTCGCGAGCATTGGATCTATACGCCCCAATACTCTCAAGGCTAGGGTGCGCAGTCAACTGTCTTCTCAGGCGGGTGGTGTTCGAATGTGCAGGCGGTTCAGGCTGTTTGGCACTGTTGTTTGTATTCTTTGACGCTGAGCTCTTGGTGTGTTCCCAAGCCTTGGACAAGGCCTTGGTAACAGGCCCAGTCCCCGGGTTGGGGCTCTCTTCACGAGGAGTCCCAAAAACTTGAGTTGCAGTGCGTCGCCCATTCTTAGCTGAACCGAAGGATGAGCTATTCTGTGATGGTAAAATTGCTTTCTTCTGGCCGAAACGCAGATCTGTAAACACATTGGTAGACTTTCTGTTTGCTGCAGCACCGTCCATATCACTCCCACTTTCATCTTCATAATTCAGCTCCAACCTTTCGTTGATAAAGCGCTGCAAGGGAAGACTGAGATTCCGATTATGTGCAAAATTTGCACGTGGCGATGGCTTTTGGTTGTCTAGACGGAATAGACGATCCTCTCGCAGGGTATGGTCGCTGCCAGGTGGCATGGGGGATGTCTGGTAGTCAGTTTGAAACGGCGGGGGTGTTTCAAGAAGCAAAGGCGTCTCATTAGAAGAGGATGTGTGGGGCTCGCGAGCATCGGGGCTTGATACAAGCGATGGATAGTCTGAGAGAGACGATGCAGTAGATCCCCGTCGGCCACGGGACTTGGATTTCTCTTTCTCAAGAAACAGTCGTTCTGGCCGGGTTTTGGACAATTTGATCGGACTCTCCAGAGGCTTCTTTGGTGTACGAGCTTCATGGGATTCCTGACGAGGATTGCCTGTGGGGCGAGGACTTGAAGATTGTCTGTCATTGTTTGAAATAGCCGACGTCCTTGGTGACTCGGGCGAGGCACTGCCAGGTGGTAAAGAGAGATATCCTTGGCTTTTTGACAGCGCGGCAGGGACGCCATTGGATGCAGAGTGTGTCCCCTTCCCATCGATCAGAGTAGTTGCTTCACCTTCAGTAAAAGTAGACTGTGGGTGGACACAGCCTTCGATGACAGAGTCGCTGCTATCGGTTTCAGACAATGTCTCT
Organism: Aspergillus ellipticus CBS 707.79; assembly: GCA_003184645.1. Lineage (NCBI taxonomy): Eukaryota > Fungi > Ascomycota > Eurotiomycetes > Eurotiales > Aspergillaceae > Aspergillus > Aspergillus ellipticus. The sequence continues at coordinate 113,114 of KZ825875.1, read as the reverse complement.
TCTTCATCTTCCGATACGTCTGCCTTCTGTCTGAGGGGAGACGGTGTTATTGTCGTTCGTCGTCGTACGATTACACTCCCAGTATCTGATGATTGTGTATCGGGACTGACTGGGACTTGCAACCCTTTTTCAGACAAGGACTGGCGAGGAGATACATCAAGCGATGGCCATGGTACCACATCCGCGGGCTCTTCGTTGGGAAAAAGAGATGGGACGTCCAAAATCGCCCTCGAGTGTTGATCTTCCGTTTCTTCTGGTTGAACGTCCATAGAAGTTCGTGAGACAGTCTCTTCTTGATTGGATGAAGTCGTCTCAATGATGGTTGAAGTAGATTTCTTTATCGAGATTTCGACGGGAGATGAGGGCTCTTGCTGAGAGGGTTTTTCACTGGGAGACAAAGTTTCATCCAAAGCGTTCAACACAGTCGTATTCTCCACAACGTTATTTTCCAATGTAGTTGCCGGTTTCGGGATGTGGGAAACAGCCGGTTCAACAACCTCAGTTATGTCTGTCGTTTTAAAGGCACTGGGCGATGGAATCGAAAGAGCGTTGGTGGTAGACGTTTGATCCTCTTGAGGAACAATGGTTGGTTCCGTGTTTTGAGCAGAGTCAATAATGTCATCCGTCCTATCCACAGTATTAGGCAATGGTGGATTACTGGCTTCAGGGGTAGAATCCGTGATGATCGAATCCAATGTGGAAGTGGGCTGGCCACCCTGGATGACGCTTGAGGGAGTAGGCTCAACAGGACTGCCGATTTCTTCCTCTATCGTCTCCATAGGAAACAAGTGACCCGTCTGTGAAACGGGTACTGTCGTATTCAAGGACAGTTTCTCATGATTCCTTGATTCAGGTGATGATTGCGCCGAGGTCTCCTGAGCGGGTTCGGGTTTTGCGACTTTGTGAGAGATAGTTGACGTGCGCCGCCATTCATTCTCGACAGTGCGCCTTTCCGCCTCCATCACCCAGGTGCCAAACTCGGCCTCGAGACCTTCGAGGTCATCGATCCAGCTTTCAGGGATAGAGTCTTCTCTTCCCTCTAGTGCATCGAGTACGCGGTCCAGCTTTCGGCCAGCTGATACCACCGTATTCTCCAAAGAAGCCCTTCTAGCATGGTAATTGGAGCGCGAGTACAAGGCATCTTTCTCGCCTGGGGAAGTTGGCGATCTCAATAACTCCAAAGTGGAGTTCAGTTCCGAGCGAGCCTGCTGCAGACTTCGCAGCAGCGCAGGTATCTGGCGGAGCACCATCAATCGAACATCCCAGGTGGAGAGGAGACTGTTCAAACGGGAGAGAAGAGGAAGCGCCCGAAGAATGGTGGCAGTAATGACGGCGGTGAAGTCACTCAATTGAACATAACTGAGTGGAGGGGGTACCGATATGGTGCTATTGGATGACGAAGGGCGAGAGCGCGCTGGAATGTGCGCGCTGAGAACGTGCTCTTTTAGCTCGTCCACGTCCAGAACGTCCATCCCATCCCGGATTTCCTCAATTCGTTTCTCATGCTGCTCGACGACAGTCGCGGGCAGGCTTCCATAATAGTCGGCATCGGACCCACCGGGGGGAGGAACAAACCCCTTGCCTAAATGGATATCCGTGCGTTTCGGCCACTCCCACGACTGAACTTCTCTGTACCATAGGTTGAGTTTCTGGGCCACAACTGCTGCGCGAATACCGAGGGCACGCTCTGCTGGAGAGACCTGAGATATGCTTTTGGTAAGGATGTCATGAGCGGCTTGTTCGTTCTTGGGGACGGCATCGTGGGAGGAGAGGGCCTGGAGGGTGGATTCGGGGGACAGGTTGCCGAGGAGAGGGTCGATATTCTGATAGTCCGGCACCGCCGGCTGGCCCGGTGATTGGGACCGCGCCGTGTTGGCGGGACGAGTTGGTGGTGGAAGGGGGTTGACGCGACTGCTGGCCATGTCGGGGTAGAACGGCAACGCCCCGGAGAACGGCGGCTCCCAGGTAACCGGGTCAAGACAGTCGCGAATAATCAATAACGGGGTCCGAGTGACGGTGGTCGAGCTGCAATATCAAATGTAAGAGAGTGTGTGTATAGCTGAAGAGCAAGCATGCTGACGCGATCCCGCCAAAGCTAGCTAGCTAGTAAGACAGCCGGAGGTCGTGAGGGGACGGGTGCGAGACGCGGACGGAACGAGGCGGAGGAGGTCAGTCTGGCTTATGTTGGATCGGGTCGCAGTGGTGGAGAGGAAGGCCGGGACTGGAAGGACAGTCGCGAGGGCGACGAAATAGGGCGACGAAAGAAAAGAGAGGGAATAAGAACGCTGGAGAGTTCGGCGGATGATGATAGATCACACTGCAGGCCTCGAAACGGCGGGGAGGGAGCCAGGGAGCGAAGGTTGGGTGGCTGCAGGAAGCGTGACGATAAAGAGAGTGGGATGATTGAGATCGGAGGAGACCAGCTCTTGACCGAGGAGGAGGGGGGGGGAGAAGGAGTGACAGCGCGTTAGTGGCGACGATGATTCGAAGATGGGGATATGCACAGGTGAGTTGGTGCTGGCGTGGACAGAGGTGGACGGAGGCGCGCGGTTTGGGTCGAGGGCTGGTGGAGCCGCGCCAATAGGGGGGGATTGTTACTAAGTATACACGGTAGTTAGTAAGTACTACGGAGTACAGAGTACTTGCTTGCTACCTAGCCTAGCTACCAACCATTCAGCCCTCCAGGCGCGCTCCCACGCTGTCAGTCAGTCCCCAGTCCCCAGTCCGCTTTCTGCTGCCTCACTCCAGGCGCTGACTTGGCCGCCCGTTCCCTGTTTTCACTTTTCCCTCCCCCCCCCTCGGCCCGGAGGATTCCCTCTTCCTTTTCTCTTCCCTCCCTCTTCCATCCAGACCCCCAGAATCTCCCCAGGTTCGCCATGGGAGGTGTTGGAGAATTGGTTGCAGCCGGTCCATACTAGTTAGATCTGTCACCAAATGCACCCATCCTGTACGACATACAGCCCCCGGTGGGTTCCTGTAGATGAATATCCCCCCTTCATGTCTCACACGAGGGCCTAGTCCCATGCATACATACAAAACCTCGGAGTTCTGCGGACCACGAATGATCCGCTCTTGACACCCCAGCATCCACTACTACCACCACCACCATCGTGGTCGCAAGCGATGCCGACAATTCCGCTCGGGCGCCGAGGACTGCGCAGTGGAATTGCATCGTCAATCAATTTATTCGGTCCTGCAGTCTCCCACCGCACCCCCCTCGGAATGGCCCTTCTTCATCCCTCATCCGATTGTTTGATCGGATAAAGGTCCGGATAGTAGATCAGTGATCGGCCCTCCCTTGCATATCGCATCTCGCTCACACAACTGAGATCATCCCTTCTAGGGAATCCATACACACCCCAGTGCACGCAGGCTTGTTGTCAACACCGGCGGTCAAGATTGTCTCGGTTTCTCCCAGAAATGCCTAAGGGTTGTTTTACGATGGTGGTGGCCACCTTTCTGCCTTGTCTCGTGGACGGCTCCGAATGCATAGGACGGCAAATGTCTCCGCAAGTGGGCCGCAATGGCGAACAGACACCGTGTACTCCGTACTGTGTATTATTGTCCTGGAGAGAAATCGAGACACGCAGATCATCTGCGCAAAATGGAGATGGACGAAACCGCTCTTATTGTGAGACGACGTCGCCAATCTCTGCCTCTAAACTGGTAGCGACGCATTCCGAATTAACAGGAGCAGCAGGGATAATAACTTGTTCCTGGTAGAGCCAATGAAGGAAGGCTACCTGGACCATAGGGTTTCCCTCGGGAAGGGAGCAAGGGACATACCTGGTCCTTTAAGAGAAAGCACCAGATTCTGTGCCAGCAAGGCAGTCCTTGGATCCTGAAGGCAAGAACAAGGACACGGACGATATCTGTAAGGAATCTGAGGCACAAATGCGTTCGTCGAGCTTCGAACTTCAAAGAAGATCCAACCCACCACTACCATACATCGGGCAAATTGTTGCGGACCACGTGGAAGACATTCCCCGGGAGCATTTTTCAGGGGCACACAACATCCCAGTGGCTATTTTGGGTCCTCGCATTCCTTACCATCAACCGGGAATCCACAAGCAGGGACTTCCTGCAGTCGCGACCAAGGGGCTTCATGATCCTGGCTCTAGCATCAAGACACACTTGGTCACTGCTCAGTTCCAAAGCATGAAGATTGGCCCAGTGCCTGTCAAGCTATGACGACCCATGTGTAGCCCACACCACTCTGCGTAATTCTTCGCAAAACTGCCCGTGAGCTGTTCCTATTCTGCACTCCCGGCAAGAGTTGAGGATGTTCCTCAGGTATATATATTCCAGACAGATGATGTGACCATTTCTCACACACAAGACATTGCCTGCTTATTTTCGTGAACGTTGTGGCTTGAACTGCCTGGATTGTCTATCAATCAGTATTCTTGCGACTTGGTGGACATCGGGTGAAACCAGATGTTTCCAGGGGATGGTATCAACAGCCAACACTTTGAGGTTCGCGGATCTTGCAAGTTCCCCCAGCCTGTGCAGTATTGTAGACTCAGAGTCGAGCATCTCCAGCTGCTCATAAGCTGCTCGAATAGCAAGCACACTCAAGATTTCCAGTACATGAGGTGGAGTGGTTGATCAGCTCTCGCATGCATCGGGGGTAGAATCCAATTGTCAGTCAAGCGGTCCTTGTCTGAGAGAGTGAGTTAAGTAGATGTAGATATAGAATAGATACCTATTTGCGCTGTTTGCTTTCCGCGGGCGACTTTCCCCACAGCGACCGGGCGGGCGATCAGCGATAGCCGGACGTAGTCAGCAGGGCGGCACCCCGTCCTCGATAGTTTCAAGACCAGACCAGACCAGGCGAGACCAGCCGTCGGATCCCGAATCATGCACTGACCAGGATGCGGTTTCGAACTCAAGTGGCCAACGCGTCGACTTTCGCTAGTATGTGTCCGCTCCTCGGTTGCTGTCGCGCTCTCCGCCGATGCTTGCTTGCTTGCTTGCTTCAACGCGGAAGGAAGGCTGTGTTTACTACCACTGCCATTAAGCATCACCGAAAGCAACTCCGCTGACATGCACCGTCAACCACAGAACTGACCGCCTCGCTCTCCTCCTTGGGGAAGGTCTGTTGGATGCGCCTTGAAGAAGGCTTTATCCGATTCACCATCATCCCCGACCAAGGCACACAAGTATGGGCACAACTACCCGTAGTATGTATCCATCACCTACGACCATCCCGCACCAACTAAACCGTCCCCCCCCCCAGGACTCCATCTTCGAGGAATCAACCTACGTCCTTGAATCGAACACGGGGGTCATCAACCTCGAAGTCCCCGTCGGCGCTCTGCACCGCGCTCTCCGCTCCGCCGTGCCCGCAAAACTCTCCAGCCTCCGGCTGACCAAGAAGGGCAATATTCCTCTCCTCGCACTAACCATCCGCACCACATCATGGACAACCGCCTCTAACGCCCTGGGCATCCCGGATTCCGATCGCGCTTCCTCATCATCAACGCCAACAACGACAGCAGCAGCCGCGGCCAATGCCGACCCGGACCCCGATGGCGACGACAGTGCTGGCACGGCCCAACCCAGACCCTCTGGTCCCAGGGAACGCGAAACCGTCATCACTCAGGAGATTCCCGTCAAGGTGCTGCACGAATCCGCCGTCGAGGGGCTTCATCAGCCGCACTGTCGGGACCCAGATGTCCATATCATGCTTCCGAGCTTGATGCAACTGAAAAGCATCTCGGAGCGGTTCACGAAACTGGCAACGGAATCGAAGACCGTCGCCGCGGGGGCCACGTCTACCGCGTCGCCGAAATTGGAACTGTCTGCCAACATGCACGGGTCGTTGAAGCTGGCGATTGTTAGTGATGCGTTTTCTATCTCTAGTGTCTGGACGGATCTACTGAACCCGAGTCTGGACACCTGTGGGCTTGAACAGAGCGCTGTCGAGCAGTTGCCCAGTGAGAGGCTGAGGGCCCTGCCGGCGGACGATGAAGCGGGCTGGGCGAAAGTGCGAATCGATGGGAAGGATTGGAGTCGTGTGCTCAGTGTAGGGAGGTTGAATCCTAGGGTGGTTGCCTGTAAGTTTGAATCTTTTGGGATCTCCTTTTTTTTTTTTTTTGTGGGGGGCGAGGAAGTTTGGTTAACTGTGCTGTTCCTCAAGCTTTCATCAATGAGACCGCGCTGGTCCTCTATGTTTTTTTACCTGGGAGCTGGAATGATGAAGAGTCCTGTCTGACGGTGAGTGTTCCGATATCGAACTATGAAACGATATACGGCAATGTTAATTGATGATGTTCTCTCGGCAGTACTATATCAACTCTTACTCGATCTAATGGAGATGAGAATTACGCCTACTAATAATCATGATCTGCTTACGAATCGCTCTACTGGATGTATCTAAAGAACGTATTGGAAGGAAACGTGTGCCTTGGATTTATGTGGGTTTGTTCGGGCGTTTGGAATACGAAATTCTGCTTCAATCGGTGAAGCGCCCGCATAGCCTGTTGCTACAATAGATAGGCTTTATCGGGTTAATAGAATTTTGATTGATTGATTGAAAAGTTAGCAATCCAGGAGCCATCGTGTAATTAATATAAACAAATGTGAACTAAACAGAAGGAGACGAATAGTACCAAAGGCTCCCGGATGAGACTGATCGGGTTGGGAGATACTGGAGCGTAGTCCAAGCCGAGGGTATAAGAACTTCAGTGCTGCCAATGAGCACCGTCTAAGAGAAAAAAGAAAAGGAAAAACTCAGGAAAGGTATTAAATTAATATTTTGTGGGAGCAAAATAATACAATCATCCTCCGAGGCATAATGTCCTCTTAACATCCATCGAAGTCATCTCCATGTTTCACATAATGAGAGTGACAAAGGAAAAAAAGAAAAGCGGAAACGGAAATCGGGGAAATATGTAGAATATGCACACGTATAAGATACAGGAGTAACAAGGGGCAGGAGGGAGAAGGGTTATGCAAGGAACGCCCGAAGGAAGCCGTCTTGCTCTCGGAGCAGACAGCAAACAGGTCTTTGAGCAGACTCGGCCATGGGTTCTAACCAGACAAAAGCCAGGACGCGCTTCATTGTGTGCCAATGCAAACGGAGGACGGAGTTCAGAGGGAGATTCGTTAGACATTACCAGAGTAGGAAAGTTAGTAGAATTAACAGAAACTATCAAGGCCAGACCCGGGGATTCATTCGGTTATTTGGCCATGACATCAACATAGCGACCCTTCTTCTTTGCCTTGCCGGTGGGACCTTTGCGCGCCTGGGGTGCTCCAAGCAAGTCATCGATTGAGCTTGCGTTGCTCAAAGATGTGGCCGGCCGAGGCGGGGCAGCCAAGCCGGTTGGTGGCGTGGGAACGGCAGCGCCAGTCGAAACAGACCGTTGGAGGGAGGGAGGAGGGAGACCCAGCGACGACGGGGCGGGGCTGCCGGGGGGCGGGGGAGCAGCAGACGGCGGTCGACTGCTGGGAGGACCCGACAGCATTGGGGATGCGCCGGCCGGAGGGGGAGGGCCTGCACTGCTGCCGCTGGCGGTTCGACTAGGAGGCGCCGAGGCTCGGGGCGGCGGTGGTGTGGCGCGAGCTGCAGTGGCGGTGTTGGGATCCTTCTTATTGACCCATTTCTTCAAATCGGTGTCGTAGTAGAAAGAACTCTCCTCGCCAAGCTTGGCTCGAATGGGTTTGTTGGCAGGCATTTCACCCTCCTTCTTAGGACCATTGCCACCAAACCATCCTCCGAACCATGACTTCTTGGCAGGTCCTGGCCGTTGGGCTGCAGTTGATCATTATTAGTTGCATGTCTGCTTAGGGAATTCTTTGTATAACTTACCATCGGCTTCGGCAGCTTTTCTGAAGGCTTCGTCTGCCTCACGATCCTTGCGTGCCTTTTCAGCCTTCTGCATGGCAGCGGCCCGGGCAGCTAGGTCATCATCTTCATCGTCGTCCATGAACGAATTCTCGACCGGCTTTTCCTCGCTTGATTCTTCAGGCATTGTGGACATAGGCTCTCTGTCACTTTCACCAGAGGGAGGCTCGTAGCCGCCCCCCCCAGAAGGAGGCATGTAGCCGCCCCCCTCTGAAAAGTCTCCCATTGCTGAAGCTGGGCTGAAAGGTTGATCCAACGAGCTGTATCCAGGTGGCTGGTATGGAGAGCCGCCACCGAAAGACCCTTGAACTGGAGCAGGCGAGACTTCGGCATGAGGCTGAGGAGCCAAATCTTCTTTGACCGGTGCGAGGGACATGTAAGATGTTTGAGGTGGCGTCGATTGAGCAGGGGGGGAGTTATAAAGCATTCCTCCCTGGTACATGTTGCTCTCAACTGGCGTTGAAGGTTCCTGGGACCCCCGTCGCTGTCCAAAACCGAAACCGTAAGAGGAAGATCTCTGAGAGTCAAGCGATGATCTACCGCGGAATTGTTCAGGCGAAGAGGTTGGGGCGTATTGGTTATTGGGTTGATAACGTGATGTGCTGCTGCTGCTGCCATAGGCCGGTTGTGCGGAATACGGCGCATAAATGTCGGACATGGAGGGTGACCGACTCACGCTTGGAGTACCGGCAATCTTTGCAAATGGGCCAATATCTCCATCTCCAGCCTTCGTCGACCCAGTAGATGCGGCATCATTATCTTCTCCGGCAACGAAACTGTTGAATTTCGCCCACATCGAGCCAGAGACTTTCTCCATGCTTGGCTTAGATATCCACGATGACCCGCCATCGCTGGCCGTTTGTCGCAGACGTGCTGAAAGCTCATCCACTCCGAAGTACAAGTGCTGGTGGTGATAGCTCGATGGTTTTGTAGTTGCCTTCAATGTAGCTGCGATCGCATCACAGTACTGCAGAGCTTCTGTTTTACGCCCACGATCGGCGAGAGACCAAGCATAAACCAACTTGAATGCCAGAAGGTGGGGCAGAGTAGGTTTAGGTGAGCTCGAGAGAACAGAGGTAGCGTATTCATATGCTTCAGTGAGCAGAATAGAATCTTCGTCTTGTAGAGCAGCAGGAGACGAATGCTGATGATCGACCCCAAGAAGAACTACGCTTGCCTGCAGATCATCAACGCCACCGAAGACAGCAGCTCGGGAAACGATGAAGCATATGTGCGCAGCCTCGGTTCGGCCGTAAGACAACAAGAGCCGGCCCAGTGCTAACAGCGCCTGGTAATCTTCGGCACTGCGGTTGCTCAGTACCAGTCCTAAGGTATCTCTCCAGCTGTTCAGACCATCAAGCGCGTTCTTGAAAGATCCTTGCCCATTGACTTTGCTGACCATCTGCAACCCAGCTCTAGCGGAAGGAGGCACAAGCTCATCAATGCTTTCCTCAAAATTTCCTGCAAAGATCTCATACAGGGCTGCAAGGGATTCTGTGTTGCCCGAGGCAGATCTCACTTCGCGTCTCACAAATTCCTGGACGACCTGCTTCCAGACAGATTTGTCCGCCGTTGAAGCTATTATCATGGCATGTCCCCATAGACGATTATCAACGGCGTTCCAGACAGCTTTTTCACGGTCGCCGACAAGAAGACTCCTGCGAACACTCTCTACCGCTTGGGGACCAACAGCATCAGGTTGAGATGGTGCATTTAACGGCTGGGCGCTGCTTAAGGATGAGATACCACCATTATAGGTCTGCTCAGAATCACCGTTCTGCAAGTATGGAAATATAATCTGGCGCAAAGACTTCTGAACATCAGGCGATCCTTCTAGGGCGCCATCATATTCGACCAAGACTCGAACGATCTTCCACAGCAATATCTTCTCATCGTGTCCCTTGTGAGAGTCTTCGTGCAGTTGGGCACTTTCCGGGATGCCCTCATTCTCAAACGCGACTATTTTGCTGGAAAGCCATGCAAGCAAGTCCTTCTTCTTGGACTTGGACTTAAGAGGACCAGGATGTCGCACAATTGTTTCCGCAGTGGGAATCCAATCACCGACCTGGTAAATTTTGACTTCGCCAGGGCTAGATTTGATCTTCGGGGCCGGTTGACCAGCTGAGTAACGCGGGATATGCTTGGGGAAGCAGGAGAGGACTGTGCCGCCGAATCCAAATTGAACGATGGGAGCCCCTTTCCAGCGCTCGAGAGGATCGAATTGTTGATCATCAGTGGGAGGAATGAATTCAAGTGGCTGAGAACCAACTCGGTTGTGTGCAGAAACGGGAGCTGGTGCGTAGGGGTTAACAGCCTTGGTAGGCGACCCAGAACCATGAACCGAGGCAGGCCTCTGAAGTGGATCAACCGATGGCACGGACAACCTTGGGCCTAGCGTTTGCTGGCCCGGAGATTGTGTCAATGACCTGCGAGGAGGGACAAATGGCGATTCGTCAACCGGAGGTACAGGCGCAGGTGGAATACTGCTTATGGGAGCAACCCGGTTGGAAAATTCATCCACATAACCTGAAGGTGCGTATGGATTTCTCGGGGGCGAGGCCAAATGCTGGGGCTCCTGGTGCATACCGGCATCCCCGTTGACAGCCTCGGGATCGACCGCAACCTCAGGTGGCCCGGTAGGATGGTGAACGGCAGGCACAGTCTGCTGCGTATGTACCTCAATGGGAGGAACAGGAGCCGGATGTTCTAAGGAAGGTTCCGGGTCGATGGTTTCCGGGGGGCGGTAAGAAACCTTTTCATGGTAAGCCAGCGGGCTCGATGTACGGGGCTGGAATGGAAGAGCGGCTCCTGGAATTGGTTGGATAGGGGGTTGAGAAGCATAACGATTGCGAGGCGGTGCTGGTGCAGCGGCCGGAGGAGGCGCCGGAGAGTATCTAGGTGACGGCGGCGGCTTTATCCCCGCCTGCAAAGTCGGCGGCTTGGGCGAATACCGCGAGGTACTAATGCTAGGAATAGATGGGCCGCTTGGGACATTAGGGGCCGACAAGCTTGCATACGCATCTAGCTTCTCCGGCTGCTGCATCTGAGGTTGTGTATAAGCATCGACAAACGGTTGAGGAGCAAATGGTGTGCTGGCATATTGATTAGCCGGCGGCGGAGGCGCATGAGCAGGCACAGCCGGCGTCGCTTTGGGACCAGGCGTATACCGTCCGGAGCTCGCCGGCCGAGACTGCGCCCGGGGAAGTGGTAAAGGAAGCTCTTCATAAAAATTCTTGGGAGCCGTCGCTGCCGTAGGAGATGATGTACTACCCATTGGAGGTGTTGCCATGGTAGCCGAAGTCGGTGGAGGCGCTGGAAAGCTATTGCTCCGGGGAGGTGGTGGCATGCTACCGGGCTGTGTGACCACTGGCTTATGGCTGATAACGGGCCGTCGGGGCCGAGACAGGTCGTCTGGGAGATCGTAAGGGGATCTGTAACCCTCCTTTGCCCGTTCAGCGAAGCTTTCTGCTTTGTTGGTTCCAGCACTTGGTGGAGGCTGTCGGTTGAAATAGTCTGCCGTAGCAGCGGTGCTGGCCGGAGGTATAGCACCTGGGGGAGGCACACCATGAAGTAGATCCGAGGTGGACGGTTGGTGCGGCGTGTAAGTAGTAGCTGGAGCCTGAGGTTGGGCAAATTCCTGAGAAGCACCGAAGGGATTGCTCAAGCTTAGAGAAGCAACCCCAGCAGCGACTTCATTGACATCGCGAAGACCCGGTTCCTGAGTCTTTGCCGAGCCCTCGCCAACCTCGTCCTCCAGAAGGAGGTCATCATCATCGTCATCAAGTTCTGCCTGCCACCGTGCAGCCAGGTCATCTTCGGGAGAAGCAAGGTCTGCTTGTTCCTCAGAGAGCTCAGCTTGCCAGCGAGCGGCCAGATCCTCGTCTGAGGAAACCTTCTTAACATTACTTTCCGATGCAGCGGCAGCTAGGACACTGTCGAATTTCTGCGCAGCAGGGTCCGTATCCCTCATGGGTGAGTCCAGCGAAACTCCGAGGGAGTCCATCACTTGAGATGTACTCTTGCGCATGAAATGCGACAGTAATTCGGGGTCCTCTTGAGGTGCGGAGTCCTGGACCGCTTTAAAAAATCCGTCCTCTTCGTCTTCATCACCGGCAAAGAAGTTGTCTATTGAACTCTCTTCTGTCGCGGTCGGCTTAACGGGGGACTCGAGCGCATCATCCAGCAGCGGAAGCCCTTCTTCGAATCGCGAATCGGCTTCCGGAGACATCCAGATAGGTTTAGTCTGGGTCTTTAGCTGATCGAAAAAGTCGTCCTGCTCAACGTCCTCATTGGCGGGGCTTCCCCAGATGTCATGGCTACTCTGGATCTCGCCATTGGCATCTGCATTGTTTCCTGTGTCATGCTCCCTGGGACGCGGTGTAGTGCTACGCTCCTCGGCAAAAGAGGCTTGCGCATCGCTGTCTCCAGTTGGAACCGGCGCCTCTTCCTGTCCTTCTTCTTCTTCTTCTTCTTCTTCTTCTTCTTCTTCATGATTGTGCGTAGGCTGGACATCTGCCATTTGCCCTTCGGTGTCATCCTGAAGCATATCCCGATCATTACCATCTTCATGCGCCACCTCTGATACTTCCACATCCGGGAAGCCCTGGCTGCCGGCCATCTCCGGAATCACTTCGGTATCATGAGAAGGGCGGGTTCCGAGTACTTCGTCGTGATGGTGCGAGGCTTGGTCAACGTTCGGCAGAAAATGGGTATCCGTCATATCGGCTTCGGGCCAGTCTGCAGCAGGATCATCATCCGCAAAAAAGACGCCATCGATTGTCACATCGTGTGGAGTCTCCATGGGGGATCCAAGGGGAATGGTGGTGGCCTCTATCGCGGTGTCGATTTCCAAGATATTCGGACCAGTCGGAACGGGGCTTTCACTTTCGCGTTCATTATCGTCTGACCTGAGAGCCGGATTCCACACGGCGGCCACGTCATGCTGTGCCATGCTTGCTGTACGTTGGATCGCTCCACTGGTGGGCAGGTGTCAGTCCAGAGTCGCCGATCGGACACGTTTCCAAATGCACTCACCCTGAGGATCAAAGGACAAACCGCTAAAGTCGGATCTGCTGATTTACTGAGGCATGAAACAGGCAGTATATAAGGAACTTGGCCAACAATAAAACATTACAAGAAATAAGGGGGCTGTGAAATCATGGCTGCATCTCCTTCCTCGAAGCCGACAGGAGCTGCTGTACCTGAGCTGCCGGCGTGCGTGGGTGCTTCTGGTGATGCTCCGTCCGGGCTGGCTGGGCTGGCTGGGCTGGCTGGTTAATGACCGATCAGTCTCTGGGACGCGCCCGTCATCCGGGGCGGAAGATGGTTGCGCCGCGCGGAAGTGCCACCTAACCTGTTACTTCCGCGGGTCACGTGTACTCCTTCCCTCCCTGCCCAGTTCCCACAGGCTCACAGGTCACAGGTCACAACTCACAACGGCCAGGAACCGTTGAACCATCCGCTGGCCGACCAATTCAGTAGCAGTCCCGTAGATCGAAGCCAAGCGGACGGGGATTGTATGCGATATTGCGGTATCCGTGCAGGATCGTGAATAGCCCTCGGTCGGCCCAGGCCCCCCTGGATACGGGGTAGCATTGCTATTAATATCCATTCTCTCTGTATCTCATTCTCTGTGTAGTACTACTGGATACTCCGTGGTTGCCCGTCGCCCCGTCCCCCCGTGTCTGTCCTCTCCGCTGATGACATCGCTGTTTCATGCGTCGGAACAAGATTGGTGCGCCACAGCCGCTCGGCCTGTGGCTCTTCCCCCCATCCTATCATGTGATCGGCCCTTCCTCCGCCTGCCATCACAGCCGCTTTAGGCCACCAATATTATTCATTCAGTATTCCTCGATCGTTCGCATTGAAGCTGTGGTTGACTTGACTTTGGGGGGATGCGCAACTTGTTGATCATCCACTGGCTTGCTTTTTCGATCTTTACTTACCGTCCAAATCCGCCCCTGGGTTGCGCGCAATCAACCAGACCTAGCCTGCAGTCACCCGCCCCCGACCAACAATAGCAATAGCGATGGTGCCGATGGGACACCCTGGTTACCATTCGGCGTGACATGACATTTCCGTTGTCGACCCAGGAGCCTCAACATCGCTCCTTTTACACGAAGCACCTTTTCTAAATCCCTTCCGACTTTCCTCGCCATGCCTTCGTCGTCCGATTACCTCCATCCCCACGGCCGTGCCAGCATCGCAGGCGATTCTGGTTCCGACGATGACCTCGACTTGGAGGAGCTTGACCCAAGCACCACCCATATGTATGGGTCCCCTCGCCGCTCAAGGGAAGAGCCGAGTCGACAAAGGAGTCGTGGGCCCGGCATAGCCTTGAGAAATTTGCGTGTTGGGGTTGGAAACCGAGTATGGAGACGAAACGCTTCGGGGACGCATACGGGGTCGGAGGACATGGATGGCCTACTCGAGAATCGGGAGGACGACGGACTTCGCAGATCGCACACGAGCTCCCGCAATTATACCGATGATGATGCCCCGCTGCTGAACGATCGCAGGCGTAGCTCCGCTCGCTCGTTAGATGTCGAGCGGGTGTCGCAGAGGAGTTCGCGGCTCAGAATCCCCGGAATCAAGGCGGCGAGCTTGTTTTTTGGCGGCTCCAATCGTGCTCCCATAGATGGAACTGATCAAGCCGATGTCAAACCACCACGCGATGTCCTCGTCGGCCAAACGCAACGAACCAAATACCCGCCGAATGTTGTATCAAATGCGAAGTACACTCCGTGGAGCTTCCTGCCCCGCACTCTCTATAACGAATTCTCCTTTTTCTTCAACATCTACTTCCTTCTTGTCGCCCTTTCGCAGATTATTCCTGTGCTTCGAATAGGCTACATGTCATCCTACATTGCGCCTTTGGCCTTCGTCGTTAGTATTTCACTGGGGAAAGAAGCCCTGGATGACATTGGTCGTCGCCGCAGAGATGCAGAAGCGAATGCAGAAGAATTTACTGTTTTGAATTTCGATAGGCCAACCGGGGTGTTTGAAGCCACCAAAAAGTCCCGGGATCTAAGGGTGGGTGATGTCTTGAAGGTCCGCAAGAATCAGCGTCTGCCTGCAGACGTTGTGATCCTCAAGAGTGTTTCCAATGACTCGACGGCTGCTCGTCAAAGCTCTTTGACCGAACGGCCCGCAGAAATTACCCAGGAGCAAGGATTAATATCACCTACGGCGGAGCCCAGCTCGAGCGCTGCAGTAAATGAAGCCAATATCTCTTCAGCCAGTGATACGTTCATCCGCACCGATCAACTGGATGGTGAAACCGACTGGAAGCTACGACTGCCCTCCATATTGTCCCAAAGCCTGCCTTTTAGTGACCTTCCAAGATTGAAGGTCACTGCAAGTGCACCGGACAGACGGGTTAATGAATTCATTGGCACTATAGAACTAGGGCCTCCGTCAGGGTTCTACGATCCTCATGTCGATAAAAGAGATAACGGGGATAACTACGAGGATCATCCGGACTCCCAAGCTAACTCGGCTCCGCTAACAATTGACAACACGGCATGGGCCAACACTGTTCTTGCCTCTAATACAATTACATACGCAGCTATCATTTACACGGGCTCTCAAACACGCGCAGCCCTTTCGACGTCTCCGTCCCGCTCGAAAGTTGGCTTATTAGAGTATGAAATCAACAACCTGACCAAGATTCTCTGCGTTCTGACCCTGGCCCTGTCCATTGTCCTGGTTGCTCTGGAAGGGTTTCAACCGACCAATGACAAGGTGTGGTACGTTGCGATCATGATTTATCTGATTCTTTTTTCGACGATTATTCCCATGAGTTTGCGCGTGAACCTGGACATGGCGAAATCCGTGTATGGTCGGTTCATCGAAAGAGACAAGGATATACCAGGTACGGTTGTGAGAACCAGCACTATACCTGAAGATCTTGGTAGGATCGAGTACCTTCTTTCCGACAAGACAGGAACCTTGACCCAGAACGGTGCGTTCGATTCTTTTGAAGCTAGTTATTTTGTTCTCTAGCTAACGTCGGCAGAGATGGAACTGAAGAAAATACACGTTGGGACGGTTTCATATGCCAACGACGCTATGGAGGAGGTGGCGTCATACGTCCGCCAAAGTTTTGCCGGTGACTCCTTGACCACTCCTTCTACTGTGTTCGGAACACAAGCAGGAGTCGGAGCAGCACCACGTACAAGAAGAGAGATCGGCTCGCGTGTCAGGGATATCGTTTTGGCCCTTGCTCTTTGTCATAATGTTACCCCTACATTTGAGGAAGAGGATGGCGTTAAAGTCACGAATTACCAGGCTTCCTCGCCCGATGAGATTGCGATCGTTCGGTACACGGAAGAGGTTGGGTTAAAACTAGATCATCGTGATCGACAGTCCATGGTCCTTGAATCCACTCACACCGGTAAAGTCGTCGTTCGGGTTCGCATCCTTGATATCTTCCCCTTCACCTCAGACAGCAAACGGATGGGGATCATCGTACAGTTTGAGACAGATGAGGATATCTTGGACTCGTCCAAGAATGACAGTGAGATATGGTTCTATCAGAAAGGAGCGGACACCGTTATGTCTACAATCGTTGCGGCAAATGATTGGCTTGACGAGGAGACTGCTAATATGGCTCGAGAGGGTCTGCGAACCCTAGTCGTTGGAAGACGACGGCTATCTACGCAACAATACGAGGAGTTCACCAACAGATATAGGCAAGCCTCACTTGCTCTGCAAGGACGCGATGTAGGCATGGCCAAAGTGATCGGTGAATATCTGGAGCGAGACCTAGAGCTTCTCGGAGTGACCGGCGTTGAAGATCGTCTTCAACGGGACGTCAAACCCTCCCTGGAGCTTCTTCGTAACGCTGGTGTCAAGATCTGGATGTTGACAGGCGACAAGGTTGAGACAGCACGTTGTGTGGCCATTTCCGCAAAGCTGGTCGCTCGTGGGCAGTATATCCACACAGCTGCCAAAGTCAAGGACAAAGCTGCAGCTCAAGAAACCTTGGATTTCCTGCGCAACAAGACGGACTGCTGCCTACTCATCGACGGCGAGTCGCTCTCTCTCATGCTCGGTCAATTCCGTACGGCCTTCATCTCAGTTGCGGTCCTGCTGCCTGCAGTCATCGCATGCCGTTGCTCCCCAACGCAAAAGGCCGAAGTGGCAGATCTGATCCGCCACCACACTAAGAAACGCGTCTGCTGCATCGGAGATGGCGGAAATGACGTCTCGATGATTCAGGCTGCAGATGTTGGAATCGGCATCGTCGGCAAGGAAGGTCGTCAAGCCTCCCTGGCGGCCGACTTCAGCATCACGCAATTCCACCATCTTACCAAACTCCTCGTATGGCACGGACGTAATTCCTACAAACGATCCGCCAAACTCGCCCAATTCATCATGCACCGCGGTCTGATCATCAGCGCCTGTCAGACAATGTACAGCATCGCCAGCCACTTCGACCCGAAGGGTCTCTTCATCAACTGGCTCATGGTCGGCTATGCCACCGTCTACACCAACGCTCCCGTCTTCTCGCTCGTCTTCGACCGCGATGTCGATGAAGAACTCGCCAACCTCTACCCAGAACTCTACAAGGAACTCAAAAACGGCCGCAGCCTTAGCTACCGATCCTTCTTCACCTGGGTCCTCGTCTCTGTCTACCAGGGCGCCGTCATCCAGGGCGTCTCCCAGATCCTGCTGGACTCCATCTCCGGCCCTCGTCTCATCAGCGTCTCTTTCACCTCCCTCGTCATCAACGAGCTCCTCATGGTCGCCATCGCCATCACCACCTGGCATCCCATCATGATCTTCTCCATCATCGCCACCGCCCTCGTCTACGCTGCCAGTGTCCCTTTCCTGGGCAGCTACTTCGAGCTACAGTACGTAATCACAATCGACTGGCTCTGGCGCGTCTGCGCCGTCTGCGCCGTCTCCTTGATCCCCATCTGGGCCGGGAAACTGATCATGCGGTCCTGGAGTCCGCCGAGTTACCGCAAAGTACGGGGTTAATCCACATACGTCATCTTGTCTTGTCTTATATCACCTACCTCTCTCTTTTTTTCCCTCACGTCCTATCCTGTCCTGTCCTGTCTCGCTTGGATCCATTCATATGTGAACCGGTCGGTGTCTGTAGCACACATTAGCCTTTTTTCTTAATCTTCTTACTTTCTCGCTTATTTGCTCATCGATTGTTCTTATCTACCTGGTTGCCGCTGTATATCATTGAAACAGTCGTCATGCTTCCCCCCTCCCTTTTTATTTCTAGGCCTTCTTATATCATCGAATGGTATATAGACTTAGCTTGAATGGCATGTTTCATGCAGTCATAGCAATCATAGAAATTTCGCTAGAAAGCCACTATACACGTAATATATTAAGATTTGATACTTATTACAAGCATTCGATCTGGTTCTTCTTTCCCTCCAAGTCCGGGTTGTTCAATTCACTAGTATCTTGGTCCTGGTTTTCATGATACAGTACTGCATTGAATCGCTATCTTTCTGATCGCTTCTTCTTTTTGTGGAGCTCTATGTATAGTTGTAGGTGGGATTTTAGGTGAGGTTTATCAAAATTAGCCTAGATCTTAGATAAGATTCTATATGGCATGTTTGTAACCGACTACTTTCTCCAAGTAGGCAGGATATCTTCAAGGGGGTGTCAAGAATAAATAAGATCCAATTCCTACATCATCGAAAAATGCGTGTAGAGTACTCCGTACTATTTATAACACAGGGTATTGACATCAAAAAAATTAACAGCGCATAAGATAGACAGATAAATCATGATGGGCTCGTTGAAAAAGCGGGGGTTTCCCTTTTTTTGTGTTTTTTTCTTCTTTTGTGTTCTTTGGTTTGTCCTTAATTCATGCTATAGTTTCATCAAACATATTCACCATAACGTTCCACCGCCTCTAGTTAGTCCGAGGCGGAGGAGAAAACACCTTCTTGAAGCGGAAATGAGCCAGATCATTAATCACTTCGCCGGTGCTCTTCAGGTTTTCCTTCACAATGGCAGAGGTGGGGCGGGAGAATAGCTCGTCGATTTCCTCGAGCGACTTGTTCTTGGTTTCGGGCATGAATACGATCTGGTAGATCCAGCCGAGTACCGCGATACCGCCGTAGAATCCCAGTGACAGACCAATTCGAGTCATTGAATTCATCATCCGAGTGAAGTTGTAGGTGACGATGAATGAGCAGAGGAACAGGTTGGCATCCGCCGTCGTCATACCGTAACTACGCAGGTATGTGGGGAAGACCTCGGAGGGAACAACCCAGGTCAGGCACGCATAAGAGCCGAAGAAGCCTTGGTACAGGATGATACCAGTCAAGTAGACACCCTGCGCAGCCATGGGGTGAACCTTGTAGTCGATCTGATAGCCGACACCGACCAAGACCAGACCGATAAAGAAACCCGGGAGCATGGCGTTAGCCCAGTAGCGCCGGCCAAATCGCTCCATGTACATAACTGCCGGAATTGTGCCGATTAGTAATGATCCACCACCAACAAGTGACATGAAAACACTTGTGCGTTCATCAAATCCAATATTAGTCATCAAAGTGGACATATAGTACATGATACTGTTGATTCCAGTGAATTGGCCCAGGAAGATCATGACGTTAGCGTAAACCATGGCACGACGAGCTCGAGGGACCGTGAAGAAGTCCATCCAGGCGTATTTCTTGGTTCGGGCCTGTTCTTCGTTCTCTGCATTCACAGCCTGGCGCATGCCAAGGAACTCATCCTTGGCTTCATAGGTATCGAAACCACGAATGCGTTTCCAGACACCGTACGCTTCCACGGGCCGGTCCTTGTGCATGAGGTATCGGGGACTCTCAGGCAGAAACAGCATACCCACAAAGAGAATTGTAGAGAAGACCAAGGAGGATCCAAGAATGTAGCGCCAGTTGCCTTCGACGTCGAGGAAAATGGCGGCCACAGCATAGCCGAGGACTTCACCCAGCGCGATGTTGAGCTGGTACAGGGAGACCAGGTTACCACGCATCTTACTGGGGACTGAGGTGGGTCAGCGATCATGAAGAAGGTCAGGTTAGGGATGTCAAGGCATGAATAAAGGAATACATACCACACTCGGCTACATAAACAGGGACGGTACCTCCCTCCAGACCGACACCGACACCAAGGATGAAACGACCGGCGAAGATCATGCCAAAGCTGATGGCACCGGCCTCCAAGCCTGCACCAAGAGTGTAAAGGACGCAGGAGACAATGATGGCCATGCGACGGCCCAGATACTCGTTGATGGGAGAGAGAAGCAGGGCACCGGCCACAGCGCCCAGAGGCATACCGGCATCAACCAGACTACTTTGGTTGCTGGACAGTTTCAAGGCATCGGGCAAGTACAGGTTGGCACCACTGATCAGGGACTGGTCCAGACCGGAGAGGAGACCACCCATGGAGGCGAAAGCGACCAGGACGTAGGTGTAGAGAGAGGGGTTGGAGAAGCCGGCGAAGCGTGAGGGCTTGAGCTCCCGCAGCTGCACCTCAAGCTGCTGGAGCTCTGCGTCCATGGCAGCTTCGTTAAACTCTTCGACCGCCTTGGGGTCCTTCAGGACATCGTCCATCTCCAAGGCGGTGCCCTCCTTGTGGTCATCATGGTGGGTGTCCAGGTCGTGTACGACACCCATGTTGGGAAGAGGGAAGCGGTGTGGTGGCCGCCGGATTAAAGATTATGTATGGAATATGAATGCCCGGAGTACAGGGGTCCTACCGGGGCAGGTGGGGAAGAGGAAGAAGCAGTCTGGGAGGGACAGCCTGGGTAGGTGGGCAGGTCTACCGCAGATCTACCGAGAATCGACTGTCACGAGGGAAGACCAAGAGATGACAACCACGAGGAAGAGAGGCGGAGGTGGGGAGGGAGGAGAAGAGAGGCAAAGACTTCCGGGGGAAAGCACGAGGCTTTAAAGGGCGCATCGGGGCGATCCAGCTCGGCCTCCTCCGTGTGGTCATCATCAGTGTCATGGTTGTGGTCCTCGAGTCGCCGGGCGGTTGTGCTCCTCATCGGGCCGTGCAGCCAGTCATGGATGCCGAAATGAGGACGACCTGACTGGGGGGTGGAGATGGAGGAAGAGGAGGAGGCAAAAAGCATGGGACTATGGGCGGGTGGGGACAGCCAGTGCCCAGCAGGCCCAGCAGGCCCAGCAGGCCCAGCAGCCCAGCAGCCCAAGCGGCACGGGCGTCGAGTCGACTGGAGGGCTAAAGAAGGACTAGGAGGGAGGAGAGGGAGGAGAATGGGCGTGGAAGAATGCAGGGAAGAGAAGGAATGCCGTCGCGAAGATCCCCAGAAAGAGCAGTGGAGCCTGCAAACACGGGCAGCCAATTTCCCCGTGGGCAATCGGTTAGGTAAGCCGAGCCGGCCAATCCCGAGGGCGGGACAACCTCGGCGACTCTCCGGGACTTTGGGGCGGTTTGACTGGCCCGAATGCCCGCTGGCCGCGCTGGAGCAGCTGCTGCATTGATGCTAGCCCGGCCCGTTGCCTGTCGTCGTCCCCGACTCTCCCCACGGAGTTGCGCCATTTCCCGGCCCCCATTGGGGAATTGGGGCCCCGTGACTGGATATAATTTTCCTTTCCCTTTCCCTTTCCCCCCAATTTCCCCTCCATCCGCTGGTTCGCTCCCGAATCCCCAGTCCCCAGACCTGCCCGTCCACCCCAGCCGAGTCGCTCATTCGCCCCCCTGCCGGCCTTTTGAGTTCCAGCCCAGTGCCTTCGGCCACTCAGCCATCGGCTGAGACATGGCGTCCCGACAAACGAAATCCTCTCCAGTCTCCAGGTATCGGAGTCTGATCCCCACTTCCCCCGGCTGCTGCTGCTAGCTGGGACTACTGACTAGCACCCTGTCCCCTAGCAGACCCGACTTGGGCAGGGAAGAACGTTTATACCCGCGCATTGTTCCCGGGATAAAAGAAAGCCAAGGCCGTGTGGGATGATGTTCTGGATGAAAAGGACCTGATTATATTATTATCTTCTCGACCTGCACCCCAACCAGACACCCCAGATCGTGATCGTGACTAGATACACAGAACCCCCCCACAGCCTCCCTCACCAGGTCAGATGAGCGGTTTTCTTGGGGGATGGAACACGCAGGAGAGAATAGCAAACCACGGAAAGCCACTAGCCACTAACCACTAACCAATAACCCGGCACTCCCACACTTCCTATTCATACATTCACCCGCCCCGGCCACCATTCGATGCGCAAGAAAGGCACTAGCCAGCAGTCCCCATCTTGCACGCAGGCCCTGCAGCCACTAGATCCTTCTCGTTCCCTTCGTTGGGCTCTTCCCCCCCCCACGTAATCGTATGTAATTAGCCTAAACATCGTCCCGTCCATTTATCGTCGACCCGGCATGCCTACCGGTTTTCGTGCGCTAGGATCCGCTACGTATGGCGAGCCCGGCCGACTGCCCGGATTCTGTCCGGGACTGGGAGACCGGCCCCCATGCAGACGCGCGCGGAGTCGCTCCTGAGCCGACGCTGCACGCTCTAATCCTGAGTTTCCACTGCCGCCAGCCGGTCCCGAGATTGTCTGATACGACCCGGCTCGCTGGCTAGGTAGTGGTCGCCCACCGCTCGGGTGCGCCGGGGGAGCGGGCGAGAGACTGTGTGATGAGGCCATCGGGCCCGACGGCGCGCTCGCCGTGGCAGCCAGGGGAGCCCCCATCCCGCCGGGAGTCAGTCGGCCTCGTCGAAGACTGGCCGTCTGGGAGGTCGGGGGCGTTGCAGAACCCGAGTCTCCCCACAAATCGCCCAGTCCACCACCACGCCCATACGACGACGCTGCTGGGGCGCCACCGCCGGCGCCTGGTTGGATCTGGGTCGTCGCAATGACCCGCGACGGTGCTGGCGCGGGGGCTTTCGGGTCAGGTGGCAGCCAGCCCGGGTATGGCCGCTGCTTCTCCGTGTAGTAGGCGCGCAGCACGTTGGAAATGTGAGAGCAGTCTTCGTGGTCCGGGTCGTCAGCCTCGTCGCCCAGGTTGATCGCGCGACGCAGCCGGGTGCCCAGATTCGAGATGGCGGAGGATGAGGTGAAAGATGAGAACATCGTGCTGGTTTTGGGTACGGATCAGATCGCAGCGTGGGAGAATGGCACGAAAAGGAGGTGAGCGCTTTGGTGGGGTATTGAGCGTCAGGACTCAGGACAGATGATGCGGAGTGGGCGGAAGCGCGCACTTAACGCTCGTATTCAGGCAGCCCAAGTCAGAGAGGAAGGCTGCAATAGACTATTCAATTGGAGTTGGACACGGTATCTCGAGCCGACCAGCGAGAGTGACGGTGAAGGCAGTTTGGGTGCACCCCTTGGGGGAGTTTGGCATTGATTGACTGAGTCGACCTCACGGCCGTGCAGGCGGTCCACTCGTGTTTCATCCCGCCTCGGCACGTGAGCCTTATGATAAGCCCATCCCTCTTTCGTCCCAAAGTCGGACAGCCAACTGGCGGAATTCCTCCTGAAGACCGAGTCGAAGATGCGCTACACTCTACTCAGTAGTACACCAGGAGCTCCCCTCTGCAGAACCAGCAACAGCTGCAAACAGTAGATTAACTATATGCAATGACTGGGTATGAATGCCCAACAACTGTTCAACCAAACAACTCGAAACCAGACAACGCCATACAGTACAAAAGAAACAACGAGATAACCCTTTTGCTTTTATGTCCAATGCTGCGCACCCCTCATCCCCTTTAGGCCATGACACTCTCCTTTCCAGCACCCTCAGTCTCATACTCGATCTCGACACGCGGGCCCTTCTTCCTCGGCTTGATCTGGGGAGCAGGACGCTTCCGCTTGAACCCAGGCTTGGGCTTCTTGGTCTCCTCCTCACTGTGGTGGCTGTCATCCTCCTCATCGCTGTCCTCATCATCCTCCTCACTATCATCATCCTCATCATAATCATCACTGGAGTCTCCAGACCCAGCACCCAACCAATCCTCAATATCCTCCAGGTCCTCCTCATCCTCATCCAGATCACTAACATACTCGACCTCACCCACGCCCTCCTCATCCTCCTCCTCCATCTCATCAATCTCCTCTCCATCATCCATATCCTCATCCCTCTCACCCTCCCCAGACCGCTCCAGTCCACGCAGCACCTTCTTCCAGATACCCTCCTCGACATTGAGCGGCCGATCACCATACGCTCCACTCCTCAACCGCTCGATCAGCTCCCGCTCAATCGCCCTCTCAATCTTCGCCGCCGACTCCGCCTTCCGTTCGCGCGTATCCTCTCTCCGCCGAATCTTCGGCGCCAACTTCGGCACCACCGTCTCTCCCAACCGCTCATCCTCCTTGGCCAGCTTCTTCATCCGGATCCCCACCTGCGTCAGCCGCGTCAGACGCTGCTTGCACTTGTGCACCAGGAACTTTGGCCAGTAGATCAGCCGCTCGTCCAGTTGTTCCAGGGCCTTGGCGTAGTTCGATGACAAGCGTATCCGCTCCCACCATTTGCTGGGCATGTGCGCCCGTTCCACCGTCTTCATGTACAGGTACATCACCCCCGTCTCGGGGTCCGAACGGATCGTGGCATACCGCGAGTTCGCAAGTGGGCAGGACTGCCGGTTGCAGAGTCCGCTGACGTTGTATTCATTTCGGCAGAAGTTTTGCTCCTTGGTGGTTCTGGAAAGTAATGCCAATTAGCTTTATGCGCTATTTTCTTTTTTTTCCCCTTCTTTTTGAGATTGTAGGATCTTGAGAGGGTTTAGTGTCGGGGAGCTTTTTTTTTTTTTTCGTGGTTGTTGGATTGGTGTAGAACTCGGGAATGATTTTTTTTTTTTAGGCATCGCAAACTTACTTCAGTTTGTAGGCGCAAAATTGCTGGTTGATCACCTGCCAAACGATCTCGTCGGACGACATCTTGAAAAGAATAGTCTCCGAGCGGTGGGCTTTCTACCGCAACGGTTGGGCTGTTTGGTGGTTGGGGGGGAACAAAAAGGTTCTGTCTCCGGTTCAGACTCAGCAGCAGCAAGGCCTAGCGTTGATTTCTGCCGCGAAAAAAAGTTGCCGCAGTAATCGGTCACGTGGTAGGATCCACTCCCCTTATCGATAATCTGGTGCCTGAGGTGCTCAGCGGTGGTCAAACCGTCAATCGGCGATTTTAAATCAGCGCTGCTCCAACTGGCTGGTTGGTTCATGTACGGACTAGCTGGGTTCCGTGTCTGTGTTGGGGCATATAATCATGATTCCATTCATAATAGGGTAGCATCATGCTCTATTGGGTACTACTATTTAACGGCTCGGGGTTTCTATATCACCATCCTTCCATTTGCAGGGGTGCCCCGTCCCATTCGGTCCCGTTCACCATAGGCCCGCCAGCGGCTGCCATTTCAGCGTCCTCACTGCCTCCGAATGTCTCCTCCCCGGCCATTCCCCATCCCATAGCTTCTAATTCCCGTACGAAGAAGTCCCGCTCCTCTTCCATGAGCGAGGCTCTTTCTTCGCCACCCATCACGTCCTTGTACTGGCGCAGATGCCACCAGTGCGTCAGCCCCCGGAGTGCCTGTTCAAGAGGCAGCGCTTCCTCCACTTCCGAGTCAATGTCTCCGCCGGACAGCCAGTCATCACGGAGCTCAGGACGGCAATACAGGTAGATTGCGGTAATCACCCGCATGTTGCTCTGGCGCCATTTGCGCCCGCAGTATGGCACCTGCGATTTGAAGAGTTTGAGCGTGTAGAATCGTAGATGGGGATCGGGGATCTTGAGCCCTTTTCGGAGAATTGTGCTCGACTTGTATTGCACAAGGAGGAGGCACCGATGAGCTTTGTCCCGGGTGATCTTCTGCATGATATGGAGGTAGTTGATAGCAGAGAAAAAGTTGCGGAAGGAGAACACCGTAATCGGTTCCGGTGGCGCAGTAGGGTAGCCTAGTTCATCAACCTCAGGGCGATGAGGCCCTTCCTCAAACTCCGGAGGAGGGATTTCGGGCGACATTCCTCGGACTGAGGCGCCAGCGTCTGTGTCCTGTCGATGCCGCGTGATGGGGGGAGGGACGGCCTCATCATCGCTAGGCGATGAGTCTTCGTCCAAGTCGGTCGTCGATTCAGGCGCTTGGTTCGAATGAAGATGGCAGAAGCGGAAGAAACTTTTTTCCAGTTAGTTATACGGTCGTAGAGATCAGCCTCGAGGGCACCTACCCGAGTTCTTCCCGGTCATTCCTATGCGCTACCGCTTGATCGACATCTTGATGAGCAAACATCTTCAGGATCAGAGGCAAATAGTTGGAATCGAGTAGTAGCTGCGTCATGTACTCGAACTTCAAGATATCTGTGGTTTATCAGCGCTTTAGTTCAACAATGTTAGACTAGTACCACTTACGAGATCTTTTGAACCACTTGACAAGGAGTAGCAAAGAGCCAGATATCGCCTTGCCGGTAATTTCCCGCGAGCGAATATTGTCAAGTTCGTCTATCGCAGCTTCGGAATTCAAGTCTCCGTGGCCATTAGGATGGTTGGCTGGAAAGCCGTTGACCGAGCTATAACCGTCGCTGGAGAGCAAATATCAGTACACTTTCGACAACCTCAGCAAGCAACCCACGGACATGTAACATACCCCATGACCTGGGAGGATTGCCCGTTTGCCTGGTTGACCATGGCGCTGACATTTGTCAGGACAATCTTCAGAAAAACTATTGTGATCGACTGTAGATGCACCAGTGCTTGTCTCTACGCAAATTGTAAGCCATATGTGATTCTCTGCTGTATCAAGGACACCTACATAGAACGATTCGACAGCATCCAGACGCTGCTGAATGTCTTCATTATCTGTTTGCTTCTCGGAAGAGCTGTCAGTGTTCGGCTTCTTGGGCAAATTCAGGTTTTCCAGCTGATCGGCCAGATCAGTGAAGGGGTTTTCAGCGGAGAAAAAATGATTCTCTTCGGGATACCAGCCGCGGTCATATTTCATGAAGCGTTCTCGCTCGTCCCAGAGTTGCCGCATCGCCCGAGTCGTCTTGACATGTGTGGAGAAAAGCCTCCCAGCCTCGATGATCGAAGCCGGAACATCGCTGCCCTCCCACCTCTTCCCTACAAGATTATCTTGCAGCTCAGTGGTGCCCTTTCCACCAAGGTCGTTACTTGAATCATCTAGAGGAGGGTACATAAAGGGAAAGTTCTGGTTAGTCTGGTAGTTTTGCTTCTTTCCAGCTTTACCACCAGGCCCAATTGGTGAGGGTGGAGGAGATGGTGCAGGTGTAGCAATGTGAACCGGGTGGTGGATGATTGAGCCGCTGCCACCTGCCACAGAGGGGCCGACACCAGATAAGGGACCGTTGGAGGAGCTCATCCTGTTAGGGTGTTGAGGGAGCGGTGGAAGGACCGAGTTGTTTTCCAGGTCCAGAGGGACGGCTGGGGGTGGTGGGTTATAAGCAGGATATTTGGACGTAATCTCCTGCCGAAAGACGTGGTAGTCCAAGGGCGAGGCAGTGAGGAAAGGGGTCCGTCGGGACGAAGTGTTTTCCCTCGCCTCGAATGAAGGCTCTAGTACGTCTTTGGCCTGCTTCAATTTATCACTCCCTCCAAAGAACAGAAGCAAGGTCTTCCAAAACAAAAGGATGATTCGGGTGAGCGGAACATTGGCCGAGTCGTCCCATCGCAACCGCGCAATGATCTCGACCAAGAACACCAGCAAGTTAGGCTCCAAGGCAATAAGAGCATCCCTTATGGGGTTATGAGATGGACCGAGAGTTTCTTGTCTCCGACCCACTTCCACGACCAGATAGAGGGCTGTCAACACCAGGTTTGCTTCACGCTCCAAGGCAGCAACATACGCAGAGTTCGCATTCTCCTGTCCAGCGCTCTCGGTATCCTGCGACGAGCTGCGATGCCTCTCAAAGACTCGGCACAAGCAGTCAACCAGCGTTTGGAGGCCCGAGCATTCGTGGACCAAGATGGCATTTTGCTCGATCCATTTGACCTGTAGTGACTGGTTCCCAGGAATCCCTGCATTTGGCTGAGAATTACCTTCAGGCACACCATCAACAGTTCTTCCAGCAGTGGTGCCCCACACTCCCGTCAGAGTATAGCACAAAGCTTCCAGGGCCTCGATTCGGACCAAGACTGCACGGTCTTGTGCACTTTTAATTAGTTGGCTCATAAAGGTCTGTCGTAAATCATGAGGGGCATTAATCCAAGGTTGCGGGGAAGGATCCGCAGACTGGTCTTCACAGAATGAGCTCCACCTATGCTCAAAGGACGACTTCATGCCAATAAGCATGACTCTATCAAACTCGCTGTACTGGAACCATTCCTCGATTTCTTCCGCGAACGGCTGGGAGTCAGCATACTCGAAAGCATATGCAGGCTGCTCACCCTTTGGCATCTCCTGGACAAGCTGCCTCAGCTGGGCTAGACTCAGTGAGTCCGGTGGTCTCTCCATATTTTGCTGAACCGGGGCTGGAGGTGGAGGCTGGAGAGGCGGCGGCGGGGCAGCAACATCCCGACGCAGTCCGGGGCGTTTGGGACCTTTTCCGGTCTCGACCGGCGCGTCATCTGGGCCAGACACCCTCGGGGGTGACTGTTCTTGTCGCAATCCTTCAGCGACTTCCTCCATCAACTGGTCATCCGAAACGGGGCTAATGTCCGTTCCCGTCTGGTCGACTTCATCTGCCTTGACGAAATGGTGCTCTTGCATAGCACTGTCGGTAGGCTCGGGCGTATCATCCATGTTTGAGCGACAGTAGTCCTTCACGTCTCCAAATTCGATAGGACACAGAAAGACAGTGAAGGCTGAAGACTGAAGGTTGAAGGCTGAATTTATTACAAAATCAAGGGTATCAGGTGAAAATGAATAGGGTGGGCCGGGCCGAAAGAAGCAAACAGAGAAAGAACGGACCAATCCACTAGCTATCGTGGGTGCGGAAAGCCTGAGACAATATCCAACATGTTACTCAGTCAAGGAAAGGAGACATAGTGTCTTCAGGCGGTTCTGACACAGCGGCTGTCCGCAGCATTCATCCTCAACAAACGGCCACGCGAGGAGTTCGGGGAAGCCGTCCATCCGCGGGAGGCGCCGGTCACGTGCGATTCCCCCCCTCTGGGTGGAGTCTGGAGTCTCGGCCCAAGGATGCAAGAATGAGGAATAAGACATTATCCAGACCGGACAAATAAAAAAGGCCAACTGCATGCACAGGTGGAGAACATACCAGCCCGCACGAAACACAGGGCGAGGCAACCAGAGGTAACAAGGGAGAGCACCATCTGTGAATAAATAGGAAGAAGTGAAGAGAGAAATAGACAGCAAGAACAAATCGGATAACTTCTGTACCACAGAAGAGAGAATGGCTGTCCAATGAGAGCGGGGCTTGGCAGGCAACTGGCTGCGCAGTTCACGTGGGGATGCGTGGGTAAAAGCAACCTCCTTTCGATCACTCTTGCTACAGTATTTCATGGCGCGAGACTGAAAGACACTTGGTGTGCAGGCCAACATTCATCAGATATTTAATCACAATACCAGTCCTATCTTCATGGGGGATTAAATACGTTTATGCAAACCTGCGACATCTGCACCCTTCATATTGCCCGGGATGTCTGGGGTATTGAATGTGGTTCTGGAAGCAGGAAATATAGTATGATGTGGCACATCTGCCGTCAGTTTGGCGCTAGCTGCGTGGACTTTGCGGAGGAAATTATATGGCTTTCCTACTTGGGAATCGATTCGAGCAGACTGGGTGATTACCACCGTCCATATTTTAGTATATTCTTCTTTCAATTATTCAGTTGTTTTGTTCAATGGTTTATGTTTAAGAGATGTATATACTACTAATGACTAACCATGACTACTCCACCACTCTGTCAACCTGATTTTATCATCGACGTCTGTGGATAAATATAGTAGTAGATATACATACTATAGTACTACTACTATATATAGTACCCTTTGGTACTACCAACACCAGAATGCAGCTTTCTTCACAATGAAGCTCCAACTGGGCGTTCGAGCATGTGCTTACGGACATCAAATTTTTGGGGGTCAAACCCCATTGTGAAGGTGGTGATAGTACCTAGTACATAGTAGTACGGAGTACGGAGTAGTATGGAATAAGAATCCAGACGAGGCTCGGCGTTTCAATGCTGCTTTAGAGAGGCACGGCCACACCGCCTTGAGAGCGGGCCTAAAGCAGCGGGGGAAAGGAGGGGGAGGGGAAGCTCGCTGCCTCAGGCCTTCGGCCGGGGCTCGCGATTCGGAAGAAGAATCGAGAACGTGAATTCGATCCTCCGAATCCATCCATCATCTACCGTCCGATGATGATGCCGATGATTGATTGATCGATTGTCCACGGAATCGCGGACTGGGCAGCAAACCCCCTCCCTTCTCCCCCTCTCTCCCTGCTTGATGCCCATCGCTTCCCACAATAAATTAAATTGTCGCCATGTCGCTCCCTTCCCGTTCGTTCCCTTCTATTCCCCCGACTAGAGAGTCCTAGCCCTTTAGCCCCTGCAACTACTGCTGCTCATCTTCACTCCGATCTTCTTTCTCTCTTATCTCGGGTCAAACCATGACGCACTTCTCCTCCCCACGTCCTTGTTTTGATTCCACCTCCTGTATATCTGGACTGCAGACCAGAATAGAAACCGCTCCTCTTCCCTTTCGATCACGTTCCATCGCCCATTCTGTCGTTCGTCCCACGGCTCCACTGCCTCCATGACCGTCTGGACCGCGACCATCTGCTGCTGTACCTGAAAGGTGCCTTCCCTCGGCTTCCGCCACCTACCTCTGTCTCGATGCTGATATATGGGCTAGTGATTCCTCTCTAGTTCTGCTCCCTTTCCTTCCTCCGCCGCCATCTTTACGTGTTTATCGCTTCCGAAGGAATGAATGCCGTAGAAGGTACGGAAGTTTAAAAATACCTGGGCCATACCGCGGTTGTATACCGCTTGGCTTCACCAACAGACCTACCTTGCCACCCACTACGCTCGACAACATATACCGCTCAATCAAAAGGCCCGCCTTTGTCCATACTCATTCGTTACTTACATTATCACGGCTGTGTGCACCATGAACGAGTCCGAGTCCTTTCCTGACGATGATCGCTCGGTAGAGCTGTCGTCGATTGCTGCCATCTACCCGGAGATCAAGATAGACCCCTCGTCTCCCTTCAAGGCGTCACTGAGCCTCCTGGTCAAACCCTCCACTCCTCTACGCATATGTTTCCAGCAGCAACCAGAGACAGAATTTCCCGCCGTTTTGACCCCTCCTACCTCCATTGATGCCAACGACGCTGGATTCCCGTTTAAGACTACGAAACAGGATCCTACTATCGGTCTCAATAATAGGGATGTACATGTTCTTTCACACCTCCCACCTCTCTGTCTCGAAATAGAGCTCCCTGAAGGTTATCCGTCGGAAGCAGCGCCCATATTCAAACTCGACACAAACCCACCTTGGCTGCCATCTTCGATAACATCAAGCCTCCTGGATGACGGAAGACGTCTCTGGGAAGAATGCGGCAAGGACTTGGTGGTGTTCACATACATTGACCACCTCCAGCAAATGGGAGACTCGGCCTTTGGAGTTAGCGACGTGTCTGGCGGTGAGGTCCATCTTCCCCGAGAGTTGAAAATCGCATTGCTGGATTTCAACAACAAGGCCGAGCGGGAGAAATTTGAGCAGGAGACATTCGAGTGTGGCGTCTGTCTTGAGCCAAAGAAGGGCACAACTTGTCACCGACTCTTATCCTGCGGGCACGTTTTTTGTGTTCCATGCCTCCAAGACTTCTACAACGCCTGCATCACGGAAGGTGATGTTGAAGGTGTCAAGTGCTTGGCTCCTGATTGTGGCAAAGAGCCCAATATCACATCAACGGAGGAGCAGCCGAAGAAGCGTAAAAAGCAGGACCGGACTCTTAGCCCTAGCGAACTACTTCAGATCCCGCTGGAGCAGGAGACTGTACAACGCTATGTGTTTCTGAAAAGGAAGAAATCACTAGAGGCCGACAAGTCGACCGTATATTGCCCCCGGAAATGGTGTCAAGGTGCAGCGCGCTCCAAGCGGCACCCAAAGCCCATTGATCCGATGGCGGACGATGTTGATGCCCTTGATGATGATGAAGAAGATGGCCCTGTGTTTGATCCTCTTGGAGACGAGGCGCAGCTCCCGCCAATGGCTGATCGTGTGGCGATTTGTGAAGATTGCAATTATGCCTTCTGCTGTGTTTGTAAAAAGGGCTGGCATGGCGAACTTGTAAGGTGCTTCCCTCGTCGAGACGCGGAGTTATCGGCGGAGGAGAAGGCAACGGAAGAATATTTGCGGATGTACACCTCTGCCTGCCCGACTTGCAGTGCGCCGTGCCAGAAGCAAATGGGTTGCAATCATATGAAGTGCTTCAAGTGTGACACGCACTTCTGCTATCTTTGCTCGAGTTGGCTCTCCGAGGACAATCCCTATCGGCACTTCAACGACATTGACGGTGAATGCTTCAACCGTCTCTGGGATCTGGAAGGTGGTGATGGCATTAATCCGGATGGGGCCGCAGCTTTGCATCAAATACCAGATGAGTTGCTGGATTTCGATGATGGCAGTGACGAGGAGGACCTCATGGCATGGCAGCTAGGAAGGCGACCTCCCCCTCCTGCTCCAGTACCGCCCCGAGTCAACAATGGAGCTGCTGAGGGTAACCGTCAACGTGGAAACAACCCCAATGGCCTAGACGCAGCAGGGCGGGCTGCGGCGGCCGAAAGACAAGCCCAAGCACGAGCAATGGCTGAAGTTCGACGAGCCCCGGATGTTGAACCTGCCCGTCCACATATGGGCGTTCAACAGGACCGACAACATCAGATCAGACGCGCAGGTCTCCAGAGATTCCTAGACTTAGTCCAAAATGATCGGGAAGACGAATGGGATAGTGACGAATTAGACGACGACTTCTAGAAATTCCCTCTGACGACACACCTTTATGAAACACCAGTTTCATTTCAACGCCGAACACGCCCCGAGCATTTCCTTGAAGAAAATTGCGAATTCTTCTTTCTAATTTATGTTACTCATTGGTATTCCATTGAGTAACTTGTGCTATGACCCATGTACGAAACTGCTACAACTATGACTTTGATGACTGTGCATGCATTTCTGTATTAGCGAACCTTTTTGTTGGCCTTGGGCATTGTTCTGTATCGCTTGCCATGTTGCGCTAATATCTCTCCTCAATGTCCCATGATGAAGGTTTGTTGCCTACATGTATATCAAACATGATCATTTGGTTCAAAAGCGTCAGCTAGAAATATGTCCATTTTAGCGATATAGTATCCGCACTTCATACATCGCTTGGGGGGGGATAGCCCGGAACCCGTATAAACATCCATCACCTTCAACTAAGTAAAGTAGATACAATCCCGAAAAAAAAGTACACTGAGTCCAGCAAAAATTTTAATACCACGGAACGAAAGAGAGAAATGCAAATAGCGCTAGGAAGACTGAACTCGACAATTGTCGCTCCAAACGCCCATCGAAATGCGATGAATGACATCCGCGCTTCCTATCGCCTTCCTCCCATCTCTGATCTATCGCATTGTATGTACGAATTGAGTTCCTTGAAAAGGTAAGAAAAGGCTTATACAAGAAGATATTCATCTTCGTCGATGTCCTGCCCCTCGGGGCCGGTATTATCAGTCGTATTCCAATTATACCAGAACTCATAGCTCATGACCGTGTGATCCGCATACATGAGCAATAGGCGATAGCGACGGGATGGGTTCCAGCCGCGCCAGCTTTCCTCGGGCTGGTAGGCACGGGATGCTCGAGCGTGACATTCGGGTAATGTGAGTGGTGGTGGGAGTGAATCATCACTGTCGTCAGGTTCACTGGGATCGGAGGGTTCTGAGGGGAGGTGATCTATCTCGTCGTCATTGCCGTCATCGCTTGGATGGTTCGGCTGGAGAGCACTGCTGTTTTGAAGAGGGGTGTGGATGTCGGGGTCGTCTGGATTGAGGTATTTAAACTCGAAGCTGAGATTGTTGGTGTTTACGTCGCGGGGGATGTAGGGTACGTCGGGGGGGATTTCAAAGCCCTGGATGGGGCTGACGCTCATTCCGAGAAGAGGTATAAGGGGACGGTCACCGTATTTTTCTTGACTTTCGAAAGGAACGATCCAGTCGATTCGGAATGATAGACCGGTGGTTTCGGACTCTGTGAGGGCAATAATGGCCGCGCGGCCTTTTTGGGAGGCTGCCACAACGATGCCGTGCTCAGGGATATACTTGACCATATTGAATCGATCGCAGACCCGGATGGATGCGATGGGGTGGGTAAATGGCTGCCGTAGCGGATCGCCGCAGACGACCCTGGCGCCAGGAGCGAATGGATGGGGTATAAGGCGGATATCTGAGTGTGAAAAGTGGAGGATTGGGAAGTTGGAGTTTAATGGAGCTGAAAAAAGCCCATTAGCAGTCTTGTACATCTATAGGGGGCAAGAAGGACGAAAAAAAGCATTGCGACATACGATCAAAAATTTGGTATACACCCGCGCCGGTAGTTGACACATCACCTTCGCCGGAGCTACTGCCCGCATCATTCATTTCTTGATCATCGTGATATTCATCGTCGTTGGAATAGTCATCCATATCATCATCGTAGTATTCTGTATCAGGAGCATCGCCACCAAGAGCTTCAATGAGTGCGAATTGGAGGAATTCTGGAGTTGTCAAAGGTCCTGGAGCAAGTTGGCGAGGAAGAGTGTCAGCTTGCTGATCTGCGTCATCGACTCGCCGAAGACGCCTATTGATTCCAGTACTGTGCGTACTTTGATCGGCATCAGAATCATCACGGCTCAAGTTGTCGCCATATGCAGAGCCTTCGACAGCCCGGTGACTAAACGCATCAATAGAGTCCGACGGCCGAATGCTGCCGTTTATCGTGGAGGATCCGCTGTAATCTAAAAGGTCCGTGGGTGTGCCGTCGGCCAAGGCGGGTTGAGAGGTGCTATTTTGTCTGTTGATACAGCAATCTGCTGCGAATATATCCGGCAAGACTGGCTGTTCGGGTTCAGTTTTCACTGCAGGCGGGAAGTAATTGTAGATCTGCGAAGCGTTGGGTATCTGACTACTCGCTCTCGTAAGGTCGAAAACGGGTTGGCCGTTCTTTAAACGCCGTTGAGGTGGGCCACCGCACGCTTCTTCTGCGGACTTGAGTAGGTGAAAGGTCCGTGGGTCCAGAGCGAGTACTGTCCAGCCGCGTTCACTGCTAGTTCGGTCAGCCATAAGCGAGAACTAGAAACCAATTTTAGCGAGGTAATCTTACTCGCTACGTAGAGTTTCTGGAAAGGACTTGAAAGAAACATCGTTGAAGTGATAGACGTTGAACGGGCCAAGGCTCTCCCAAATTTTCCACACGAGAAGCTTGTTATCGATATCAGTACTGACCATCCAGGTGCCGTTGGGGTCGAGATCACAATTGAGGAAATCAACCGAAGGGATATTAGCAAAATGGCCGGTATATGTCAGCTTGATGTTTCGCGTGCGATGCTTATATGGCATCAGATGTTGCAGCTGCACAAACTGCTCTCTATTCTTGATATCAAGCCAGGTTTGACCATAATCAGTGATGTCCTCATCGTCCTCTGGTGGAGGGTAACTCGAGCTAGCGTTGTTACCAAACGCAGGATTGACGAGCGCAAACGCAAAAACGGTGATGAGGCCCGTGTTTGCACTCACGGCAATGAGACGCGCGAATTTGTGGATGGCTAGACCCCATGCACTGGCTTCAACATATTCCATGAAGAATGGATCTACCTGAGACCCATCGAGGGGTCGATCCTCCTTATTCTCCGCCGCTCGCCGCAGTACCGAGAATATGGCCTCAACGCGGTACCCGCATATATTGCCGGAATCAGTAACAAGCAACAGAACCTCCTCACGGCCTAGATCATCGACAAGCAGGTTATTTATGGCATGAGGCGTAGCTGGTGAAATATAACCGCTCCCACTAGGCTCTTTGACAACCGGGGTAATAATCATTTCGGGCTTATTGCCCAGCGTCTGGAACGGCCCAGCTGGTTCCCAGACATAAATCTGTTGGCTGTAGGCGACGAAGAGCAAATTATGGCGCTGGGAAAGCGCAATCTTTGATCAAGTTAGCAGCCGAGTACGTGAGCGCAAGAAGGCAAAAAGAGAATACCAAATTGTTTCTCCATGTAGCGGTCTGCGGAGGAAAAGAATCGTCTGCTCTGCAATTTTGTTCAGCATGCTTTACGAACAATGTTGAGAATCATAGCAGCAGAGAACATACGACGAGTACTGAACTTAAGGGTTAGCTCACTCATGGTCCCAGCTAAGGATAGATGTAGTCTACATGGTTATGGAGCGGGATAGTCACATACTCTTCTTGTCCCTTTTTCGACATTCAAAGGCCGAAGATGGAGGCCTTCTCGAGGACGGATCTTAGGCTGTTTGGCAGCATTGCTACTGAACGCCATGCTGGCGCACTGCAGTCGCTATCGCCAGGATATGGAGAGACGAGAGGACAATATCCGCCAAAGTATATCTCCGGCGATCAACCATTCGCGGTGAGGAATGCGAATCGGCGGAGGGAATGAGGGCGGAGAGCTCGACATTCAAAGAAGCCGAGGGGTATTGGGATCCAATCGAAGTGACATCACATGGAGTCGAACGGAGATATTAATTCACAGAGCCGCAGAAGAAAGGATGGGCCTGGTCAAAGTCCCAGCCGGCAGGACCGAGAGATCTACGTCTTCTCTTCAGCGAACACACCGGACGCAGCAGGGAGGCACGCATCTCAATCGCAAGTCGGGCGCGATTACAAAACTTACGGTCTGGTATGAAGTCACCCAACCCCGTATTTCGCCGCCTGAGGCCCAGACGGGCGCACGTGCCCCCGCTGGTCTGTCGAGTCGACCGTCGTCCGCGGAACTTGAACGTGAACTTGATCTCGAACTCGCGCTTCATCGATCGCACCTTCTTCACCAAACCCCCCTCTAGGGTAAACACAGTCAAGATGGATCTGGTTGCCGGTGTTCGCAAGGAGGGCAGTCGGTTAGTCCCCCGTCCTATCGATCCTCCATGCACGCGATCCCCGAAACTAACATTTACCTCCAGCGGCGGCCGCGGCGACTTCAAATGGTCCGACGTCAAGGACTCCTCGCACCGCGAAAACTACCTTGGTCATTCTCTGATGGCTCCCGTTGGTCGCTGGCAGCATGGGAAGGACCTGTCCTGGTATGCGAAAGGAGATGAAGATTCCGAGGACAAGGCCAAAAAAGAGCGTGAGGAGAAACAACGCGTCAAGGAGGCTGAAGAAGAAGCGATGGCGCGAGCATTGGGTCTTCCGGTGCCGATCAAATCTACAGACAACGCCAACATGATTCCTCTAGGCGAAAGGGAAGGTCAAAAACCAATCGAGGATGGTGCAGCGAATGAAGACTTGGAGGATGGAGTAAAGAAGGGTGTCGGGTACGGTTCGTCCCGCCGCGGCGGTCGTAGTCGGAGCCCAGGAAAAAATCGAAGGCGTGATCGTCCCAGTGACAGGGAGTGGGAACGTAGGCATCGCAGTCATCGGGATGAGGGGGACCGTCATCATCGGAGTCATCGCCACGGATCTAGAACTCGGTCGCGTGATCGCGACCACAGGAGAAGGCACTCACGCTCACGGTCAAGGAGTAGAGACAGGAGGCGTGATGAACACAGGAGACATCGAGAGGACCGCCATCGACACCCTCCAAGAGATAAAGACTCTTCTGATTATCATCGACGACGCTAAGTTCGAACTCGCAGTTCATTGATACGCATGGGGGACTTGGCGTTTTGGATTCAACATTGTACAGACTTTGATATGATAATCTAGGCTATGATACTGTGTCATACATACTGCAACTCTATGGGTTTACAATTCGTCGTGACCCTTCTGCTCGCTGGCGAGTAGCTGAGGCATGGACATCATCTTCACCACCATACTGGTCCAGCCGGTGAAATGCTGCGTCCGCTGTCCGTTTCCGGTTTCGGGGTTATACTGCTCCCAGGCAAATCCTGTCTTCTTCCACTCCCTGAAAACATTCTCCACCAAGTTCTTCCGCAGGTTAGAGTACAGCTCACGGGCCTGTTCCCTGTGAGGGCCGGGTACGATGGCAGTGTCCTAGAACAACTGATCAGCTTGAGAGTAGGGGTGGTGGGAAGATCAACTAATGACTCACGTAAAGGTTCTTGAGCACCAGATAGTTGATGTTGACCCAAATGGGGCTCCTCCAGTAGTTCTCAGCAGTACCATAGAACTCATCCTTCTTACTCAAGCTGCGGATACCGTAATCACTCCACAGCTCCTCTGGGTCTCCAATCAAATCCAGGATAGCCTTCAACCGAGGGCTATCAGGTCCCAACATACCCGTCAGGAAGGGGAATATGGAAATATAACCCTTATGGCAGACATGAACACTCTCCTCGTATTCATCGATGGTGGCATCGCAGTAGGTACGTGCATCGCCATCCCAGTGTAGGTCGTCGATGTTTCTCTCGATGGCGGTTTCGTATTTGCCGAACTCCTCAGCATCTTCGGCTTCTCCAAGGGCCAGGGCGATCCGACGAAGGGCACGAGTCATCATTCCCATCCAACTGATCAGATCCACGTGCAGCTCACCGGGGTGAGGAGGCTGAGGGCGGGGGTAATCATCCAATCCAGAAGTCAAGATATGCTGGACCGAACGTCCTCGCCAACGGTATGCTTCCCTGGTAGAGAACGCCTCGCGATCATAGGATCTGATATCACCCTTCTGGGTACTCCTGTACCAGAAGTAATGTCTCTTGAGCAATGGATAGATCGAGCGGATATATGCATCACCCAGTTCAGACGACTCTAGGTAAGCAGAGCGGAAGATGTCTGCAGCTTCGGGTTCAGCAAATGTTTGGATCGAAGCATTCTTCTTTGCATCCAGCTTATCGATGAAAGCTTCGAGGATAATGAAAAGTGTCGGAGGGTTCGCATAATGGGGATACTGGACCGTGAACTCCGGGGGAACCTTGCTGCGGGCTTCAGAGCCAAGGATCTGTTCACGAGCAATCCAACCATCTTCGTCCATGAGGTTGAGCCAGCTCTTCACAATCTCAAGCCTGATTGGGGTTAGCGAGTCAGGAAGAAAGAAACTAGCAAGATGGAGCGAGAAAAAACATACGCAAGATCGGTGTCCCAATCAATGACAGGAATCAGATGGAAGCCCTCATCCCAGAGGAAACCTCGAGGGAAGAATGGACGAGATGGGACACTGGTGAAGAGTTCCTTGGGCCCCTCAAGGATGGGCTGCACCCGGCCCCTAGCCTCGGCTGTTTCTTCCCAGAATCCTTCGTTTTCTTCGTCATACTCCGGTGCTGCTGAACGATCGACAATATCCGAACCATGGAAAAATCCAATGCCACCAACGAGGTTGGACAGCATGGACTTGGAGAACTCGGAGTATTCTGCAGTATCAAACGGAGACTGTGGCGGGTGAATCATCTCGAACCGATCAGAGAATTCGAGAGAAACACTTGCAATTTGCTCAGTCAAAGACTCGGCTAACCGTATTCATGTTAGTATGAACTCATGACAGAGGCCCAAGGACAGAAATGTCTCTTACATGTCACAGGTTTCGGTGAAGATCCAGACGAGAAGAGGATATCGAACTAGGGATGGTAAGCCGGGGGTTTGAGCTGACGTCAGCGGATACAGTACCTCGAAAGCACCCTTGAAAACCTTCTGCACAAGGTGCATATTCCCATCGCCAGGTTCGTTCTTGATGGCAAAGAGCTGGGATGGAGGTGGAGGGTTCTCTGCCCCATACGTCTTCACGCATTCATCGACTTCCTTCTTCATTTGGGTGAAAAGAATGACTGGATATATTGTTAATACCCATGACCTTCATTACAACCGATGCATGTATTGCCTAGAAATTGGGCACCAACCTTTTGTTTGCCAGAGCTGCTCCGGGTGAACAGCCAGACTCGATACCAGGGTACGGTCCAAGGGTTTCTCGTCATAGGTGGGATGGCCATGCTCAGGATGTTCGTTGCTCTCGGGACCAGCAGTAACATCGATCGAGAAGTCACCAAGGTCCGACGTGTAACCAGTAAGCTTGACATCGCCTTCAAAGCCGCGAGGATCATCGACGTCGGTGGCAACACCCAAGTGACCAAGTCCCTCCAACGCAGTATAGAAGACGAGAGTCGTAGATTGATCGGGGTGAGCATCCTCACGAGGAACGCCCTTCACACGGGCAGCCCAGCTGCCTCCATGTTGTCCACCGGGGACCTTGACGAAGTCAATTGTCAAATCGATAGAGTTTCCGGCGTCGTGGATTGTCTGGCGGCCACCCTTCCGAATGTCGTACTCGTCCCAGCCATAACCAGCCATTCCTTCATTCTGCTCACAGGTATGTCTAAAGTCTTAGATCCAATCAGTACGGGAGCCGGCAGTAGATAATTGGTGCACCGAGAGGGTGGAATTGGATGTTCCTCTTCTTCCCAGTACGTACTTTGTTGCGCCGTGGCGTAGTCGTCCACCTTCGCCCACATCAAGCCCGCAAATAGACTGTTTGGGATGCGAGGGCGAACCCCAAAATAGAGGTTGGGTTTGTAAGGACCCCATAGCAATGACTGGTTGTTGGTCCTTGCGACCTCTTTGCTCAGGACCGAGAGATCATCGGCGGGACCTTGACTGGAGAGCACCGCAACAGCATTGAGTAACGGTGTTAGGAGGGTGGATATCTTGGAGAGATGCATTTTCTAAGCCGAAAGCATCCAGAAGCAATTTCAAGCCTCAGGAACTGAGGATGACCCTGGTGGGAGATATTTGGCGGAGGAGAAGCTCACTGCATTGGAAGGCAGTCGTTGTTACTATCTGGCATCTGCTGGAACAACGGCCGCCTTCCGCTCCGCAAATTACGTGGCCCAAGCTCCGCAGCCGATGGGTCCTGCAGCATGCAAGCTCCTGCTACGGAGCGGAGAACCATAAAAGCACTTGCAACTGCACTGCACGATATGAAATGGCTGCTGCGCATGATTCTATTTATGTATAAACAAGCTTCTAGCGTCTATTCTAAAGATAGTTCCGGGGATTGAGTGATCCGATCTTCGCGCTTTTGGCCGCGCCGTCAAAGACAAACTCACTGATGACCTTGCCAGTACCCGGCGCATTCTGAATGCCCCAGCAAGTATGGCCAGCGGCAATGTACAGCCCCTTAGTGCCAGCATGGCCAACCAATGGTCCCCCGCGCGCGGAAGTCACATTGGGCAAGTAGCAAGCCTGCTGGGCACAGATTTCGCCATCGCGAAGGCCATCGGAGATGCTGCCGACCTGGTTAATGATATCCTGGCATCGCTCTGGGTCCACTTCAACTTCTGCTGTGGTCCTGGGAAGCGGAACAGTCTGGTCACCTTCACCACACGCATAGACTGTATCGTCTGGGCGAGCATAGATTTCTGGGTTCGCCACGGTTGGTCGGGAGCGCTTCGTTGGGTCGAAATTGGCCGGAATTTCGATGTTTGTGAAAAGCGTATACGCGCTGACCGGCTTGACAGGCCGAATAACGACACTGTGCGCGCGGGTCGCCGAGATGGGAGCTTCTGGCAGAACCGATCTCGTCCAGGGGCCGGCAGCAACGACTACATCGGTTGCAGAGATACTCTCTGATTCGCCCGTTTTCTTGTCGGTATAAGTCACCGACTGGACAGCATCATTAGAGTAATCGATAGCGGTAACTGAGCCTAGGACAATCTTCGCGCCTTTCTCTTCGGCAAGCTTGGCAATAGAGGTCGTGAACAGGTAAGGATGGACTTGAGCAGTCTCCCCCGGATCGCTCATGCTTTCATATCCTCTCATGAGTTCAGGCTCAATCCAGTCAAGATCCTGAGGGACTCTGGCAGCTTTCAGTTTCCCGAGAGCGTCAGCGCTCCGCTTTTGGAGAGACACCGAGTTCCCATTTGCACCGCCGCTTGCCTCCTTCTTGTCATCGAGTGGCCGGCCTCTTGCGATGAGTTGCCCACAATTTACTTCTCGATAACCCCACCGATCTTTGCCATTATGTTCTTGAGCCAAGTCCGCATGCAACTTGTAGCTTAGCGGTACGATGTTGCTTGGGTATGCCCACAATGCCAGAAGACCGCCCGCTTTACCTGATGCGCCACCTGCAATCTCGGATGCCTCGATTAGAGTTACCGAATGGCGTGATGGGTCGAAGGAAGGATGTCTGGTCAGGTAGTATGCAGAGCAGCATCCGATGATACCGCCGCCTTAGGAGAGCTGTCAGCATAAATCCTTGATGCGGGGTAAACCAAAATAAGCTTAAAATCCGTACCAACAATCACAATTTCACGGCGCTCGCCAGTAGTCGACATCGTGCGGTACGGCGCGATTCGGGAGCCCAAAACTCTTAAAGCAGCCACGGTGATGAAGCGTGGGAAGAACTTGGAGGTATCTCGGAGATACCTGCGTGGGGGTAGTAAGATAGTCTTAAATACAGGCACACACATACGTCACTACGGTCATGTGCCGAGCTTTTCCTGATAAGAGTTGGTTAAATTACATCTGTCTTGTTCGAGCTATAAAGCCAATGCAATATCATAGGCAGAATTTGTAAGGTATCTTGTTTGCTTCAAAATTTTTAAAGATATT
The DNA here is from genome assembly GCA_003184645.1 of Aspergillus ellipticus CBS 707.79. Taxonomy (NCBI): domain Eukaryota; kingdom Fungi; phylum Ascomycota; class Eurotiomycetes; order Eurotiales; family Aspergillaceae; genus Aspergillus; species Aspergillus ellipticus. The sequence goes on along the minus strand of KZ825875.1, from coordinate 70,695 downwards.
GAAAGTGGAAGCCAACCATCTTACGCCAGTAATGCATATTGCGACAAACCCGTGGAAATTGATATCGCCATGGCAGAAGAAAAATGACAAATGCGGGGGATAGCGAAAATAGAACATCGAAGAGAATAGATAAAAGGCAATAGCAGGCTTCAAAGCAATTGATCTTCGTCACCTTGAAGGGCTGAGTGGTCGGTTAAACCCTCCTTGACGGTTCATGTACTGTCTGTACTCGGTCTTCTTCTCTTTCCGCACGCCATAGACATTGTTCCCAGGCACTTTGGTATTCTTGGTGCTCCTGAACTTGGAAAACCCCATGGATCGGCGCATCATCACCTCGATATCATCATCATCCCCGGCAGCACCATCAGTGTCCACTTCCATATCATCCTTGGAATGGTTCACTGATGGGGTTGATTCTGCAGCGCCATTGGGTTGTGCGCGAATGTCCCGACGATCGTTCCTGCGGTCGCCCCGGGGGGCACGAGGAGGAGGTGTTCGCGATCGGTTCCTGTTGCCATTCCGGATAGGCGATCGCGACCGGTACCAATCACCTTTTGGAGGATAGCCTTTGTATGATGTTAGGAGCGCCATCGGGGAATACTCTACAGAAAAACACGTACCTCGTCTGTCGTTGTGTCTTTCGCGGCTGGTACTTCTTTCCCTGTCCCTCGTTCCCCGCCCGTCCCGATCTCTGTCTCTCCGATCACGGTCACGACGTTCTCTTGACCAGCTCCTATCCCGTCGCCTGTCTCTCTGGTCTCTGGATCTGGAGCGATATCTTCGATCATCCCGAGGCACATCGCGTCGCCTATCATCCTTCGCAAACTGTTCCCTTCTAGTGTATTCCGAGCCGGGTTCAGGTGAACGCGTTCTCCGGTCATCCTGATCCCACATTGTAGAACTATCGACTCTGCGAGCACGCTTCGCCGGGGGTTCCGTCATATCCTCAGCTGAATAGTCCAGTGATGCGTTGTGGCGTTGGTCCCTTGAGAGCTTGTGATGAAAGGAATGTCGATAGAGGGAGATTTTGTTTTCTCCGCAAAAAGGCGTCGGGTCGAAAAAAAGTATAAGGTGCGTATAGGGTATGCGCCGAGAATGACTAGGTCATTTCCGATGCTGCTTTCCGACGGGAATATCAATCGATTGAGAATATTAGGCTAATGGTGGTTGCAGCCTGACTAGTATCGAGTAGGTCGTGCTCCGTAATTCAGGTCCCGAGATTGAAGGCGTAAAGATTGTTACGGTTGTCGGTTCTTACCTACTGCGCGACTAGCCGAATCGCCCTGAACCACCACCAAGTACCAGCCCTGCCCTTTCAACGAAGTTTTAGAGGAAGCAGCTCATATTTAATTATTGAAGGCAGCCATATATTACATATAAGAAAATGTAGAGCGAAGAGATGAGATGAAATTGAAAGACACGAGAAGCAGTGGTAATGGCGAACAATGTCCAGCCACCTTATCGATGTCGGAGATATGCGATAACTGCCTCAGGCAGGAATTGTTACTACAATTGACATAGCGTTCCTAGTAGTAACTATACGGAGTACTACTAGGTTGCTCGGCAAAGAACATTGTTTGGTTTGGGATGTGACTTGTACCAACCCCGTTCATGCGACTTTCTTTTCCCTATGTTGGCATAGAAATCCAACCATATGATCAGAATAAGCAAGTGTTATGTTTGTCAGATACCATATCTTTATTATTACTAGTTACCAGTAAAGAGGTTTTGGGTGGTTCTACTTTACATGCAAAATCAGTCAGCGCATTTTGCTGAACTTAAGAGGAACATGAATATTAGATGCCTTGAGCAGAAGGGACTTACATTCTAACAATAAAAGTAGCTATATGGAATGGAGATTAAATCAAGAACAGAAAAACAAGAGAACACAGGGTGACATGGGAACAACTTGTAACAATCTACCCGATCTAGGTAGCAAACATCATCTATATGTAGTGCTTTCAATGCCGATGGACTGCAGCGCTGGACATGAGCTCAAAAATAGTAAAGTGTTTTTTTCAAAGCCAGTACTAGGGCATTGGAGCCTGTTTGCCTACCTACAGCTTTTAACTTACCGACATAAACGACGACTATTACAAGACACAATTCTTACCAAATACTCAATAGACCCGGGCAGGAGATAAAGATAGAAGTATGGTTAGATTGCGTCCAGGTACTTACCTTAGCCGTGAGGAGATTGGGCATATTCTCCTAGCCTCCCAATGGATATCGGATATATTTACATTTTATACAGTACCACACAGACCACAGTAGTACCTTACCTCTATGCTTTATGCGAGGTGGGCCAGCACCATGAGCTTAAACCAGGCGAGACCGTTCATTGGAAATCGCGGGCGCCCCAATCCGACCCCTCCATAGTAGCTCGAAGAGGACCCCGCAATTTTCTTCCCCGAACCAAAGGCGATTTTCTTCATTATTTTCTTCATTCCCGACCATCCCGCCGCATGCCACCCTTACTTAATAGCCATGGCTCCCACAAACATCTCCCACCGGCAGACTCATAATCTACTCTTGATTTCCAAGCTTCTCAGCCTGAGAGACACAGCGTCACCGCTTACATTGGTCTTGGATTCTCTGGAGCAGCCCGCCACCCCGCTGATAAAAGAGTACATTCGACGTGCGAAGGTAAGCAATTGATACCGAGCTGACGATGCCAACTACCAAGGATTTGGAGCAGCAGTCACAGCCCTGAAAATCATTGACTCCCTAACCCCGGAAACTCTTGTCATCGGACCCGTCTGCTGGGGATATCTTTGACAGATAGCAAGTGCTGACTTTCGCGAAAGCTTTCGAAAGTTCATGTCACGCTTATTGCTTTTGAGACATTAAACCCCGTCGATGGTGTCGATGCCTTTATAGCTGCCAGGCGAAAAACTCCTCTGGAGATCGTGAAAGCAGTTGGTGGCGCTTACCAGAATGTCTCCAACGGTCCCTCTCGCAGTATGGCTTCGTCTTCCCTGTATAACTTACAGCTTGTCTAATGCAATTGGCAGGGAGACTTATCCTCATCGATGCCGTCAATCCACTCCTGCATGCGAAGAAAAACGATCCGCAGTTTCATCTATCCACATTCCTGAGTACCTTTCTAATTCCATCGAGTTCAACTGCGCCCAAGGTCGATGTATCGCTCGTGGTAAACTTCCACCAAGATGTCCCAAACCCACCACCGCAGTCACCCTATGCACCATCGCCCCTCTCCATGCTGACGTACCTCGCAACTACGATCATCAAACTACATTCCTTTTCTCATATACTCGCCCAGAAGGCTGCGCGAGACCGGAGTTTGGCTGCGCCTGTTTTTGGGCTCGAAGAAGAACAAGATGGCGTGCTCCTCGGCAGATTGGATAAGCCAAGTGGCAATGAATTGGCAGAAGGGATCGTACTGGAGCTGGAGCACCGCAGAAAGAGTGGTCGTGGCGTTTTGGAATGGTACTTCCTTCCTCCGGCTTCGCGTTACCCTGCCCAATATGTGAAAGAGATTGTGACTTTACTGGACGACCATCCCTTGTACCGCCCACCACAGCAGCAGGATGCGGATGCAGAAGAAGAGGAGCCCGAGTCGACCTTTGAACTTCGCCTTACCGACAGGCAGAGGAGAGAACGAGAGGGCGTGGTGCTGCCATACTTCGATGCACAGCAGGGCGACGGACCTGGTGAGGGAGGTCGTATATTGTACGACATGGGAGAGGAGGACGATTTCGATGAGGAAGAAGATGAAATATAGATCCACATGCAGTGCACAGAGTCACCATCGGAGCATCTCTTTGAGTGAGATCCATACTATGGACGATTCGTTTGCGATGCACCTTACGATGTGATTGAAGAATTTCAACTTGCTCGCCATGGCCCTACAAATAGGCAATACCTTGTGCCATACAGTCCAGCTGTTCGATCACATGTCTGTTTAAGATTGATTGAAGTCCGGGGCCTAGGTGGATGGTGTCCTGCAATCAACCAGAGACATTATCTATGCATACATTCATATTAGCGGGTATCGAGTCTCGTGGCTGCCTTATCCGCATCTAAAAGAAGCGCCACCAAACGAAGAAAAGAAAAATGAACCCAACACCTGCAATCGGTCCGTACTGTGGCAAGTTAGCATCAACTCTTGTCTGCTATTGCACAGGCATGTTGAACTCACCTGTTTGAGTACCAACTCCCAGTTGATCCGTACCGCGGCTCTTCTGTATTTCTTGCTGTCTTCTCGTAGACGACCTGACAACTCTCCCATCCGCTCCAAGCTATCGCCTCGATACAGAAGGTCCTCAATGTTCTTGGTCATTACTTTCGTCACATCCCGAAGCTCATCATTCAGACGGTCGAGATTCTGCGACGCCCGGCTATCTTGGTAAAGCTTCTTGGTGCGTTGGATGAAGGTGTCGAATTCCACAAAGGCGTATGGGCGGAGACTTGGAGATTGGTACTGTGCCGGGGAGTATGTTGTGGTGAATTCAGTTGCGAGATCGGCCAGATAGGTGAAGGCAAGCTTGCGAGGATAGGAGCGATCACATATGCAAAGGAAGCAAATATCGTCTTTGATGAGATAGCTAGTTCCAAAAATAAGCAAAATAAACCCAAATGATATACAGGCTCAAATAAAGAAACTCACTGTAGGTTGAATTGACCGGACTCAATGCTGGCTTGTGGCGCTGAATTGCGATTCAGTCGGCGAAATATCATTTTGGCTTGGGATTTGATCTCCGAGAGCTCCACTTCTGCCTAGACAAAGCATCGAAAGCAAGTGTCAGCTGCGTAGGTATTGTGTCATAGCTACTTTACTGCAAACTCACCTGCTCATCGTCGACCGACGCCGCCAGCATGAGGCCTGTTTCCTCCAATGTCAGCAACTGCGTCCATGCTCCGTTCACATCTCAGGGTTGCCCCATACCATCGATCCTGGCAATCTGCGTTGATCTGACCATTTTGTGAGATATATTGTCTGTCCGACCGTAAATCAATCCTTTCCAGAGCGAGCAAGCTGCTGTTGAGCGGTAGTGGTGCAGGCGCGACTCCTATCACTGTCCAGATCTCCTAGTCCAGGCCGCGGAACAATGGCCCGCCCGCGCAAGGCGGTCGACACCGGCAATACGGAGAAGGGACCAACCACAAGGTAAGGGCCCATGCTTGTCTGCCATCCTCTCGGCCGTCACCGACTGGCGGAGAAGTTGTCGTTCTTTTAATGAAATTCTGATCTGGATCATGGACCAGACGTCATGATGCTCGCTCTATAAATGCGGCGGAACAGAGTAATGCCGGCAAACCAAGCTGCGCAATGTCATCATCTACACCCACTAAACCGAAGCGGAACCCTAGAAGGGCCGCCAAGGATCAATGGGATGAGGAGAAGTTGATGACGACTTCAAATTCGCAATTGATCGGTGTGGACTTGGTGGTATGTTTCATGTCACAAGACCATACATGACACTCCGGCGCCGGAGACACCCTTGAACAGCGAATTGACCTCGGAGATTAGAAACTGCTTGCCAATCCCCAAGCGTGGAACTGCCTTGAGGAGAGTGAGAAACAAGAGATTCTAGACCTGCTCCCTGACGGAACTCATCCCAACCCAAATCCTCCCCCTGATAATCCTGATGCGAAGATACCCCCTTTACCGGAGGACTTCCTACGCTACTCGAATAACTGGCGCGACGGCATTCGCCAATTCCAATTAGACCTTCAGAATGGTCGCTACGATCCACTATGGCAGCGCGATGCCCATCGGGCCATGGAGGAAAGAGCTGCAGGCAAGTTCGATAAGTTCAAGGAGGAAGAATTCGAACAGTTCTGGGGCCAGAAGCAGAAGATGGATAAGACCCTGACGGCAGGGCAGAGCTCCCAAGTAAAATTGAAGACATTGGTTGATAATGGGGTGATCCGTGAAGGAGACGTCTGGAGATACTCGCGAGTATTCTCGAGACCACGCCGGATCTTCGTGGAGAAGGAAGTCAGGGTATGTATACCACCCGGTCCCCCGCGTGTCTTCCATCTGACATCCCACTAGATCATGAAAGCCAACGGCGCACGTCTGAGCTTCTTGGTTCCGCCCGGGCAGCGTGTATTTCTCAAAAGCCCAAAACTGCAAAAGCCAGAGGATGCAGAGGAGTCGAAAATGAATGCAGTAGCTGTTGATGGGCAGGAAGAAATTATTTCTACCGAGATTGACTCCGGGACACATTCTAATACAAGTGGGGTAACAGAGGCTGGTTCCTCTAACAAACGAAAATCCGAACTTGAAGAACATGGCGACTACAAAAGGCAGTGCTCAGAACCCCCGGGAAAAAATGACCAAATGGACACTTCCACCCAAAAAAATGAAGATCCGACCAACGTGATAGTGGAAATTGTTAACCCTCCAATAATCGAAAAGGTACCATCTGCGGAGAGTGTCAAGAACTCCGTTCAGACTATTGACAAGCCAGATAATGGTGACGAGGTTTCGAACAAACCTTCTGAACCAGCTCCTCAACCCGATCAGGAACCTCGGCAAACATCGATGGCCGCAGATACTACCCAGGATATCGATGAAATCTTAGTCGAGGATATCCAGGGACCCAGCGCACTTAGTGCAGAGATCATAAAAATCGACGGTCGCATTCAAAGCATTCCTAGTGGGAGTGGCTGGAAAGAATTCCGTACTTACAGAGACAATCAGGATATGGGTACTTTATGGGAGGTTAGACGGGCTTGGTTCCTGAAGACGAAATCGCTTAGGCAGCCTGGTCATAGGTGATGGCCCATTTCACACCTGCTGCCTCGTGGTCAGAAAGTGTGAGGAAAGGTTGCACCCTGTGCATCATCAAGTCTCCGGAATGGTTACTGTTCACAATAGACATACAACTCGCAATAATCATCAATACCCAATTTCACATTTCATTAGATACCATATTTATATGTCAAAATCCTTCATGGCCAGGGCCCATGCCTAAAATCATACCCTCTTCTCTGGACTGCCGACTAGAGTCATCTACGGCATAGTCAACGGCAAAGCTTGCCTGGATGAAATCCTCTAGTTCTTCGCTGACCGTCTTAAGTTTCTCCTTCACACTTGCAACGCCCTCTTGGCCCACAATGTGGCGTGAAGGCGGGTTTTCATGCCCCGCAATCGCTGTGATAGCATATACAGTTTCGGTGACTAGCACTTCCATATGCGCGGAGCTCAGCGGAGGATATGACGAGATAACTTCTGAGGCCGAAAATGGGCCATCCTCAACAGAATTCGCTTGGTTCGCGCCATGGGAGCCATTAGACGACGAATCTTGTGATTGTGTTTTTGATAGGCGAGACACAAGGCGGTTTAAAATACCGCGGAAGAGAGGTGCATGATTGACTGCGGATGAATAAACAGGGGGGATAGGTGGCACACTGGTTACTAGGTTTGTAAGGATCCCGATTTCGATACTGCATTGGAATATAGTGAGCTTGACGTTAAATGGGGCTATCTCGTATGCAAGACTCTGGTAAATCACATGGTTAGCAATACGGGACGTGTCAGTGCATAATGTCACTTACATCGCAGAAGCCCTCTAGTGCCCAGCCTGCTGCACAGTACATTCCGAGGCCAGGGGTGCCGATATGAGCGGCTACTTATTGTTAGATATCGGAGGCCGTCTATGGGGAGCCAGCTTGTCCTTACTGATGCCGGAGAGGATCATGATATGTCCCGTCTTTTGTCTCCTCATATGAGGTAACGTTGCCTTGATGATATTGAGAGGTCCGAAGTAATTGATCTCGAACTGATCCCGAACCAGATTCAAGGTCTGTTGTGAAGCCGAAAGCTCCTCGACTGTTCCAATAAGAGCTGACATAACCATTAGCGATGCTCGGAAGATGGGTAGCGAATCGGAGGTGACGTACCTTGGCTGGTGCAGCAAAGAAGGATATCTACTCTGCCAAACGCTGCGACAGCTTGCGCGACCAGTGCTTGACACTCTCCGACCATTCTGTACAACGACTGTGAGCCTATGCCATCCATACAAGAGGGCTACAAGCCGACCGCACCTTAAGTCCAACGGAAGTGCCTTGAATCGCTCCCCCCACCCCTCATGGCTGTGGCTTTCGATCTCCGCCAAGAAAGCATCGAATCCATCTCGACGGCATTCGTCTCTATCTAGACTCGAATGCGCCAGTCCAACCAAGGCATAGTCACCATGCATGAGAAGCTGGCGGGTCACTGAGATCCCGATGGGCGAATCCCCAGCCGTAATGACCCATACCCGTGGCTCATGGTGGGCAGGAAACTGAGGGCGGGAGTAATCGGGAGAGGGCTGGTTGTCCGCCATTAGATTGAAGCCGACCTTCACGAGCCCAGCATGCCCATTGCGCGACAGAGCTCCCTATTAGCTACGCGGATCCCAGCGCGATTGACGAGGCAGCAGATCCGGGGGGTGGAGCGAGTCGAGCGACACTCTTGTTGTAGAGGTGGGGTGGACAGCGAGGGCCGATGGTGTTGAAACCGCAACGATTTATGTCATTCTTCCGCCCGGCGATAAGCCCGGACCCGCGACCCGCCAAGATCGAACCCGCCGCCGGCCTTCTGGACCAACGCCTTCGCCGGCCTTTCTTATTCCCCCCCGTGGCCTTTTCGTCTCCCCCCTTTCCCTCCCTCTTCCTCTCGCTCGTGCTGACCAGGCTCGCTACCATCGGTCACAATGCCGGAACAACGCCAGCGCAGAGAGGAGTCGGAGCAAGGCGTGCGTATGCTTCCGTCTGGATTGTTTGGATTTGGCCGGCTCGCTGACATTTGTGCCTCTGTCTAGTCCGGCATCAAGGGTGCTCTCCAGGGCCTGGCCTTCTTCCTCCTGGCGCAGTTTGTCATAAGCCAGTTTTTCGGTGGGAAGGGACAGAGTTCTAGCCCAGCAGGAAAGGCAGGCGATGTGCCTACTTTCAACACGCGTCCGGCTCGTAGCGAAATCTCCGACTACAGCCCCATTCCCGATCTTGTCACCCCGATCTGGCCCGCCGACAGCGCCTTGGATCTGAACATCTATGTGTCGCCATCCGTTGTGATTCCGAACTTCAAATCGCTCTCATCCGACACGCTTGTTTTGGCAGAGAAGAACTTCACGATTGGAAACTACAGCGATTCTAGAGAAATCGATACTACCATCAAGATCCCCCCGACTGTTCAGCGGAATGGAACACTCTGGGCGCATTTCTTTGTTGGACTCACTGGACATGAGCTGGATCCTACGGCCAAGGACTACAGCACGGATAGCGCTGTCCATTTCTTCCGCCCCTTGAATCAGTATCTTCCTAAGAAGAAGGCCAAGAAGCTCAAGAACCTTCTTTCATCTTCCACCGAAACCGAAGAAGAAGAGGACGACGGTACCCCCGATGTCTCGATTTCTTCCTTCTACCACCCCAACTTCACAGTGTCCTTCATCCCTGATTCCGGTGTCCAGAGGTATCGTCAGATCCACCCTGCCATTCGACAGCAGATGCAGCTCGAGGCAACTGGCGCAAGAGATGCTACAGGGCAGAATGGTTGGTACTACCCGATCGTTTTCCTCAACACCTTCTGGCAGCTCAAGTCTCAAATGATGGAACTCAACTCGACCGTTGATACCGTCCCTCTGCGCATCACTCTCAACAACCTGCAGAACTGGAAGTTCAGCATGATGTCAAGTGTCGATGACAGTGCGAAGACAACGGCTAAACAGGCTGCTTACGGCCAGACCACACCTGGTGGTGGCGATGGTAGTGAGTTCGAGATGATTAAGGAAGTGCTCTTGAATACGAACATCTACTTGTTGGGAACAACCGGTGTGGTCACAATTCTGCACATGATCTTCGAGACTTTGGCATTCAAGAACGACATTGTAAGCCTCTGTTTTCCATGCTTGCCCTTGAACATTTCCTGGACCGAGATCAGCTGCTAATAACGATAATAATTCAACAGTCTCACTGGCGCAAGAAGAAGGATGTCGTTGGTACCTCGGTCCGTACCATTCTGGCAAATGTCTTCATGCAGGCTGTCATCTTCCTCTACTTGATGGACAACAGCGACAACACCTCGTGGATGATTCTCGCCAGTCAGGGCTTTGGTATCCTACTGGAAGCATGGAAGATCACGAAGACCGTAGACGTGCGGTTGCGCCCACCGCCGGCGGGATCCTTTTTCTCTTTCCTGCCCTACGTGATCATTTTCGAAGACAAGCACAAGCTTAGCGAAACCGAGCAGAAGACCAAGGAGTATGACGAGATTGCGTTCCGCTGGTTATACATCATAGCCGTGCCTCTCTTGGCTGCGTACGCTGCATACAGCCTGATGTACAACACACACAAGTCGTGGTATTCATTTGTCATTGAGACTTTGGTCGGCAGTGTCTACGCCTACGGATTTTTGATGATGGTTCCTAGCCTGTACATCAACTACCGGTTGAAGGTTTGTTTCTACCCCGAATTTATTGGTTCACTAAGGAAATAGCTGACTCAACTGTTTTTTATAGTCGGTTGCTCACATGCCCGGAAAGGCATTGATGTACAAGTTCCTCAACACCTTCATTGATGACCTTTTCGCCTTCACTGTTAAGATGCCTTGGCTCCACAGACTTGCAACTTTGCGTGATGACGTGATCTTCTTCGTCTGGCTCTACCAGAGCTGGAAGTACAAGGTCGACTTCAAGCGCGTCAACGAGTTCGGCCAGGGAGGGGACAGCGATGAGGAAGAGGAGGCAACCTCGGCCGAAGCGCCGAACTTTGAGGCGTCCGCTACTGCGTCGTCTAAGGAGAGCTCAAAGAAGGCTAGAAAGAGGAAGTAGATCAGACAAGCCCCACCCTGGGTCAGAGCGACCCCAGGACTTTGCTCACGTTCAGATGTTGAAAACATTTGTGGGCTGTTTATCCTCCTAGCCCGTGTCATCTATAGATCAATCGTATAGCTGAGAGGCGTTTAAATCTCGGATGATAGATCAGAGTGTGCTATATGTCGTGTAATGTACTAAGTAAATATAAAGAGAGAAGTTATTAAGGTTAGTAGCCTTCTTATATTCTAGATCGAAGATACAGGTCTTAGGGTCGGGAATACTACAGTTAAACCGGGACTTAAGATAAGACTGTTATTCAAGATATATACTTATGAGTATTCGTCTCTATCCTGGTTAGATATATTTCCCATTATCAAAGAAGGAAAACCCTGATCTTTTCTAACAGTTAAACTATCTTGTTCTCACAGTAGCGGTAGTATCTTGCAGACTATCTTAACTGCTGGAAATAGGGCGGCTGTAAGCAGCAAGATTGTTAGTATATCTAATAATCTTACTATAGTATATAGGCTCAAGATACTGGATCTATATAGGTACAGATAATAAAGAATTACTGTATTAACTACTATAGAAGGCTTCCGCAGACAGCTCTATATACTGATTAACTAAATAAATAGTATCAGGAGCTGTTATTCAGAGTCCTAACTAAAGAAACACGTGGAGGCGGTACAGAAAAACCACAGGTGTGTTCCTGTAATAAAAGACACGCTCTATATATAAATTAAATAATAAGCCTTTGCAGCTGTTTATCAGTATATTACTAGCTATAGTATACTTAATATTATATATATTCTTTTATCTTCTTCTTTCTTTATCATGTAAAAGTACTCGGTGACCAGCTTCTTTATTCTTCCCCGCACCCCTACCGGTACTTAACAAGGGAAACCGGCAGGTATTTATAGCAGACTTCTTAATATTATACTTAGAATGTACTAAGTAATACTGGCTTAGCGCGAGACCCGCCTTCAATAGACTCGCCGCTTCCCTCAGCCGGAGGCTATATAAGGAGTGCTGTCAGTATCCGCTACAGCAGGGCAAGTAGTATTTCTTATATATCTTTATTTATCTACTGCTGATAATTATAGATTCTAAAAAGAATACTATAATTAGAGACATATCCTGAGCAGGTACTGAAGACAGCCAGAACAGTAAATAGTATAAACTAGTTATTTTAGAGTTATACTTCTCTGCGAGATATAACAGAGCAGGAGATAAATATATAAGGATTCTTGTTCTCCCAGGAATTAAGTAGTTTATCCCAGCCAGAACATACTGCTGCTGCACCAACCCAGAACACTGTCTCCGTAGTATCGGAACTACAGGAAAGGCCACGGGAGGCCTCGGTGCCTATTCACTCCTTCAATGGGCGGGACCCCAGTTCCAACCACATTCTCAAGGCTATTAATATCACCGTGTATGCCCTGGTACTTTAATAGCCTGTACTCTCCTGCTCCGGCCCAGTGTTATCATCCCCATCCTTATTCCCCTGCCCCGGTCCACCAGTATATCTGCCATGTTTGTATAATGGATATGCAGGCTAGTGATAATTATGCCGTGGAGCGAGCCTACTATGAAGAATGAAATAGTAACCTACGTATGAAATTTAATCATTTTGCTCCAGATGGGTGGGTTGCAAGCCATGGTGCGCTCTCCCATCCGGAACCCTGCGACGGTGGTGGTGGTGGTCGCCAAAAATGGTTAAGGTCGGCTTGAGCTCGAGTTCCCGCGACCCTCAAACAAACCCGCGCGACGCAAAGACAACCGTGGGAGCAATTACTCCAGCAAGCACTGAATATAGAAACGGGCAAAGGGCCTGCTCTGAAACTCACTAGGTGGATGCTCTTCATCGTTCTTGCGACATTGAGCACGACACGCTTTTCCCTGTACGCGACGTGGCTGGTACGCGCGCAATGAGCCTGATAGTGCGAAACACCTACTACCTAGTCTAGAGGCCAGTGCAGCTTCCTTCGTGCATGTCTATTTAAGGCAGGAAGGGCCTGAAATACTCACTCAGCGGCTGATATTGATTATCATATCCTACCATGTCGTCCGATTCAGAGAGAGGTTTGTTATGCGCACTTCCTTTGTCCGCGACCCGGGTTGTTGATGGGGACTCTTAGAGACCGAAGTCAGGCCAAGCAGTCTGCAAGAGGCGATTGAACATCTTGAAGCAGGTAAGCGCATAGCGCCAACTGCTTCGATCAAGAGGCTAAAAAAAAGCGACTCGTTTAACATTGCTTTAGTTGCCTTTGTGCCTCCAAAACAGCGCTACACGGATGCCGGCCAGTTGGCCAAAACAATAGCCACCCGTGCATACGAGAGCGGGATTTCCCAGGCTGCTCTTGAGCGGCTGCTCAAGATCCTCACGACCAGCAATGCGCTTGACCAAGGAACAACCACCACTTTGGTCAAAAACCTGTATCCCCTGGAGAAGTTATCTTCCAAACTGATTACGCAGGTCGTGTGCTGTCTGGGCACTGCTAAAATCAAACCAAGCCCTGCGACCCAGGCTTTGCTGGTGCGATGGCTAATTCTTGTCTACGATTTTATCGATGACAAGTCTCACCTGTCGAAGCTTTACGCGGTACTTTTCAATTACTTGGACATGATGAGTCTGCGGAAACCCTTGTGCCATCTACTTTCGTTTATCACTAGGCGCAAGCACGTTAAGCCATTCAGGATCCAGGCTCTTATGGAACTGGTCAGTGCTTCAGGTGGAGAAGATAAAGAGCTCCTTATTCTACTCAACATCTTTAAAAACTATTGTCCCGATGTTATCGTTGGAGACTTGGGCTTGTCCGGCAGAAAGAGCTCGTTCTTCAAACATCCAGATCTTGAATGGACGGGTCATGTCAGAGACACTCAGGGTAGGCACCTGGAAAGACTGCAGGCAGCTCAGCCTTCGACTTTCCAGGTGGTGCATCGTGGACTAGCGAAGAGAAGTAAGATGGAGAATATCGTTCCTGACGTGCAGACCTCAAGGGTGCCGTATAATCACACTTCCCTGGAAGAACTGCGCGGTGTTGAGCATTTTGTGGAGAAAATTGATAAGATTGAATTGCCAAATCAGATCATATCCATGCTGGGTAATAATCTAGCGCACAAATACTTATTTCTGGTTCACCCTGAGGCCGCGAATCGCCGTCTGAACGACTGGCTGAAGACTTTCCTCAGCGATCAGTTGGAATATGCGAGGGCATACGATATGGAGGAGGCAGATACTCTGGGTTATATCTTGACTCTGGCGGTCGAGTATGTGCAGTACACAAAGGTATTTTCTCCCATCCATTAATTGCGCCCACAATCACTCATACGAGATCAGGAAATCCCCGATGCTTTCGTTCCATTCCTGAAGCACTACATCCTTTCATGGAATGGCCAAGACAATTTGGAGCAAATACTTGGGCTCCTCGAATATATGCCCGTTGAAGACTTTGACACTTTACGCAAAGATGTCTTGATACCTGTGGAGAACGCGATTCTAAGCGGCGCGCTTTCTTCCAGGACTTCCTTACTAGACTTCTATTCTTCCTTGATCCGTCAGTGGGGTGTCCAATTGAGGACACGCCCCCCCGCCTCAGAGGAATCAAAGCCACTTGGCCTTCTGATCACACACGCGGAGCTCTTGGCCTTATCGGTGCTGGAGTGCCTAGCCACAGATCAAACTCCCTCATACGACAGCAGTGATAGGGGAAAGCCCGCTATGCTGTCTATCGTAGAGTTCTACTGCACCTTGGGCGAATTGTTCTCGCATGCATCTATGAACGGAAATATTCGGCTTACGGTACCTCTTGCGCCCACAGTCTATACTCTAATCTTCACCCCAATCAGTTCGGTCATTTCAATCATGAGCTCAGTGCTCGCCAGCTACAAGTCGTCCTTCGAATCTTCTCTCACTTCCCCGGTCCTTCAAGTTCCAGACCCCAAAGACTCCCTTTATCCCACAGACCTAGTGGGCCAATTCAACGGCTATATAATGGATGTTTGTAACCTACTCTGGCGAAACCGAGGGCTTAATTCAGAAGATCCCAACGCATTGGGCTGTCTGATCCCGATTCCTACAGTCAGCGCACTCACGCGATATATTCGAGAGTCGAATGAGTTTGCAAGGAAGCGCGACACCGCTTTCTCCTATACGGTGTCATCTATATTCTCCCTTAGTCATCATATCGCTTTGTGCAATATGTCTGCGGCTTGTTTCGCTGATATTGAAGACGAGAACAACATCGGCGAGGACAAGCCCAGGCTAAAGAGACCTGTGACGCAGAAGGCGCTGAATGCTCTTGAGAAGGAGGGTGGCATGAAGATGGCATGGCAGGAGTACAGAGTTCGCATGTTGGACTGGCTCGATGCGACAGGGAATGTAGGAATTGGCAGCTTGATGCGGAGTACTATGAAGGCGCTAAGGAAAGAATAGTACCGAGGTTGATACTTCGTAGAGGAATGACATATATGTTTTGAGCCTTGGCTCTCTCTTTTCATCCCTTGCGGATATTAAACGACTTGAATATGCATATATATGTATGTTATAGTTCTAGTGATTTATAGTAGTATACAGGGGGGGGCTCTTTGCGCCTCAGAGCACACCTGCAATGTCCCGATTTGTTGCACTTTGGGAGTTGTAGTTCATAAAGGAGCTTCATGCCGTGGCGATTCAGATGCTGTGTTTGCAATAATCGAGAGGTCATCAAAACTGCTGGACGGTATTCAGGTAGATGTCGCGCAGGGTTGGCTCTTCTCGGAGGCCACTGATGACGTCTTCCAGCTCTCTCACTTGCGCCTCATCTTTGAGATCCACCATGGTGTCCTTGTTGGGCTCCCAGATAATGTCTAGCTCCTCGATTGCGAGTCCAATCATCTTCTCGAGGGCTTGTCCCACGGTCTTTGTTTCTGTAGGTTCCGTGAAAACAATGAGCCGGCCTTGCTCATCTGATGTGATGTCTGTCGCACCCGCTTCAATGACCTGGTCTATGTAATCATCCGGGTCCACGCCGTCTTTTTTCTCGAAAACGATGCGACCCTTCTTTTCAAACAGATATATGGTTGGGGTGGCCGTCCCGCCAGAATTCTTGATAGTATGGCGGACATCTTGCAACACGCGGGCTTTTGAGTCGGTTTGACATTCAATCACTGCCGCAACGGAATGCGGTAGAATGGCTTCCACCGTGACCAGTTCCAGAGCTTGACCGGTGACGCTGAGGCCCTGTCCTCTAGCAATTGCCGCTTCGATTACAGTCTTGGGTATTCCGGCACGCTTCGCATTGGAGAGGAGGAAGTTAAGGCGCGGGTTGAATTTAATGTCTGGTCCCCACACTGCGCAAGATCAATATGGGAACGAAGGAAGGCCGGCTGGAGACGAAGCACATACTCTGGGTCGCGCTGCTGATTTCTCTGCCAATGAGCTGCCGCTCCTTGCTTTTAGCCTTGTCATTCTTGGCCTTGTCGTGTTTGATCTGAGACCATCGGTTGTGTCCTGCAAGCCACGGGGCGCTGGAGGCGAAGCCACGGTAGCCATCGCCCACCGCCCGGTTTGCGCGGGCAACACGGTGCTGCAGCAGTCTCTTGCACACGATGGTGGTCATTGCGGGCTGCCCGGAAGGAGAGTCAGCCTTCCATGCCAGTATCCAGTGTCCAGTGTCGTCCAGTGTCCAGTGTCCAGAAACATGCGATCTGATAGCGGGGCCGGTGCAACAGTTTCTCCGTCACCGCCCCCAGACGGAGTTGAGGCCAAGTGCCCGCTTAAGGGGCCCGGCCAGCCACTCCGGCCGATTATCTACTACTACGACTACGTACTGCCGCCGCCGCCCACGACCGACCCTCAGTCCACGACCGACTGCTCCGCACGCATTGCTCCCCTCTCCCATATCTACCGCGCCATTCTTGCCAAAAGGGGACCGTATGGGCGACATCCTGGTCGGGATCATCCAGCCCAATGTCTTCCCCCGAAAATGTCCCCTCTAATTCCGTCGACAACAATGCCGCCCCCCGTGCGGAGCTTGATATCACCAAGCTCCATGCGCTCCCCTCCGAGCAGCAAGACCTCTACCTCCTCACCTTCACATCCGACCTAGTCCAGCATATCTCGGGCTTGGACAAGGCAGAAGTATGCTCGCAGCAAAAGTTCTTGAAAAAAGAGCTGTTCAAGATCCTCACTCTCCCTTCGCCGACCCTCACGCGAGTTATCCGCAATAATCTGGGACGATGCTTCGGGGCGATCTTCAGCAAGGGTGATCGGGGAATTCTTTTCGAAACGGTCACCGACCTTCTCGGAGTCTTGAATGCGGGCAAAAACGACGCGGAATTGAAGACCAAGTTCGCCGCAGCCCATTGTATGGGCGAGGTCTTTGCAGTTGCCGGGGAGAGTGTCTTTGCGCAGTCCGGGGGTGTGGTCTCCAGCTTGCTCAAGCTGCTCAAAGCCTCTAGTAATCATACGGGATGTCGGGGGTCAACCTTTGCCGTGCTTCGGAAGGTGGTCGTCGGTACTGGCGTTCCGGTGGACGAAGGAACGGCGCGCGACGTGTGGAAGCAAGCTCGCAATGCCGCAACCGGTGACAAGTCCACCTTTGTTCAAGTACATGCTTGTCGCTGTCTTGAGCAATTAGTTAATACCACACCGTACTTTGACAACACGAACGACTTCGATCACCTGAAAACCTTGGTGTGGAAAGTCATCGACAGCCCTGTGGCTCCTGTCAGACACGCTGCAGCGATATGCCTGGCTCGTGCATTAGCCAAACTTCATGCGACGGATACTCCCATCATCATCTCAGCCCCGAAGTCGAAAAAGGCAAAGAGAATGTCGAAGAAGCCAACGGCCAAACCTGGAGAGGATGAAGATGAAGCGGAGGTCTCAGAGTCTTCGGCTCCCAAAAAGTCCGATCAGCGCCTGTTCTTTCTCCTTCCCGACCTTCTCCGTCAATTGTCTTCGCAGTATTTGCGGAGTACAACATCCAATCGGGCTCGGGCAGGCATTGCGATCTGTTATAAGCACGTTCTCCGTATCCTGGGAGACAAAATCATCGAGGAACGTTACGGGCAAATTGCGAACCACCTGCTTATCGACGTCCTCAACCACCCAACGGTGACTTACAACCGATTTAGACTTCTGATGACTAGAAAGTTTGTGAAAAGCATTTTGGAAGACACTGTTGGCCGTGAATCACTCCGGGAGACCAGCCAGCTCAACGCTGCGAGGTGGTTGATCAACGACGTTCTCAAGGACTATCCTCAAGTGATCCAGGAACGTCGCGAACCAAGCAAGCATTCCCTCACCAGCGCTTTGAGTGCCTTGTCTTCCCTAATATCGTCGCTGGGATCTGCCTTCGGAATCCTGGCTGAGCCGTGTCGCGAGGCTTTGCTGCAGGTCCTGCCGCACCCCAGCTACACTGTTCAGGTTCATGCTGCGCAGTGTCTGCACAACTTTGTCCTTGCCTGTCCGCATCAATTGCTATTCTGCGTTACTATCAGCTTGAATAGCCTAAACCGAGAAGTCGCGCAGTTATCCACTCCTCGACAATCGCCGCGGCGTTGCGTCGGCTATGCGAACGGACTTTCAGCCATGCTGAGTACGTCTCGACTTCAACCTTTGTATGGTTCAGTCGAGGTGTTCTCCCGGGTGTTCACCCAGGCAACTGATCTCTTGAAGACCAGTAGCAACTCCGAGCTGCGTGCCGCAAGTACGCAGATACAAGTAGCTTGGATCCTGATTGGAGGACTGATGCCACTCGGTCCAAGTTTCGTGAAGATTCATCTTTCTCAATTATCATTATTGTGGAAAAATGCACTTCCCAAACACCTTAGTCAAGAGAACTCTGCTAAGCGGGGTGTACTGGAATTGAGTTTCCTTGCGCATGTCAGAGAATGCGCCTTGAGTTCTCTACTGGTGTTCATGGAGTTCAATAGCAGGCTAATAACTGCGGACGGTGCGAAGAGAATAGCTATAATGCTTCAGAATACGGTTGAGTTTCTGGACGACCTGCCACGGCAAAAATCCGTGAACGATCTTTCGCAGCGCCTCCATCCATCGTTGCAGCTGCACGATATTGAAACTATGGTTCGGCGACGAGTGTTGCAATGCTTTTCGAAGCTGCTTCATGTCCACCCTCTTAGTCATGCGGATGTGATTTCCCAATCTAGTCTTCTGAGCTTGGCGATTTCCTCCTTCGCAGACCCCGATGCTGTCCAGGCCGGTCCTTTGGAGAGCTCGATTGCCGCCTCTACGGCACAATTCGAGACTTTGTGGGATCTCTGTGATAATTATGGGTTTGGAGTGACAGGTTTGGCTAGAGAATACGTGCGCGTCACGCTTACTGGCAAGCATGGAACTGATAATGGGCCGGCGTGGTCTGCGGTTGACTCCGCGGATCAAGTTATCGATGATGCTGTGAGTAAATAAGCCCCGAGTTGTACTAAGGCAGGACTGACGATTGCAGTTGACTTTCCCTATATGTCAAGGAAGTGAACATGACTCTCTCCTCCTATATTCTACGAGAGAAGAGGATTCCCTACAGGCCGATCCACATTCCACTGGTGTTGTGAACGCCGCAATTGAACTTTTCTCTGTTGCCATTCCCCTCCATGCGCCCAAAGTCCAGGAAAGCTGTGTAGAGCAAATTGCGACCTTCCTGTCATCTACGAGCCTCCAGCGCAATCCTGGGCGTAAGGCTGCTATGCTCGTTAATGTCGCCGTGGCTCTACTTCACGCCCTAAAGATTTCCGTTAGAGAGACTGGCTCTACCACCGGAAAGCTCAACCCTGCGACCGACAAAGTATTGCAGGAGCTTGTCCAGGTAAGGACTACATGATATCATCCGGCAAAGAAGAATACGACAGAAAGCTGACTTCTCTAGAAATTTGTTACGGATGCTGATTTGATTGTTCGCACAATTGGCGTTGAAGCACTCGGACGACTCTGTGAAAGCTCCGGAACTACGTTCACCAACACACAGATCAACTGGCTGGTTGATACTATTGTTGCGAATCGGGAACCCAATACCCGTGCTGGCTGTGCTGCCGCCTTGGGTTGCATCCATTCTCAAGTTGGTGGTATGGCGGCTGGTCTGCACCTGAAGACCATTGTTGGTGTGTTGATGTCACTGTGTAACGACCCCCACCCCGTTGTTCATTTTTGGGCCCTTGGTGGGCTAGAAAGGGTTGCCAACTCTGCAGGGTTGACTTTTTCACCATTTGTCTCGAGTTCTCTCGGAATGCTAGCCCAGCTATACAACGCCGACACACACAACGAAGAAGCGGCAGCTTTAGCAACTTCTAACATCGAAATGTCCTTCCTCACTCCGGTGGTGATTAGTCGTTGTGTTGACTCTCTCATCAACGTCCTTGGACCCGATCTTCAGGATATGACAAAAACGCGAAACCTCATTCTCACCCTTCTCCGGCAATTTCAGTTAGAGGACAACTCAGCTCTGGTCACAGAGAGCTCCAAGTGTTTGGATCATCTGTCCCTCTATGCACCGGCATATGTAGACTTTCCCGGGTATGTCAAGCGCCTGCAGAGTGAGCTCACTGCCAACAACCCCTTAATGAAAGACGTGGCCATTCGGGGATTGAGCAATCTCATGAAACGAGACGCTCCGTCTGTCATACAGACAGCGACCCCGGCACTTGAGGAGGAAATATGGCTTGCATTTGATGATGCTCCTGATAATCCAATCCTTAGAAGCATGATTCAAGATTGGTTGCAACAGACGGCACTCGGGGAAACAGAGCTGTGGATACAACGCTACCATAACACTTTGACCAAGACGCGTGTCAAAGCAGAGGAGCCCCCTCTGACGTCCGCTATCAAGCCTTCTGCGAACGACGTACCGGATGATGAAGTTGCAGGCTTCGCGTCTGCGATCGCGGGGGCTGGTCAGTCGGATGATGTAAACGGTGCTGTCTCAGGCCAGGAGCTTCTGAAGTGGCAGACTCGAAATTTCATCATGGGTTGTCTCAGTGAACTCTTGGCGATAGTTCAGGAGGCAATTCTCCCCGATCAGACAATCCCCGCCGAGCTTGCACTTCAGCAGAAGGTTGGGGATATCGTCAGGATGGCGTTCTCAGCATCTACTGCCAACGTGATAGAACTTCGAGTCTGGGGACTCAGAATAATCGATCAAGTTCTCAAAGTACGTTTGCGCTTTTTTCGTCGAATGTGTTACAGCACTAACAACAGCCATAGATGTTTGGCAAGACCCCGGACCCGGACTTCACCGAGGCATCTCTTCTGGAGCAATATCAAGCTCAAATTGGATCTGCACTGACCCCAGCGTTTGCTGCAGATTCATCTGCAGAATTGGCATCTGAGGCGATCAATGTCTCTGCCACTTTCATAGCCACCGGGATAGTGACTAATGTTGATCGAATGGGAAGAATTCTCAAACTACTAGTCCTTGGCTTGGAAAACTTTTCCAGTAAGTGTTGTGACTTCTCCCAAGTTTGAGCGATGTCGCTAATACCGTCAAGAAAACCTAGATACCACTGAAATTGGCGACCTGAAAGGACTCAATCCAAATGCCAGGGTCATGGTCAAGATGGCTTTATATTCTGCCTGGGCACGGCTGCAAATTGCCAGTATTGAACAGGACTACCTGAATCAAGTTGTTCAGCCATATCTCTTAAAGCTCACACCTCTTTGGCTCTCTTCCCTCCAGGAATACGCGCGGCTACGCTTTGAGCCCGATATTTCGGGAAGCCTGGGCACGATGCCTTTGAGCGGCGATTTGGACGAGGTATATGCAGCCTTGAATCGGGAAACTCTTTTGAAGGTATGACTTGGCCGAAAGAAACTATGACTCGTGATCGCAAATGCTGACGTATGTTGCAGTTCTATCAAGATTCCTGGCTGAACCTGGTCGATGCTATAGCCGGTTTAGTAGAAAAGGACATCGACTTTGTCTTCGATGCACTTGACGGCAAGTCGGAATTGGAAGATTCCCAAAAGACGGAGAGTGATGACCAGTTGACACCCACCGAAGAATCGAAAGGAAAGGGTGACAACATTAACTATCGTGACGAACCAGTCGCGTTCTTCTTCGTCCTGTTCGGCTTGGCGTTTGAAGCCCTGGTTGACCAGTCGACTACCCCGTCTCAGAGATTAGATATACTTCAGGCTCTGAAGAGGATCCTGAGACCAGTCATTTCAGGTAATGCGATCTACCAGGATGCTATCTTTTCGGAGACAATGGACTCCCTTGACCGTCTGGCGTTGACGGAAACGATCCCCATTCAGAATGTCATCGTCGAAATAGCACGCAACCTGTCACTAGACCATCCCTCTGCCAAGGGTAGCGAGGACCGGGGGGACCACCTATCCGACGACATCGAGCAGCTTTTCGAACTAACGAGAAGTATCATTCTCGTCCTCGCGGGACTCCTCCCAAATCTGCGCGAAACCACTCCTCTTGCACGGTTTAACGTTGGATCAGACGACTCTTTATCTCTCATCCGGCTTTCGCTTTCATCGCTAGTCAACGTGGCCTCAATCTTCCCATCGATCATCCGCAATGACCTGAATGCCTGCATCCTGCACATCTTCAGCACCATTCTTGCCACCGGCCTGTGCCAGGCAGGAGTCGTGCCCCAGGCTCTCCCAATTTTCAGGCATTTCGTTAGTGGTATCGCCAACTATCGAGAAGCCGGGCCGGAACAAGCAGAGAATATTAGTGTTGTGTCACGCCAGTTGCGCGGCTGTCTCACCCGCCTCCTCACCACGCTCACCATCGCGCAGCGACGCGAATCCGAATCATCTCTGCCCTGCGCGAAGAACACTCTCTTAGCCATAGCCATTCTCCTGACGAGCGGCGGGCACATCATCCCACCCCAAGACCCCGTCATCTCCCGGGTCCTCGACGAGCTTCTGGACTGTCTCCAGGATGTCGGTCTCGCCATTGTCGCTGCAGGCTGTATCCGCTCCATCCTTCTGACCCCCAACCCCAAGTCCCCCACCAGCGAGCTGATCGCCAGATACCTCACCCCGCGTCTCATCGCCTTCTACGTCGGCTGCCCCCAAGACAACGGAGAAGTGCCCAGCGATCCAGAAAACTCCAAGACCCTCATCGCGCGCACGCTGGTATCCTGCGTCACCAATTCCGTCTTCGCCGCCACCGAGCTGCCCACTGCCATTTCGCTCGTCATGTCCACGCTTCTTGCTCGCGCAAAACGCGACGGTCCCGGCGTCTACAAGGAAACCGCGGGTCATTTGCTCGAACTTGTCAAGGCCAATCAGGCCGTGTTCCGTGCCCTCGTGGCTACTACCATGAGTCCTGAACAGAAGACTCTGCTTGAGGAGATTCTCCGCAGTGCGGAAGTTGATTCCGCTGCCAATAGAAATGCACGTGAGAGTGCGCAGTCGGGTAGTGAGCAGCAGAGTATGCCTAGTATTGCGCTCAGATTTGATTTCTGAGCGCATCTCTTGTCTCTTTGCGCTGGATGCTTCTCTCTCTTTTTCATGTTTATGTTATCTTTGTCTTTTCCCTTCAAACAACATACCAGTTTAATATGTGTGGCTCGGCGGAGCGACACTGCTTACTACCTATTATTTATGCATGAGGTGTGACGATCAGTATGGGATGGGATGGCTAGAGGAGGGACATGTGCACAGGTCATGATGGCGAGTATTTATGAGTTGACATGCCCATTGCATATAGAGTTCTAAAGATTATAGAGATAAGTATAGGTACAATGATTTGAAATGTTGACATGATGAACGATGAACCCGTCTATGTTGGTGTTGTTTTCCCAAATGTAAAATGCTCGGGGTATCGGGCTAGTCAAGGATCCCTCTGACCAGCGGAAAAATAAAATGCTCAAATGAAATCTATAATGTTGAGTTCGGGCGGACAGCTAGGCAATGGGCGGTAAGTGAGCGCCATTGAATGTTTATACAGTAGAGAACGGAAATTAAGAAAAAAAAATCCATGGCTCAGCCCAGGGATTCTCCAAGATGGATTGTCGGGACGGGTACCGCTTTTGGTTTTAGGATGGCACCGTTGGTCGCTGCTACGGCCTCCTTATTTTCTTTGACAGAGTCTACCTTTTTGGTTTTTTTCTGTGGGCTCCCTTGGCCTTTGCGGACTGAGTAGTATTTGAGGAAGATGATGATCATAACTGTATGTGAAGTTAGCAATGGACAGGATGGGGGGTAGACAGAGAATGATGACTCACAAGCACTGATCGCAACAGCCATAGCAGCTCTTCTTGTCAGGATCCATCTCAATCCTTCGATCTCGCTCTTGCCATCACTGTTCAGCGAAACCGTGATTTTGTAATTGAGCTCTTGCACCGAGGTATCAATGCTCCGTTGTTGTTCCCGCGTGGACATCTTGTGGTCGTTGAACATCCCCTTGATGTCATCCTTCAGCCCCGCCAGTTCCTGGTTCAGTCGTTGGGATAGAATATCCGACTCATGCTGCAGTTGCGTCCGGGAGGCGCGCTGTCGCTGCATTTCCGATGTTCGTGCCGTCTGCAGAGAGGAATTGAGCTCCGAGCAGGCCGCCTGGAACAGGTACGACTCGTTCTCGACATCGGACTTGGAAGTCAGACTCTCCTTTGCGAGATCATAATTGTTTTGCAGTATGCTCCGGACTGCTTTCATGATGGTGACGGATTGCTCTTGGGAAAAAGCGCCTTTGGAGAGGTCCTGGACGAGAGAGTAGGTATCGAAGTGGTGGACGTAAGGGGCTGGTGCGAGATGCGGGGGCTTGTTCTCCTCCGAACCTGGGTCTCCGGCCGTCGTCAGGTAGGATGAAGGAGAAGGCATGTGAAGGACACCATCGAGTGGGTTTTGATTGAAGGCATGGAAGACATGGGGTTCTTCGGAGGGGCGCTCGCTCGGTGAAGATGTGACTACTTCGGCCTCACGGGTGGGTTCAGTGTCCTCGCGAGGTTCTGATTCTTCCACGATAGTCTCCTCGTTCGGTTCATTGGGGGCTGCGGAGTTGATATCTATCGGTATGGAGGCTTCTGAGGCGGCATTCTCAGGGTCACCTGATTGTGATTGTTCTGGTGGGGTTGAGTTCGGGGACGGAGATGCGGTGCTGTCGTTGTCCTTTCCTGACGAAGGCTTAGGAGGTTGTGTCTCGCCTTTGGGCCTGGAGGGGGGAGGAAGGTGTGCTTCTGCGGCGGGGCCGTATCGTCGATGGTAGGTCTCTTGGGCGTGTCGTCGGCTGGAGTGGAAGGGAGCGTGCTGTGGCGGGCGATTGCCGGACGAGATGCGGAGGGAACGATAGGTTTTGGGCTCACAGGATCTGACTGCGCGCATCAGATTAGGGTAAAGGAATGGAAGCCTTGGGGCAGCCATGGTGAGGGATCTGGGGGGATGGGCGAGGAAAGGAGAGAGCAGCTATCCTGGACGACAGGCAAGCCATGAGCAGACGGAACAGAGCAAGTCAGGAGGAATGAACGCATCGCTCTTTCCCGCGGCGAAGTCATCGGCGCCGGAAACGTGACGTGGACGGTGAGTCCCGCGGCCGCTAGTCCCGATCAGAGCAGGGATTATCCGGGCTGCGATTGGTCCGTTGTGGGGGCACTTGCTGAGAACTATCTATGCCAAGTACGCAGTATCTACGGAGTATCGAGTATCTAGATACATAATGTGCGTGCCAAAGTAGACAGTACCTATGTAGGTAGTATACTGTACGTACCAGTTACCAGAGGTCACCGGGTTTGACATTCATCAATCTATATACAATTATACCATCAGCCAGCAGTCGCCTATTGCGCCGCCCCGACAGTCAAGAGCCCAAATAGGAGCTGGGTCCGCTTCCAGTACTCGTGGGCGCCTTGCTCCATGGTCTTCGTGGCCTTCGCATTCGACTCGAGGCTGCGGCGAATCGTATCAAGCGTCTCCTTTAACTGGCCACGCTTGGAATCTTGAGTGGCTAGCGCATCGCCTAGGTAGACAACATCGAAATAAAGCTGCATTGTGCGATCGTGGATGTCATGAGTGTTGTCCATGGTCTCGTTATCCGTTTTTGGCTGTTCAATATGGCCACCATCGCCATTCTGAGCCGGTGGCGTGCCATTTGTGCCTTCCGGTGCAGACTTTGTGGTATTTTCCTCAACGCTGCCAGACAGCTTCAGACCCTCGACTGCCGAGGTAACAGAGCTTGAAAGCTCTTTTTGTACAATTTCCTTGAGAATCTCAACGGTGGAAACATCCCAGAGTCCTGTGCCGTGCTGGTCCATGGCTCGTACAAGCCGACGCAGGAACTTGAATGTCGATGGTGACGGCTGAACTGGTACTTCGGGATCACCCTCCCAGAGTGTTCTACCAGGCACTTCCCGAGACTTGCTATTCGAAACGATCGGTAACCTCCAGACGCCCGCATTTGTAATTATATCGTTAGAAAGGATTTCCTGCAAGTCGGGTACAATTTTCTGAGCGAGTGGGTAATCGTTGGAAATAAATTCCGTAGGAAGGTCTCTCCGGACTAGTCGAATAGCCTTAAGCATGAAGGCCGTTTCGCCACTTTGGCCTGACTTTTCGAGATTCTTGAAGGTTTCGCCAAAGGAATCCTGGAGGGTATCAAAGGCTTGCCGGATGGCAGTCTCCAGCGCCTCACGCAATAGTCGGGGGTCGTCATCATTCAAGATAGATGGAATATCCATATCAAGGTCGTCGTCCTCACCTTCATCCAGGGCATCAGACCATCTAAGTTGTCGGAGAGCATCGATGGACTCTTTGGACTTTTGGATGGAGGACAACCAGGTCTGGTACTTTTCAAGAGCAACAGCTATATCGTCATCACGACCCAGCAGTCTATCTGTGACAGCTTGCTTGAAAACAGCAGAGCCATTCGAGTAATCAAGAGAGATCAAACCCTCGTCCCAAAGCGATTGAGAACCTGGGTGTGCACTGTCGCCCCAGTTAGACACCGCAGATGCTACACCTTGACCGTACCTGTCTAAAGACTTGGCTTGTTCTGATAGAAGCTGCGTAAGTCGTTCATTGAAAGCAGCCCTGATCCCTTCTATCACCTGCAAGGATGAATGAGTTGGTGTGGAGCTTCGAGAGCCAAGCCAAAGTTCCAGTGTTTTCTCCCGTAGTGAGAGAAGCTTTGAGAGGTCTATCCAGTTTGCCAGACTGCCCCGACACCCATTTACAAATTTTTCGAAAGCCGGCTTTGACCATTGCTTGATGGTCTTTTCGGCTTCTGATTTGGACAACTCACTTAACTTAATCCAAGGAGTGAAATTACTGACGTCTGGGGTCACCCAGCGGTCCAAAACGCCGAGATCCAGGTCGTCTAAATTGCGAATTTCAACGTCCGTCAATAGAGGCCGTGCTTTTAGTTTGCTAAGCACATCCGATAGGCGGCGGGAAAGCAGAATCTTGGAAATCTGGAGAGTCCGAACATAAAGTCGCAGGCTGTTCAAAACATTCTCTCCTGACAGGTCGACAAGTTCCAGCTGACTGCCAATGACATCTAAGCGGATCTGATGGAAGTAACGAATGGCATCATCCGAAGAAGAGCTGGTTGTCAAGCAATATGCCGCCAGCACTTCTATGATCTCATCAGCGGTTGATTTGGCAGACGCCAGGCGTTTGTCGAGCCTTCGTAGAAGAGTCCGTCGGAGTGAAGCTAATTGGTTGCGCAGATTCTCCACGAACGGCGGCACCGTTGTCTGTTGCGAAAGGGTCTTGTGCAGAAGTCGAGAGACAACCATGAGTTTTGCCACTAGCAGGAAGGAGCCGCGCCTCCTCAGAAGCCTTGATATTGACACCGCGCAGCGATGAAGTAAAGCGAGCTGCCCTCCGAGCGCTCTCTTAGCGGCATCTAAAGTCCATCAGCTATCGACTACAAAGCCGACTCGACGGAGAAACCATACCCTGGTCATGAGCATCTTCCTTTATTTGGTTGTAATGCGTGTGCATCTTCTCCATCAGGCGCGGGTTACATCGCCGTCCTATATCGGCCAACGTCGAATCCACATGTTCCATTTCGCCGTTCATCGATACAATGGTCTCGGCAGTGCCAACAAGTTCTCGATATCTTGTCCTGAATGCGCAACAAGTCGTTAGCCATGGCCAGAATTGACCCGGGGCGGTGTCATCGCATACCCAACAAGAGCCCGGAGCTTCTCCTTATTGCTTGCGATGTCGCGGCGCAGCTCCTGCTCCACGCGGCGCACAGTAGGAATTGGATACTGAAATGCATCCTGCCATGATTTCAGGGCCTGGGGGTCTGGGCCATCGGATGCCATGGTGAGTAGGCAGGATGCTGACGGAGAAGCCAGCAATGCGGAGTGACAATGCCAACCGGTCCTAAGATGGAATGATGCTACGCAACCCGTTAACTATTGACCGGATGACGATCCAGTGTGCCTGAGGCAGCACGTGGCAGTGTACGATACGGTACGGTCATGTCAGTCTCAACCATGCCTCTCCGGCCAATTCACCTTGAGCCGAGGCCCAGCCGGTGAGGGATGAGTAAGGCACATCACATGACTCTGGAGCACGTGGGTGTTTGCTTGGTTTGCCGCGCCGCCGCCGGCTTGTCAGAAGCTCCGAGATAGTAGCCATTCCTGATCGTGTCGGATAATTTGTCGACGGTGACGGGTCAAAGCACCGACTCCCTACTACCTACTGTACCTCAACCATTTCAGTACAGCGAATAAATTAACACACCCCGCAATTACAATATAATCCGGAAACCAAGCAAAGCATAACTGGCCGACTATCCATCCCACCCGTTCAATCCATCCCACCTCCACAACCATGTCCGCCTTCCTCCGCAAACTCACGGGGGGTAACCTCGAGGTCTTCAAGGTACGTCCTCCCCCCCCCCCCCCACTTCTTCTGCTTCTAACTTCTCTTACTGAATTCTCCAGTTCGGAACTTATATCATCTTCCCCATTGGCTGGATGTACTACTTCGGCACGAATCTCGACGACCGCTTCAGCGTCCCTGGCTTCTGGCCCACCGCCGAACAATCGCACAAGATCCCGCTGGATAAGGAAGAAATCGATAAAGAACTGGCGCGCATGCGCATGGTTGATACCGTTCGGCGCGAGAAGCGACTGCGCGAGGCGACGGCGTTGGAGGCCCAGGCCCAGGCCCAAGCTCAACTTGAGTCGTCGAATGCGGAGTAAATTGTTGAAAGTACACAATGTGATGATTGGGATGTATATTGTAGGTGAATGGGTGGGTGTGTCTTGCACAGCTATGTCTATCATGGGGGGAAAGATATGAAAACACGGTCTATTCTGCGGGGTCTGGAATTGCTGGTTGTATTCGAGCTGTTGCGTACCCATACGGACAGACCCTTATCTGTGGGCATCATATGCTAATACAGAGGGACGTTACACATGTACCATCTCCGATGGTTGCTGTTCTTGTTTGTATAACACTCTTCTCTGGGCATGGCGGGAGTTGTATATTTGGGTGGTTGGTTCATTTCATAGGATTGGGATTTCTCTTTTTTTTTGTCTTCCATTATTGTCTATTTGAATAATCCAATGATGTTGGGTTGATTACATCTTTTTTTTTTCTCGTTAAGCAAAAGTTTCCGCTCAATTTAGCAGAGGCAAGCAAAGAATTAACACCCAGCGTAGGGTCTTGATATTAGTGGTTGCACCTTCCGTGTCGCAGTCGTGCCTGATCATAATCGTGGACAGAGGATGCGGCACCAGTCATCTCAGTGGATGCAGGGAACAACAGGAAATAAAAGGCGTTTGGTCATAATAATAGTCGCCTCGATACGATATTAACAATAAGGGTGAGGTCGAGGTTGATTCTGGGCGAGGAAACGAAGATCATGAACTCCTAGGATGCGCCGACCCGCTCAGAACAGTATCGCTCAAACTCCATGAAACAACTTCGCAATGCCAGTATGAACCATTCGGTGTAGGGGTGGCGCTGTGGATCGTGAAATGCTGATGCAATCCATGCTTGAGAACAAGAGAGGCGTGCAGGTAATGGATCGCGAAAACTCAATGCAAAGCAATCCCGATGGTCTCACAAAGAGGCACGAACAGGCCAGATGACCGAGTTTAGTTCGCAATGGCCACCATTCCCGAAGAAACCCACGCTGTCAGTCACCGGAGAACATTATAGTTCTGCAATGGGAGTGGCTGTTGCAGCGGCACTTTTGGCTGTTTCATACATAACTTCCAGAGTCTGGGTACCGCTCTCTCGGAACACGGAGCTGATGGATGGCAGGCTGGTGGAGATAAACGGGCGTTCGCCCACCCAGTAGTAGTAAAGGTGGCTATAGATGACGCGAATATGGTCAGGCAGGTAGACGTAGATGCCAGTGACAATCATCGAGAGGAGGGTGAGCAGGAGGGAGTCTATAAACACTTCCAGTTAGCTTGACATAATTGGCTGCGGGTAAAGGGGGAAAGGTCTCCGAAGGGGTTTGCGCGGACTTTGGCGAGATTGACGTACTAAAGATGAATTTTTCGGTGGGAGTAAGCATGTAAACAGCGAAAGTCACCTCATATTGGTAAATCTTCAAGCGAATCCAGCGCACCAGGGAGGTAACGATCCAAAGAAAGAAATTCATGGCTGACAGGATCCTGATTGATGGGGCTTAGGGGAATAGAAAGTAGAGGGACACCAGCTGCGAGTGTAGACAAGGTCCAACGAAAGTCACAGGCGAGGGGAACCCCTGGAGAGCGCTGGTAGTGGTGGTGGTGAGGAGGAGGAATTGATTGCTGTCGCAGTTGCGCGCGGGGGTAAAGCGAGGTGGCCAACGGGTGTTGAGAACGGGGAGAAGATGAGGATTTGGTTCTCGATTAGGCATCCATGACCCGAATTGAATCGATGTCGATAGCTAGTTGGGAATGAAGTACCTCCGTCCCAGGCAGGCAGGCAGGCAGGCAGGCGGGAGGAAAAGAAATATGCGGGTTGATCGACCGGGGGTTAATTGATTGGAGTTGGAGTTGGAGGTCAAAGGACAAAAAAGTCAACTTGGACCGGGGCGGGAGTGCAGGTCGAGCGCAAAGGAAAAGCTGGGGAGAGCGTTCGGGATGGGATGGCAGGCCGAGCTAAGAATAGTCGGATAGACAGCGAGTTAAGGTAGTATTTAATTATACAGTAAGATTGGACCACCAGAAGCAACCCGTCAAGTCCGATCTGGACAGTGTTTCAAATTGGCCGCAGAGACTAAGTGGCTAGCCAAGTAACAATCCACCGCCACGGGAGAGAAAAGGTCCACTCAGGGTCCAGCCTACTACTAGATACTACTACTCATAAGTCTCAACGATGCAGGCGCAGGCTGCAGTCTGCACCGTCTCAGCACTCGGCACAGCAGCCAGCTGGGGGGGGAAATGTCTTGCCGTGCGATTCAACCTTGTTCCCAGGGCCAGGGGACACTTTTCCCGCGCGATCTGACACTAATTGGCGTGTGCCGATGGGCGGCGTACGTCAGCCATCTCAACCAGGGGACGACCGTGCAGTTGGTTGGCCCGCCCTTCCCAGCTGGGAGCATGGCTTCATAGCTAGATACAAGGTGTACGGAGGACAGAGTGCGAATACTCTGACCACTGACCAGCCATCGCAGGGAGAGGGAAAGGGAAAACGGGCCTGCATCCATGATCGGTAAAATAAATGAGGAGAGCCGGCCTACCTACGGAGTAGTAGCATCTAGCACATGCATAAGTGAGTATAACTAGTTAACTAGTTAGGTTATCTAACGTAATCAGTAAGAGAACCGGCCACGTAAGCGAGCCGGCCACCCCAACATGAATCGCCCACCCTTTGAATATGAGGCTATTTAAACATCAATATCTCCACGAAAAATGCCTAAATCGTCAAAAAATTTGGTGGAACAAGAAGGCAGGCTCTGCTTAGCAGTTGAGGCTATTCAGAAACATCAAATTTCGTCAATTCGTGAAGCTGCGCGTGTTTTTCAAGTTCCTCGGTCGACACTGCAAGAACGCCTCAAGGGAATCACATTTCGCAAGGAAACACGCGCTAATTCCCATAAATTGACTCCTTTGGAAGAGGCCTCGCTTGTTGAATGGATTCATTCGCTTGATCAACGTGACGCGGCGCCAAGGCACTTCCAAGTCCGTCATATGGCTACAATCTTACTGCAGAAGCGTGGCCAAAGTGGAACTTGCTCTGTAGGCGAGAAATGGGTATATAACTTTATTTCTCGGCATGATTCCTTAAAGAGTCGGTTTACTCGTCAGATTAGCTATAAACGGGCAAAGTGTGAGGATCCTGAGGTTATACAGGCCTGGTTTCAACGCGTTCAAGCCGCTATCGCCACGTACGGAATTGCAGATGAAGATATCTACAACTTTGATGAAACCGGCTTCGCTATGGGCTTGGTGGCTACGGCCAAGGTTGTTACACGTTCTTCTTGCAAGGGAAGACCGTTCTTTATACAGCCTGGCAATCGCGAATGGATAACTTCAATCGAGTGTATCAACGCCGCCGGTTGGGCGTTGCCCGCGTATTTAGTGTTGAAGGCGAAGACGCATATTCAAGCATGGTATGAAGGTAGTCTACCTTCTTCATGGCGTATCGCGATATCGCCAAACGGCTGGACTAATCGGGAAATCGGAGAACACTGGCTTAAAGAACACTTTATTCCTTATATCAAGGACCGAAGAACTGGCCAATACAGCCTCCTAATTCTTGACGGGCATGACTCCCATTTAACACCTCAGTTTGATGATATATGCCGAGAAAACAACATTATTCCAGTGTGTATGCCTGCCAATTCCTCTCATCTCTGCCAGCCGTTGGATATAGCCTGCTTCTCGCCATTAAAGCAGGCGTATAGCGGCCTCCTTGAACGAACTGGATATCACTATATTGAGAAGGTTGACTTTCTTGATCTCTATCCGGAAGCCCACGTCCAAGCTTTTAACCAAGGAAATATCCAAAACGCCTTTAAAGCTGCCGGAATCGTTCCTTTTGATCCAAACAAGGTCCTAGATAACCTTATCTTTTACAGGGAGGAAAGCCGGCCAAGCAGCCAAGGAACAACTTCAACTGTTATTAAAATACCTAAGAATTTGAAGCAATTAAAAAAACACGAGTTAAAGATCTCTGAATTACTTCAAGAAACAGATCCTCCGGCTTCGCCAATGCAAACTGCCTTATCATACATCTTTAAAGACTCTGAGATGGCCTTGAACCGAGCTGTTCTTTTAGAACAAGAGAACTCTCAACTTCGTGAGGCCGTTGAGAGGAAGAACTCGAAGCAAAAGCGTAATCAGCATCAAATGCACAGCCTTAACGGCTTCACAGTTCAGGAAGCGCGTGAGGCCTTTGAAAACGTCCAGGCCTTGGAGGAAGCAGCTGGTGATACAGGGCCTGGAGATGATCAACCACGCCGCCGGGCGCCGCCTCGCTGCAGTACGTGCAGAGTTCTTGGACATACACGTACAAGATGTCCATCTAGGGAGGCTTAATTCCAGGTGTTTTAACGGCTATATAAACGTTCAAATTACTGCATATTTTCTATGTAAATCAGAATTCCGATATACGCAGCATACAGGACTGCTTGCCAAGCCGGCCGGTGGCCGGCTCGCTTACGAAATAGTTAGTTAACTAGTTAGTTAGTTAGTTAGTTAGTTAGAGTGTCTTAGTCACGGTCCGGTTCCGGTAACTAACTAGTTAATACGTCCTGTGTGTATGGCAAGCCCGCCTCTCTCTCGCCCATCCATCCAACCAACCCCATCATGAACCTCCCAAAGTAACACCCCGAAACGCAATGAGCCCACCGATGGACCCCGACCGCCTCACATCACCATGTTCCGTCCCCTCCACTTGACCCCCTACCTCAGATCCTCCCTCCTCAACCCCAGGCCCATCCCCACCCCGAGGCTGTTTTCCCTCTCCGCATTGTCCCTCGCCAACAAGGCGTTGCCTCCCCGCCTCAAGATCGAAGATGCCGATCTGACCATAGCATATCTCAAGGGCACCGGCCCGGGGGGTCAGAAAATCGTATGTATTTGCTCGTCTTCATTGCGACATCTCCTTCCCCCGCCTGGTTCCTTGGGATCTAATGCTTTGCGCAATGGCTAGAATAAAACCAACTCCGCCGTCCAGCTCATACACAAACCGACGGGTGTAGTGGTCAAGTGTCAAGCCACGCGATCCCGATCTCAGAATGAGAAATATGCCCGTCAGCTCCTCGCTGACAAGGTGGAGCAGCTGCTACATGGAGATCAAAGTCGGGCTGCCATCAAACTTGATCGCGCAAGGAAGAAGAAGGCCAGCAAGATGAAGAAGAGCCGGCGGAAGTACCGTGACGCTGAGGATGGCAAGGAGGGCTCACAAGCAGAAGAGGACGATGTCGACGAGGTTGACGATCTCAGTGAAAACGGTGACCGGCTGACTAAAGAACAAAGCCCACGTCAGTCGCCTGATCGGCAGCAGGGGCATGCTTCCGACGGGGCGCAGGGATAGCGGTGATGCTTATTCTGTATTACACCATTTCAAAGGTCAGCGCCCGACCCTGGGGAAGGGGCGGCAAAGGTATACAATCGACCAGCTCCTTACCCACCGCATCAATCAAGGTCCAGGAGTAATGAGACTCTAAAGCTCTCTATCACGTTTCACACGTACACTACTGCCGTATAGCGGGCAAACCTACTATCCAAGATGGACACCTCAATATCATCTAACTGTTTATTCATAAGGACATGCAGGGAAGAATTTATAATAGAGTAAATCGTTCCTCCGTTTCGTAATTTTTTTGGGGGGGCGGGGGATTGCAGACAGTCCAATGATATATCAATGTTTGGACACAGGGTATTATGTCCCAGTGGCTAGTGCAAGTGACCCGATAAGGCGCGCTTATGCGATGTAACTGAGCAGCACAGTCTTGGCCTGAGCCTCAAGACGCTCCTGGACAA
The DNA here is from genome assembly GCA_003184645.1 of Aspergillus ellipticus CBS 707.79. Taxonomy (NCBI): domain Eukaryota; kingdom Fungi; phylum Ascomycota; class Eurotiomycetes; order Eurotiales; family Aspergillaceae; genus Aspergillus; species Aspergillus ellipticus. The sequence continues at coordinate 36,088 of KZ825875.1, read as the reverse complement.
ACGCAGAAATCCGTCCGTTGTGCTTCTTGTCCGCCTCTTTCAAGTACGCACCGGTCCAGGCCTTGAGATCGGCCCCAGTGTCTGGCCACGGGTCCCTGGTCTGGGGGCGTACAGTGTTCAAAGCCGTGAAACCAACTCCGAATGCCATATCCTCAACATCGTGCTCGGCGATGAGATCATCCTTGCTGGCGGGCAAAGGAGGAAGCTCCAGAAGCTTGAGAAGAGCCTCACACGTGAAGCCCCATCCCTTCTTGTAGCGGTTCGCAAAAGCCTCCGAATTAGCAAGAGTCTTAGTGAACGAAAGCACAGCCGTCTTGCGATCCAATGGGCGAGCAAGCTTTTGCGTTTCTGGGAGGATGATGCTAAGGTAGATAGGCGTGAAAAGTCTAGCAGCGGTTAGCATATAAACTCTCAATAAGGAATCACACCGCAGGATCCTTACTCAGCTTGGACTTTGTCAATCACCTGAATAATAAAGTCGGCACTATAACCCTTGTCGTCTTGCGCAGAAACAAAGTGGAAGAAACGAACAAATCGAAGGGTAAGTGTTTCTGTCTTGGAGTTCTGCAGGCGAGTAAGAATGATCTGCATGATCGAAGTAAAGTACTGTTCAAGCATTGTCCTACGGAAAAAGTCAGTAAGCACTTCCCCCCTTAAACGTACTGCCATTTCACTTACGACGGGAAGCCTGCAACCACCGATTCCAGAAGGTCAAATCCATAGCCTTCATTGGCCTTGGTTGAAAGCAATTTCTGGAAGATGCCAAGAATAGGGCCAATCTGCTCGTTCTGGATAATGTATTGAGAGCCGCGGGGGATGATACCGGACAGAAGCCGCACAAGCGCAGGGATGTTGCCCTTCGACTCCCACATGACAGGCATCAAGATCGGGGCAATCAAGTTCTGATAATAGTCCGGCAACGTCCCCGAGGGGTTTGCCTCCAGAAGCGCAGCAAACAACTGGAAAATGTAAGGCATGAACTCTGAGTAATAGTTAGTTACTGTAGTCTTTTCTCGGTTAACTCCAGCCTACCTTGCACGTCTCCCTGAAGGATTTCAGCAAAAGGAGGGTAAAGAGCTTGCTCCAGCTTGTCGGGATTGGCAGGTGCAGCGAATCTAGAGACGTCGGTTAGTAGCTAGGACTGGCAGCTGCTGTGGTATACATACCGGATAAAAGCCCCCAAAGCCTCAAAGTGGAAGTAGTAGAATCTGGGGTTGCTTGGATTGCTGCTGATGACTTTGGTGATGGTGATCAGGTGCTGTAGGACGCTATCGGTATGGGGGACCACACCCTCCTTGATAACGATCAAGACTCTCATAGCGCACCTCATTAGGAACTCGTTTTCCTGTACCTTCTGAGGGGCCGGGTCCTTCTCGATCAAGGAGAAAATGTGCTCCAACAAATCCTTGGCTAGCGGTGTGATTGTGCTGGGCGAGACGATCGGTTGACCTTGGCTATCGGTAAGGTATAGAACACGTTCAACGGCAATAGCTGCGTAGCTGTAGACAACATAGTTTGAGGAGCCAAGGTGCTTGACCAGCATAGGAAGAACCTCCTGCCACTGCTCCTTGGTAATGATGCTTCGGAACAGGTAGAGATACTTGATGGCGTCCACCTTGAGAATTGGGTGCACGCCGTCGTCGGTGATCAGGTCCGCAGCAAGATGCTTTTGGAAGAAATCCGTGATGCTAATCAATTTGTTCGTAGCAGTCACACCGTGACTGGCAGTGGCAGTTCCCTTGGCCGCAATCGCAGAGAAGAGATAGGTCGCAGTATCCTTGGATTTCCAGTTAGAAGCAGGATCCTTGGCGTACTCGGCAAGGTAATGCTCGGTGTATCTAAGAACAACTCCCGTCACAGACTCTTCAAACCTCTCGGCCAGGCGTCGGAGGAAGTCGGTGGCGGCGCGCCGCCTGGTGTCGCTATCCGAACCTTCGAGGTCCCGCCGGATAAACTCGATCGGCTCATCCTCAAAAAGTTCTTCGTCGGATTCACGCAGGCTGACGTTAGGCAGGATGACCTTTTCGATGATCTGGCCAAGCGTGCCTTCGGCTTGGAATACAAATGCGTGTTCTGTCATGCCCGCAATTGACGTCAAGAACTGCAGGGCTTTGCTGACCAAGATATCGTACTTGGTTTCCTGGCTGATAGTTGTCAAGAAACTCCACGAGCTCTCCACAAATTGCCCAACGTGTGCCTGGAACTCATCCATATACTTCTGCACGTACAATGTCAGTACCTGGAAGATCCCCGCCCGGGCGAACTCCAATTGCCCTGCTTCGGTTTCGTCATCAGTGTGCAACAACGGGTTGTCGTAAGTCAGATACTTGAGTAGAAGTGAAGCTATCCCTGAAATGTTTTCCTCGAACATCGGAGGAAGATCGTGGCAAGAGAGGTCATACATCAATTTGATCATCAAATTGAGCTGGGTGAATCCCTGGACAAGATTCTCTTTGTTTGGTTTGTTCTCTTCGAGGTAGGCATCCAATCCCTAACACGCAATCAGTCATTAGCTACACAGCTTTTTTGGCTTTAAAACCAAGACGTGGGGGGGTGGAGGATCGATGGCGGGAATTACCTCGAACAGAGCCAAGAACGGGCTGCCAAATCTTTCGAGGACATGGTTAATTTCTCTGTACAGCTCATCCGACCGGAAAAGGGGCCTCCATCTCTTGAAAATCGAGTGCGCGACTTGTAGGACGCCGTTGTTAACAACAGGGTTTTTGGGTTGAAGTCTGGAGACGAGATCCTGCAAAAGTCAATTAAAAACACACCTGGAAATATACGACACAGTTCAAGCTTACATCGACAAGTGTATCCCATCTCTCCCAGAAATCACTGTCAGCGATGACACTGACGGCTTCTCCCAGCTGAGTCTGGATACCCGCAGGGACAGAGATCATCAGGCTGATGAGCTCCTGTTTAATGGTCGTAACCTCGTCCAGTTGGAGCCTGTAGTTTCCATCCTCATCGGTCCAGTTTCTCTTAATGAAGTTCTTGAAGAATAGTGCGCTAGCAAGGCGGGTGTTGTAAGGATAGGAAGCGGTGGCTGTGATCTGGAGAAGCTGCAAAGAGAAGCCGGGTTTTTTTTCCTCCTGGCGGATAGCAATTTCCGCTGGTACAGTCCGTTAGTATTTTCAAATGCGGCAGAGCCAAAAGGTGCATGGAGGACCGTGAAACGGTTCAAGATCTTGCAAAGCGGAGAAATTGCACGTACCTTGCTTGTTCTGCCTGGGATCCAAGCTCGCCTCGAGGAGCTGCGCAACAGCCCCAAGATCAGCCATTTTGGAGCGGGGATGTTATTAGGAAGCCCGGACAGAGGCGCAGAATAAAATGAATGGGAGGGCCGGGGGTATTAGGTATGGTTTCGGGGCGGGAAGAAAACGACGAGTCAAGGAGGTGGGCAAAATGCCTTGTTACCCAGCATGCAACGAATGGCTCAGGAAAAGCCGTGGGAGCTCGATTCCTGGACGGGCAGTTTGTTTGGCGGTTGCTTTGCAAAACCCGGGCGGTGAGGGTCGCCGGCCGCGGGGTGATTCTGCCTGTCAGGTGACCCTGCCGTGCGGATCAAAGCGGTGCCGAACGTCCGCCAGATCATCATCGTCGATGCTCGGAGGGGAAAAGTGGCTTGGCGCACTTTTGCTCTCAATATATCCCAGTATCACTTAGCTTCCCTGTCTCTTCTTTGTCTGGCTGTGCCGGTTCAGCAGTATTCGTTTGTCTTGCTAAAAAAAAGTTGAATTGCATTCTTTTGACCGATTTCCTCATCGCGGTTGCGGAGCACTAGTGTCTGCCATTGATATATCACTCGGGGCAGCTCGCCAAGTGTAACATCCGATTAAAGCCTCATATATGCCTCTGCGGGCCAGCTGCTGCCTTTGATCCCTTCATGTGACCTACCAATGGTATGTGAGATCTCGTGTAAATTGGTCCACAGATGTAGACCGGATCGGTTCCAGCTGACGAGTGACCTCGGTGGCCTCAAGTCACAACCCCGTCGCTGACCAGTCATCGGGCAGATATATAAACCTTCGCCCTGAAGAAGCCTATACTCCCCTTCGTCCCTTCGGACGCATGTCTTCTGACGATGCTCCATCACCATATCACACTAAGAACACAGCCTCCAGTTTCGTCGACGTTATCAGGTCACTAGGCGTTTCCCGCCCCAAGTCGCTTTCACCGGTCTCGCTACAAGACAGCAGCGATTCCCTCTCGCAATCAACGGACGGGCGCAGAAGTAGTCGGATTGTGCTGGGATTCGAATCAATGCATCGTGGTAGCGTCGTATCTAGCTCCTCCGACACCTCGGGTGCGCGGGATTTCGATACGGCCGTCCGAACCTTGGCGCAGAGGCAGTCTTTAGGTCATGCTATTGATGAGGCGGAGCAGATATCAAAGTCGCTTCAGTGTTTTACCCCGGAGCAGTCTCTCGCTCTTTGGGAGGCTGCAACATATCTACTGCATCATGAAAGCTCACCAGAAGCCCGACGAAGTGGTTCGATGTTGCTAGAAGCCGTTGCGGCACGCCAAGATCTATCCCCAGCAGCTCGACGCATCGTCTTCGACTCGATTTCAAACTCCTCGGACAACGATGTTATTCCTGCGCGTATCCAATCCTTGATAGCTCTATCAGACCATGGCCGGAAATTGGATTTTGCTACATCCTCCGTCCTCCCTGTGATATCGACTTGTTTGGTTCCGTTGTATGAACTGATCTCGTCCGCGCGGCTGAAGGCAAGAAAGTCAAAAGTTGGGAAGACAAATGGACTCGGGTATGATGGGGCTGTCTTGGATGATCTTCTGCAGTTCGCGGTCGATTTAATCACATTGCAACGGAAACCACCAAGCAGTGAAGAAGTTGAGATGTTGCTGGAACAAATTTTCATAATCTGCAGAAAGACGAGCGTTGCTGCTGATATCAAGAACTCGTTGAGTGTATTCGATGCCCTTATACTATATTCAGACGTTCCCGATGGAAGCTTTATTCCAATGCTTGAGGTTTTATGCAGCATTCATTCGTCCGTCAAATCCCTATCGGGTCCTACGTCACGAGCTGTTCGGAATCTGGCGAAGTCAAGAAGACAACTCGAGATGGCGGAGAATTTATACACCTTTCTGTCAGAGTCATGTGGTGAAAAGAGCCGTAATCTCAATGTTGTCCGTGGAACGGTATATGTTTTCATGGATCTTGTGCGCGCACATGGTCAGGATGGGATGCCGGAACTTCAGTTTGACCGTTTGATAGACTGCCTCCGGATACTCGTGATGAACAAAGACGACGGCCGATTGGAAGCGGATGTTTTAGAGCTATGTCTGAACATTTTGGAGGGTGATTTTGTTCACGTCGCTCTAGAGAAGAACTGGAAAGAACTAGTGAATGTGATGAATTCGTGTTCCCTGCGGGCTGTGGACGAGCCCGACGAGTCATCGCCTACTACTCCTGATTCCCAACCCCTCCTTCCAAGAGGCAGCGTGTTAGACGACACACGTTCTAACATCCTGGCCAATGTCATCCAAATTGCATCAACTCTGGAGACCCTTTGGGACCGCCTAAATCATCAGCAACGCCTAGAGTCCACGCGCTTTCTGATGAACGCCTGTCGATACATCGAGCCTCCACAGGCTGAACTCGTCCTCGACACAATCAGGATGGAGAGTTTCTGCTCACCTGAGAATCCCGGGTGGATACAAGAGTGCCAACGGATAATCCGCTATTTTATTCGTTCCCGTAACAAGCCCTCCGACATCCGAATCCTAGCTCTGGATGGTTTAAAGGATGCCTTCACCACCTATGATTCTCTGGTTCTTTTCCAGGAAGAGGGGCTTCTCAACCTTATGCTGGAGAAATTTGCTGACGAAGATGACATTCTGTTCCTCGAGTCATTGGTCTCATTCCTTGTTGACACCTCTGTTCTTGCCAGTGATGACGATACCTTCAAACGCTTGGTGGATATTCTAAGCTCGCCAATGAACAAAGATTTGGACAAGGAAGGTGTACTTGGATCCGAGTCTTCGACTTTGTCTTCTGAGCGCCATTCTTATGACAGTGTACTAGAGTTATCTTTGGCCAATGTTTGCACAATCGGGCTCGTCAGGATGTTTCTAAGGACCTTGAATATGTCAGCGAACAAGGCAGCCTCGGCTTATGAAGCGCTTTTGATGATTGCACAGTCCTCAGACCGGCCCGTGGATGCGCGTCTGACATCATTGAAGTTACTCTTCAGACTGCGGTGTGATTCTTCTGGCTCAATTACTGTGACCTCGGTCTCTGAAAGCGACTTCATGATGAATATTTCCGGACGAAATTTTGAAACGGGATCCAAATCACATGAAGATTATGCTGGCGATCATGATAATGATAGCGATCAAGGGCGACCAACAACCCATAGAAGACACTCGACAAGAGAGCCATCTGCCAGTATGCTGTCTAGGTCTACGGGACGTAACTCGAGCATCCCCATTCGAGCTGCAAAATTAACCCCTCCAATTTGGACATTCGCCGCCCCGCAGGTCCTTCCTGAGGCACCCCCCGATGAGTCGAGCCCTTTTGTGTATGCTTATGCAACGCCAGACACGAGCCATCATTTAGAGTCGGATCCCGCTCAAAAAGTCGCTCTGAAGGCGAACATGTGGCTTGAGACCGTCATTTCTCTCTTGCAACGGGAAACCAACTGGGACCTCTACAGCTATGTTCTTGCGCATCTCGCCACCCAACTTCAGAACAAAGACCTTTTCAGCAATGCAGTTCCACAGGTCAAACTCCTACGCAGCATCCTCTGTGATCAGGTCAAAAATGATTCCTTCCGCGAACCGCCAGCGACTACTGGTGTGAAAAAGACCGACGTCGCTGGCTACATTTTCGAGTTTCTGTGCGCACTGATCAGCTACCATGAACACTTTGCGAAAAGTGAAGAAGATGAACTGGTTCGGGCATTCATGATGGGTATCATAGGATCTTGGGGAGGGACGTCTCGGGGATGTATACATGCACTCTCTGTCTGTTGCCACGAAATCCCACTTTCGGTGACAAAGTCTCTGAACGGAATTCTTGATAAGATGTCCAAGGTGATCACATTGTCCAATCTTGCTGTGCATATTCTGGAATTCTTGGCTCTTCTTGCACGTTTACCCGACGTCTATGTCAATCTGCGCGAAGAGGAGATTCGTACTGTCTTTGGAATCTGTGTCCGTTTTCTACAAACATCCAGAGAGCATCGGTTCAGGGTATCTGAGTCTCCTACTAGGAGCGCCCATGTTTCAACCAGACTTGGTAGGGAGTCTTTGGCTTCTCCCGCAGATTCATCGGATCCTTCACTTCAGGACGGAATGTCAAGATACATTTATACGCTTACGTACCATGTCATGATTTTCTGGTTCTTGTCGCTGAAATTGCAGGATCGAGCAAAACATGTCAACTGGATAACTAGTAGGCTCATCTACATGGATGAGCATGAGAAGGAAACGGTTGAGGAGCCAAGCCAGGTCTTTATCGATCTGATGCAGAGGGCGGCTTTCTCAGACCTAGGCGACACTATTCCCTACCCCACATTTCCCCCGACCCCGGAGGATGGGCCTGTTGTCAGAAAGTCCTGGATCGTGGGAATGAGCATAGTAACCGTTGAGACGGCTGGTGTGTCGGGCTTGACTCAGATCACGAAAAGACAAGCATCGGGAACTACATATGCAACTTTCCAGCAACGAACTGCCCCCGTCCTCCCCCATCAGGTTCCCCCAACGCCGGACGCTCACTTGCATTCCGACACCTTGCGCACTGCAGTTCTTCCAAGCCACATCATGCTGCAGCTGACAACCACGGCCTTTCCCACACCTACTGTCATGCAACCAATTCCTCTTCCTGAAGATGATGTCACCCGTCGGGCACTGAACACTTTCGATCGCAATGATATTGTAGACGGACACAAGATTGGCGTCGTATACATAGATAATGGCCAGACAACCGAAGCCGAGATACTTTCGAATACCAACGGCAGCGCGGATTATGAGTATTTTCTGTCGAGACTCGGAACCAAGGTCCCCCTCCAGGGTGCGCGGTTCAATACCCAAGGGTTGCACGCGGACTTTGATGGAGAGTCTACTTACGCGTGGCGTGATCGAGTCACTGAGATCGTCTACCACGTGGCGACAATGATGCCTACAAACTTCGACAATGATCCCTCCTGTGTCAACAAGAAACGCCACATCGGAAATGATTTCGTCAACATCGTGTTCAACAGATCGAATACGCCGTTCAATTTCAACACGGTACCTTCTCAGTTCAACTTCGTCAACATTGTCATCACCCCAGTTTGTCGCATTACGAATGATCCTGGCTCTACAGAGCCGAGGCCAACTGACTTCGAAAAGCGATTCTACCAAGTGCGGGTGATGAGCAAGCCTGGGTTCCCAGAAATATCGCCTGCTGCCGCGCCGAAGATTATCTCGGGGAAGAACCTTGCCGCATTCGTTCGAATCCTTGCTCTCAATGCCTCCGTGTTCTCACTTGTGTGGCACAGTCAAGGAGGCGAGCACATCTCCTCATGGCGCAACCGGCTACGTGAGATTAAACGCCTCCGTGAACGAGCGCTCGGGTCGCAGGCCCAAAGTTCCGAAGCCGCAGAAGGAACCTATCCAACCCAGCGCCGCAACACTAAAGCCAACATTTTCTCCGAAGAAGTGCCCTCGCGCAATGCCTCGGTCCAGACCGACTTTACTACGGATTGGAACGCTGCCGCGGACGCCCATATTTTGGAAAACTTGGACTTTTCGCGTTGGGGCCGCTGAGCTGAGGACTTGTAGTCCCGATTATACTTAGGGTAGGATTGCACCGGAACGAGACAGCCGGCTGAAAAAAAAATACACCCTTCTGATTTTTCTCATGATCTATTTGCCACGACCGATGATTGTACATCTTAAAAACTTGACCTTTGCAGCCTGTGTAAATACCCCTTTTGTTTTGCAGTCCGCACAAAAGTTACCTGCTTTCGCCGTGTCTTTTGAGGTCCTTCTAGGCCCCCCGTCTTACTCGGACCTCATACCCCAGGAATGAATAAATATCTAACCTATAACGTCCAGCCATAGACATCATAGACTCTTGTAACATACTCAACGACGTGATCACCAGAGTGCCGTATCATCTTGCCATTTAAGGAAAGAATAGCATACAACCAGGTATATCTATTTGATCGACAAATAAGAAGTATGAATCGACATTTTTCATCGGCAGTTGTGTTTTCTATCAACTCTTTACACTATAATCACCCTTGGCAAAACCAGCTATTTTTCCACACTCATTGTTCTTTTTCCTACATACTACTCCCTAAAAGGTAACAGATCCTTTCATCTATCTATATCAAGCCCGTTTCCCATCTAATATCACAGAAAAACATCCAGCTAGCTTCAAAATGCAAATAGTAAACAGTGGGCGTGGCTCGGTAACTATCTCTGTCTAGATAAGTACCGTACTTACCTAGGTACTTACAGGTACGGGTGTTTGTTGAGGTCTTTAATCATGTATAGTTTGTAACCAACTAGAACTAAAGGTAAACTTGTAGCTCACAACTCACAGTCACAAGATTTTGATAATATTTACTGGATGCGTGGTATAACTATGGGACAAAAAAAAACAAGTAAATGGTGTTTTGGTAGTTGTTGTCTACTACAAGGGAATTTATTTGATATCAAGAACTAGATGCGTCTACTATCCAGTAGGTGCCTAGATACTAATAAAACACGTAAAGGGGCACTGCAACTAACTGTATTATTGTCAGGTGAGAATAGCAAGGTCCCCTTTTTGTCATCTAAGCATAGAACGAACAGTTTTGTTATGCACAAAAAGAAAGTCACATACAGTGTGCCATTGACATCATTTCAATTATCCTATTTCACTATCATTGGAATGGAGATAGATACATATCTTGCTGTTCGTATGTGAAAGAGGGGAGACAAAATTCATTAGAAGGGTCAAAGATCAACCAAACAAGCAAATCAGGGATATACTCCTATATCGCTGATTGTCCCTATCCAGCACATGGGGCCACCAGGGCCCGAGGGAGGGGGGGGGGGGGGGGGTTTACATCGAGGTATCACAAAAACAAGTGCAATGCTGCTGAGTGCATGTTAAAGGGGGGCTAAGCAAGCCAGTCCAAGGCGTTGCCAAATGGATTCGCCGGGTTTGATGCCTGCATATCCATTTGGAAATCACTCATGACTTGGTCCCACTCCTCCCAGTTGAGGCTGGGGCTGGGTATTTCCTGTGGGGTGTCTGTTGGCCCTGGAGGTCTTACTGGCATGTCCATCGGCGCGGCCATGCCTGTTGGTAGGTTCAGGCTGGCGGCTGTTTCGGGATTAAGCCAGTCCATCTCGGGGAAGATGTCGTTGAATACACCCATTGGCCCTTTTCGCATGTCAATCTCCTCCATACCGCCGTTACTGGCCAGACCGCCGTTATTCATCAGACTAGGTGTGGGCTCACTTTCCGGGGCTGTTGGTGGAGACTGAAATTCCAGAGCTCGGGGTAAGGCTGGGGGTTGTATGATTGAGGGCGCAGTGCCGTTGGTGAGAGTGATATCTCTTGCTGGGAGGCCTGTATTGGCGCACATTTGCGCTCGCATCTCCTCCTGCTTAGCGCGGAAAGCAGTTGCTCGCTTCATCAGCCGGGAAAGGGGGCGCCAGAGCATTCCCTTCCGCTGTTTGCTGTTTCGCACCCAGTCCCCGTAAAGTGTGCTTACGGAGGTCCAGGCCCGGTCTGTAAGGGGGCTTAATGGGCGTACACAAAGCTCGGAGAGAATATAAGCAATGGCGTGCCACTGCATGTTCGTGGCGAAAAGCCAGCTCCATTTGTATGTATTATGGTCCGCACCCATCAGTCGTTGGAACTCGGCGACTTCAACTGACGTGGCGAAAAGGCTCTCGCGATTTGCATGACTCAGGGTAAGTCCCCGTTCAGGGCGTGTCATCGGGTGATGGACGACGAGCCACAGCTTTGTCAAAATGAGTCGACCGATGGTTGCGCAGACCCATTGAATGGGGACATTCATATCGCAATGCTTGATGTATCGTTGCTCGATGCGGTCATTGATGGACCGGATCAGATGTCCACAGTTGTCGGGATTAATTTGCCGGGTCCTTGCAGCGAAATGGCCGTTCGGACACGCATAACTCACTCGGCGCACGGCGACGGTAATATCGCACCGAATCAAACAAAAAGTCATCTCTGTCCAGCCCACATGCTCTTTGGGAGGCTCTGTCATTTCCGGGGTGATGCCGTCATCGTTGATGTTCAACGGAAGTCGAGTATCATACAACCGTTCATGGATCTGAGCATCACTCCCGTGATCCTCTGCCGCCCGAATATCCAACAGACAAATATGCCACCATAGACGCCGGCGCATCTCCGTTTCAAACGGCTTCAGCCCGAAGTTCATCCCATCCCGGTGGAGGCCCAATCCCTGTGCAAGGCGGAGGACAAGCGCAGTCATAGACCACACGAACTTGGTATCATCCTCCCGACGAATTCCAATCAAGAATATCACGACAGCCTGCAAAAGCGTCAAGCTCTGGGTGTTGAGGAGATTCGCTTTGGCAAACGCTTGCTCAACCGCAAACCGGTAGCGCTTCACGGCCGCATCCCGCTCTTCTCCACACTGTGCCAAACACTGTTCTGATGACATACTAATGATCGACACCAAGCACATCGCAAGAAACAATGCCTCATTGTTTTTATCTAGGCTGTTCGGGTCCTGGGTGGCGGTGAGAAACAGTTGCTTAGCCGTCGCTTTATGGACAATCGGAGTCAACGGAGCGACATTTTCCAACCAAGTATTCCATAGCATGGGGATTTTGGGCTTCGGCGGAAGATATTCATGTAGGGAGTGTGAAAGAGAGTGGAATCCAAATAAGAATCCGTCATGATTCCCCGAATGGGATGAAGCCGACTCAGGGGACGGATAATCTTCGTCTTCGGACGATGATGGATCTAGAATATCCTGGAGCTCCTCAATCTATCTCCACGTTAGTATGGAATGACCTTGACTAAAACAGCGCAAAGACGTAAAGCACGCGCTCACCTCATCACCAAGACTAGCCCAGAACCGGTTGCTAACATAACGGCTTCGGCCTTCATCGATGACCAGCCTACCAAACTCATGTTCCATACTACGCCTGCCCAGCTTTGTCGGATCTAACTTAGTTGGATCCAATCCAAAAGGGCATCCATCCGTGTCTCCGTCGGCGGGAATTTCAGGGAGTTCGACGGGAGGTGGTGGTGCTTGTGCAGGCGGCGCATTCTCACTGCGCTGCGGCAGATTCGGGGAGGGCGTTTCGGAGGGCGACGCGGCACCGCTCGCCTTTCGCTCACTGAGGTGTTCGATGACGCCCTCCAGACGTCTCAGTCGGGAGAGTAGTTCGGCATCTTGGGGTCGTTTGGATTTGCGGGGCGCTCTTCCAGGAGGGGGGAAGATGCACTGGATGCCCGCTTTGACGCAATTCGAGCAAGGGGTCTTCTTGTTGCAGCGAACTTTCCTCCGCCGACAGGTAATGCAGCTGCGCAGGCTATGCAGGTCCTGCGAGGAGTGTGAAGACACATGGGTGTCGTGGGCGAAGAGCGGGCCAGGAACAATATCAGACCCGTTCCTGGGGGAGAGGGACGATGGGGCGGTTGGTGAGATCATAGGCGAAGTGGACTCGATGGGTGGGAACGACATGGTGAGGGTGAGTTGAAAGAAACAGGTTCCCCAGCAAGCCACATCCTCAGACCCGGGGATCTGGTCGCAGAGTATAGGGGAGCAGACGATTCTTCTTCAGAAAAAAAAAAAAAAAAAAGACCCGTGGAGGGACAGGAACAGGAACCGGAGCAGCCAAACCACCCGCGGCAGATTCGTTGCGTTATCAGGCTTCGCGCTGACTTCGACGATCCTCAGTCATCGACTCATAGTGGGGGCCCCCCCGTCGCCCGCTCCCATTCGCTGCCTGCGGCCCTCTAGCCCCGATGGCCCCAGCTCAGCGGATGTTCATTGGCCGGCCGTTGCGCCCATTACTAATCACATCTGACTAACTAACTAGTTATCACGTGGGCCATTGGGATTTCATCGCATCTCGAATGGGAGGATTGCAATCCAGCCGATGCTTGATGTTTCAGATGCTCGACCCTTGGCAAAAGCCGCAGTCCTGCCGGCTAGGAGACGTCATTGTCGTCGTACCAAAGGGCGCACCGACCTAGATAGTACGGAGTACGCCCGCCAATGCCAAGATCCCCCAGCCAGACCCGTCTTATCAGATCGATGTGACGAACACAGCCATCCAGGCTGAGTCACCGCAGTAGCAGCCTAAGACTCGTCTTATTACGCTCCTTTTAAGGGCCCAAGCTTTCCTCCGGCTGCACATCGCGCGCTATAAATATGGCTCGCAACTGTAGAAGAATCTCCTTCGAACAGGAGGCGTAAAGGGAGCCTTACTATTTGCATGATTAACCATGTCCCAACTAACCAACTAATCCCAGATACAGCAGACCCCCGCTGCACCTCCTTTCTCGTTTCAACCACCGTCCGCTTAACATTCCTCCCATCGAGCGTCTTCTTCGTAAATTGCGTTCAAACCAGTCACTAGGCGTCACTTGTCATCGGGCGATGTCTAGTCAATCAACATGGAAACAAGGAGGCCACTTCTATGACGAGAAAGAGAAACGCAGTCTATAGGAGGACATGCCTCAGTCATATTATATATGATATATCCACAAGAGCCACATCGCGGGCTCGAAAGCTCAAGCGCCCATGTGTCCGGGGCGCGAGCATGAGTCTTCAATATATAAGTGCAGTCGCAGGATAAACAGACACAAAGAAGCCAAAAACATATGTATATATAGAAACAATCCAAACGCCAAACGTAGCCAGCATGCGGAAATCGTAGCGCACCGAAGGCCAACGCCATATATGCAAACGAAGTCGAAAAGGGCACTATGTAGATTTTGAGCCGGTTTAAATCGTTACTGTCATAGACGAGCCGCGGGTGTGACGAAGGCACATCGCTGAACTCAGTGATTCGACATCCACCTGTCGCACAATCATCGGAAGCGGGGTCCGAGGGGGCTGAGCCGAACGGGGAAGTCGACTTCCCGTCGCCGCCAAAATCTCTTTTTCCTAAAGAAAGGTTGTTAGTCAAGGTTTCAACAGGTGGCTGACGCGCATGCATGTGACTTACTTGAGCTTATCCCACACTTGCGTGATCTGGTTGAAATGATGGCTGCCACGGATGTTAGTCGGGCACAGTACGGATCATAATGATAGAGATGAGCACACCCTTGGAAGACGCTGGCAGTCATGGACTTGGACCCGTACTCCTTCTTGAGCAGTCGGACGTATTCGAACGGGATCTTAACCGGCACATCCTCGAAATAGCTGTTTCGCAGCGGGAAGATTTCGTTTTCCTAATGCCAAGTCAGCCAGGGTGAGCTGTTGTGTCACCGGTTCACGCGCCACCCACATCGAATCTATGGCCATCCTTGCACATCAAAGCGCCATCGGTGCCGTGTTGCCGTCTTTCGTCGTCTTTGCGCACGGCTGTAATGTCGATAAACAGCCCGGAAGAGGTATCGATCCATCGCGCATCAATGACGTTCAACTTGTCATCGGTTGACCGGACAACGTAGTTGGGGTTGATTTCCAGCAGATAGGTTCGACCACCGTCCACGCCGGGAATATCGAAGTGGTGCTCGGTCATGTTATAGTAATCGGCCAGGAAATGGATGGTCGGCTCGGAGATCTGAACGTCGATATCGTTGTCCCAGGGAAAGATCTGGCCATCCGTCAGCGGGCGGCACATTGTAAACAACCGTGGTTGTTTGGGGTCCAACCTTCTGGTTCCACCACCATGCCAGCAGAGTTCCGTGCATTATCCATGTCTCAGCACCCAGGTCTCCCATTGTTGACAGATAGGTCCGGATGAGTTCCGACAGGTACGGAATAGTCTTTTCCTCGGGTAGAGGTTTCGAGGCGAAGCTACCAAAATGATCAGCCGGCGCAGGATTCATCCAAGTGGAACTAAACCATACCGTCCATCATAGTGATAATGAAAGCTAGCGTAGATCGATGTTAGTTCGTCGAAGGGACTTCAATCGTGAGGGGTACGGGAGGCGTTGCCATCGACGGCATACCTAGATTCCTCTGCGGACAATTAGCACGCATCCCCAACAGATATCAACCGACGGCATCCATACACAAATGGCGATCGGGGGACTCCAGAATCAGGTCGAACTTACTGAAGTACTTTGACCCAGGCTCCCCTCCTTTCCCGGAGTAGTCCTTGGCCACATTGGGCCTCACACTCATGAAATCAACATCGGCGCGAGCCAATCCCGCCGTGAACAACAATAGCCCATAGAGACTGAGGAGGAGACGGGGGGCCGTGGACCACATGACGGTGCTGAAGGCTGTTTGTTCGAACTCTTTTCAACTCAGGGACTCGGCGACCGCATGCTCTTATTTGAGGTTGCACAAGTTCGGGCGATAAGACACAGGCGTTCGCGTTGCCAGCACGGAATGGTCGGAATCCTCAAGGGGGGCGAAGGCGTCCGAAAGGGAGGGAGGGAAACGAGTGGCTTTAAAGGGACCGGGGGTCGAGGGCGGCGAAGGGAGAGGCGTCGTAGCGTTAACGATCGGTGGTTAGTACAGTAGTAGTAGTAGACAGCGCCAGGCGGCGGAGGAGCGACAGTCGTAAAGTAATAAAAACAATAATCAGAATAAGAATGCTAATGACAACAAGAATAGATTGAAACCCGGAAAACCCACGATCCGCAGCTAGCGATCGGCAGGGAAGACGTATAAAAGGAACCACCACACGCCGGGGTCGCGTGCTCAGTTACCGTCCGCTCAGTTGGAGTGGCGAGGGAACCAGAGAACTTGAACAGCCTTGCACGCCTTGGCGATGGAGATACTGTGCCGATCCGGCTGGGAGAAATGTCCTGCGGTGTGGTTGGGGCGCCGAGTCTTGGTTTCCCTGGGCCCGCTGGGCAGTGGGCAGTGGGCAGGGTGGAGGCTTGGTTTACGCCCTCGTCATCGGCGCGCAGATTGCGTCCATCATCATCATCATCATCATCACCATCATCGACTCGTGGAAGTCGTCAGTAGTTGCGAACTTGCGATAGTATCGATAGCCACTGGCACTAGAAACCACTAGGCGCCCTCCTACACAGTAGTACCTTGCGTGTGCGGTTTCAGGCCAATCGCATGACGAATCTCGCACGGCCTATTCCGAATGACTTTCCCGATAGCGCCGACCTTTGTCGTGGGTTCTGGACGACGACGATGCGTACAATGTGGTCCGAGAGGACCGAGACACCGGGGCCGCGTCATAGTCTGCTGTCTGGTACGTCCGCACATTTTTACCCGCGCAGCTTCCAACTGGAAACTGCCCTCCCTCTTCCAGGTGACAGTTGGCGATCCGCTGCGGTCATCCCACGGGGCACGAATGACAGGGTCGCTCGCTCTCTCTGCCCGCCGCCTGTTTCCACCTCTCAGGCGAGGCGCGAGCCGGGAGATGGGAGTCGTGTGAGTCCTGAGTCCTGAGTCCTGACGGCTTTGCGTTGGACGGCAGAAGGCAAGGGCTGGGATGCTCCACGCGGCCGATGAAAACCCAGTCTGATGGAAGTGGGGGTTCCTCCACAAGGTAAAAAGCGTTAGGATCGCAATTCACACTGCGGCTAAATAATAATACATACTAATGGTTGGTTATACTTACTACTCCGTACTCCGTACTACTATTATCATTCTATCATGCTCTGTTGCTCCTCAGATATAGTCCTTACCCTCTACTCCGTACACTCTGCAGCGTTGCAGACAGGC
This sequence comes from Aspergillus ellipticus CBS 707.79, assembly GCA_003184645.1. Classification (NCBI taxonomy): domain Eukaryota; kingdom Fungi; phylum Ascomycota; class Eurotiomycetes; order Eurotiales; family Aspergillaceae; genus Aspergillus; species Aspergillus ellipticus. The sequence goes on along the minus strand of KZ825875.1, from coordinate 19,256 downwards.
ATGTGCTCGACTTTAGAGGCCCGGCAGGCCGGAAGCTGTTTCGTCGCCCCTTATCAGCATCATGGCTGTCTCATCATTATAAAGAAATTCATCCCCACAGCCAATCACCGTGCCTCCGGAAGGCCCTTCGCTAAGCGGTCTCTTACGAATGATGTGAGACTGTGGCTGCTCCTGGGATTATTGCTGGGAGGCCCTTTATGTACGCCCATCTTTGCTGTTTTCGGGGCTGACCCGGCTGCGAGGATAGTAGTCTACTCTGTAGTACGGAGTACTCCGTGGTGCTACGGAGTCGTAGTATGGAATAGCAGTGCTATTAAGTGTTAACAAAGGGTTCCCGCTCAATAGCGTGCAGGATGTGGGGAGGAGATGCTGCTCGTCGGATCTACCCCAAGTTCCCAACACAGTAGGACTATGCGACCGGATGGGAGTCTGTCGGGTTGCCCAGACATGCAGCTCAACCTTGAAATCCATGACATGCAGTCGACAATGAGACCGTTGCTCGTGCAAAGGCTATAAATGAAAACTCGTATTGTTCGACGGATCAACGGTAGGCCGGCCTGCAGCCAATGTCAGCGTCGTATACGGGCAACCATAGCACGGTGTACAAGCCATTCGCCTCGGCTTGAGATAAAGCCACGAGTGCCGCCCAGGGCTTGCCTTTGTCGTCGAGAATGGATTCAGCCTGTTTTCATCAATACCGAAAGCCAGGCCTTCTGTGGCTCTGATGTCGTGCTCGGCTAGTAGTGTGGCCAACCTGGAGTTGGCGCTTTTGTTAGTAGGTATCTCCGACCAGTCTCGATTGAAGCCGTTGCCGTGATGGTTAGAACAGACTGCTTCAGGAATGGCCTTGATTTGCTCGGCTTCGACAATACAATGCCTGTCTCTCTGCTATGATCGGCAGTGGCAATCCTAGAGGCTCGGAGATACTGAAGTCTGGACACTGGACAGGAAGGGCGCTGGTGGGAACGTCGTAAAGCCAAGGACACTGACAGTACTGTGTGAACCTGACAAGCTTCGGGCTTGCTTTAGATTAGAAGGTGGCTTTTTGGGTTCCCCCGACCGTTAGAGCTTCAGTATTATTTAGTATACGACTAAGAACTAAGTAAGAAGCGACCTTGGATGGGATGCGGCGGCGAAGCGGGCGGCCCTTCTAAATTACCCGATCGGGCAACTGGTGCTTCGCGGCTGTGTTCCCGCACCAGAGACGGCCCTGATAGGCCGCACAGCGGGCAGGCGATGGGCACCCACGGAAAATTGGTTCCGGTGATTCGCCAGGTTTGGGTGTTCTATCTTTGACTGTTGTTATCTCAGCTAATTTTGGTGCGCAGTCGGACGCTTCGCCCCCCTCTCCCCTTTTCCACACTGAGTTTTAGATGCCCAAGTGACGACGTCCTTTGACTTGCATACCCCCAGCACTCGTGCAGACCATCCGAGGAAGAGGAACGGTCCAGAATGATGCCTCGTGGCTGTGACACCCAGACTCGGCTGGAGCCTCCCCCTTTCCCCCCCCCCTGGATACGGGGATATCTGCGAAAGGGCTGGGAGATTAATTCGAGTTGGTTGTGTAGGAGAGGAGACCTTAGCTGCATAGTAAGCGCTCACTATCTTGGATCTTCCCCGTTTAGTCGATCTAATCTCTCCACTTTGGCCTCCCGCTCACCAAAGAGAGCTGCCGACTAACGGCACTAAACTTAGGCTTCTCCAGAGTCCAAACCCCTCCCACGAATGGCACCATGTCTGGCCCAGTGCCTGGCTTTAAGTCACACCTGGCAAAGAAAGACTCTGTCCCCTTGTGGCTGGACTCTCACATGACTGAGGCTTGTATGAGTCCCACTGCTTCAGCTGGATTCTTCTGCAGCACCAACTCCGACTACTCGCGGACCGGGTACATGGCGACTGCTGCAGATTTCCCTGCCAGCGGGCATCCGATTGGATGTCTTCCAGGATCGTGCGTTCGATATAGTTGTTAATTTCAATCTATCGCTCGATCCTCTCTACCAGGGTCCCTGCCAGTCTCTTGTTCCAGCCCATTGAATCGCTCCAACGGTCATGGCATAGCGACTCTGATACCCATTCGGCCCATCTGCATCTGACATCGCTCAATCCTGCCTGGCGTGATCTTCTCGAGACGAATTACATCGTCCGATCAATTCTAACGAACGCTGTCTACACTCACTCCAATTACAGGCCATCCACAGACCCTTGTCCCCCGGCGATCGTCCGCGGTCTAGATACTACGCATTCTAGAAGGACGTGGGGGCGAAAAACGTCGAACATACCCACCATGCTTCCTAGCGACCCATCCCTCATTTCTCAGGCAGCACCCGCACAGCAGCAGCAGCAGCAGCAGCTAAATCGGTCCTGTGAATCGTGCCGCGGCCTGAAAGTCCGCTGTCTGCCCGATCCCTCGACGCCAAACCAATGCCAGCGATGCGCGAAAGCTAACAGGCCCTGTATTTTCGTGGCGCCCCAAAGGCGGCGACCGCGCAAGCGGACAGATTCTCGGGTGGCTCAGTTAGAACGGGAAATGCGACAGATGCGCTCTTTGCTTAAGGACCGATTACGAGTGGACGAAAGCAGTGCGGAAAGTGCAGACAGTGAAAGAGAGGATTCGCGGGAACCCAATGTAGGGCCGGATTTCAACGAGCCCATATCTACCCACACCGACCCCCCAAGCAGTGCATCGGGATCGACCAGGCACATGGATTTGTCGCCCAGCTTTCCGTCGGCCTCTCCATATCCGAACATGGCATTCGACAGTGGTGCCGTCGCCGGCTCTGGTTCCAATCCGGACCCGACCACATACCCACTTGAAGCAATACTGGAAAGAGATGTCATTGATCGAGGCCTGATCTCACTGGAATATGCCAATGAATTGGTTGCCTTTTTTGTCACCGAGCTCACGGCCTTTGCTCCGATCGTCGTCTTACCCCCGGACACAACCGCCTCCCAGCTGCGTTGCTCGAAGCCAGTGCTTTTCCTCTCAGTTGTTGCCGCAGCTGCCGTTGCCTTGGATGCCAACCTGGCGGCTATACTCAACCGCGAGCTTGTCCGAACCTATGCAGAACGATTCTTCATCAACGGAGACAAGTCTTTGGAGCTGGTTCAAGCCTTGCTGCTCATGATTGTCTTCTACTACCCGCCAGATTCGCCCCTGAAACTGCAGTTCTATCAATACACCCACATAGCTGCCACAATGGCTTTAGAGATTGGATTGGCCTCGAAACGTCGAGTGACCCAGGATCCAAATCGCAAGACGAATAAGAAGATTGCATATGACGAGCAGATGGCGGAACAAGCGAGGGCAGCCTTGGGTTGTTATCACCTAACGTCCATGTAAGACGCAAGTATCTGCACAGTCGGAACCAAGTGCTGATCTGAGATAGTGTTGCTATGAAGACGCGCCGGCCAAATTTGCTTCTTTTCAATGACTGGATGGACGAGTGCGTAAAACATCTGAGTCGCTCGCCGAATGCGATAGACAGACACCTGGCCGTTAAGTTCGAACTTCAGAGAACAGTTGATGAAGCAATGACTTCATTTGGACTCGACGACACAAGTTCAACTGCGCCGCTCACCGAGTCGCGCCTCCAAGCCATCCTGAGATGGTTTGACAATCGCATGCAGTCGTGGAAAAAGGGGCTATGCATGGACATGAACACAGGTATTTCATTTCTCCGAAGCCCGAGATGCGATGCCAATCCATTAACTCGCGGCCAACCAGTCCCCATGAATTTCGAGTATCATTACACCAACCTTGCCATCTATGAGCTCGCTGTTGGCGAAGGCTATCGGGATCCCGATGCAATCAAACAGCAGTACTATACCCTTCCGTCACCCGAGAGCAACAATAGCACGCCACTAAGTGCCATTCGCGTAGACATCACCATTAAATGGATGAACGCAGCCCATGTGATGCTCGATTTCTTCCTCAACTGTGACACGGATATGTTGCGCAAGATCCCCAACTTGATCTATACGCGGGTGGGAGTGGCAATCATGTCCCTGCTGAAGATTTATCATTCCGTTAGAGCAGGTGGGTTAGGAGAGTTTGTGACCGCCGAGACCGTAAATGTGGACAAATATTTGGAAGCGATGACCAGACGGCTTGGTGAGGCAAGCTGTGGCCAGAAGTACAAAATCCCCGGCCGATGGTATTTTGTGGTTGCTGTGAAAGCTCGAAATTGGTATGATCGCTTCCAACAGCAACATATGCACAGAAATGCCGGGTTCTTGCCTCAAATGAGCGCTGGCACTTCGATATCTCAGGGCATATCACAGGGTCATGTCCCTGCACCACAGAGTGCGCTGCAATTTGACCCGTCCCGGTCGGCAGTGTCGCTTGGAATGAAGGCGGAATTTTCCTCGGTGACCGCTTTTCAAACGATGGGCGCGAGTTTTGGGGTCCAGCCTGCGACGAACCAGATGTGGCCATCGGATCAGAGTGGCTTTCACGACATGGTCAACATGAACCAGTTCGCCAGCTATCCACCTTCCATGTTGCCGTCTCAGTATGTATATGAGACACAGCAGCAGAGAACCCCGCCAGACAGCGGGCAGCTGAGCAACCCATCGCCTCCACGGACAGGCATGGAACTTGATGAATGGGTTCCGGACGGTAGTGTCTTTGCGATGCCTAGCTTGCCTGGATTTTAGCGCTGGGCAATCGATAGATATTGGAGCACTTCCCCCCCCCCCCCCCTTTCTGGAAAGGAGAAAATTCAGATAGCAGCCGGGGTCTGCTTGCACACCTTTATTTCATAGCGAGGATTGAAAAAATAGCCATATAGTTGTTACTCTATTGCTTGGCATATCGAAAGGCACAGGAAGCCGAAAAGTCGGGATCGGGTGAGTGATGTAGGCTGGGGTCTCCAGGGAAGCCAGGCTCTTGACGGGCAGGGCGAAGTAGAAAAAAAAATAAACAGAACAGGAGAAGACCCCGGGCAGGAGTTATAGGACCGACGACCGACGAGGGCCTTGCAGGGCCAGCGGCGTGAGGGCTCGAGGCACGGCGAGGTTTCACCGTCGGAGCTCGGTCGACATGAAACTTCCGACGCCGGACGGGGGGCGTCACAGTCTCACAGTCTCACAGGCTCAACTCTCAACGCGCCACTCAACCCTTTCGGATTTTTCCGAGGGTGGGATCTGTGGAGTCCTGCCTGGTCCTGGTCCTGGGCTTTGAGGTTGGAGCCTGGAGCTCGCTTCATCCAGTCTACGTATGACTATTTTATTGATTTAGATTAGTACACTTATAGGTTGCTAGTAATAGTGTGGGCTGGGAGGGCTAGCGAAGTTGGTGTTGACCACGGATTCCCCGGGTCGACGGATAGGCAGCCCTGAGGATGGTTCGACCATCCATCCATCGGGTTGGCCGGGTGGGCCATGGTCGTCAGATGCTCCCTCCATGCCCGCAAGTCCAAATAATCCTCGCTTTGGAGTATCCGCAGTCTTGACTCTTGAGGCCCATCCACGCATCCTGCTTCCGATGGACCAGCCCTGAATCGGGCCGACTCCTCCCCACCCCTGCCGACGGCCCATGCCAATTGCCAAGTTGCCAAGTTGTCATGTTGCCATGCCATCCCCCATCCATGGCCGTGGTGGGCTGGGGCATCGGGTTATTCTGGCGCGGTGCAGGCACTACTATCTAGTAGTATCTAGGTAGCTGGTAGACACTAGAGTCTAGACAGTAGACAGGCATCCTCCGTGACAGCTCACCCGCCACATCGTCCTCCATCGAGGCAAAGATGGATGTCGGTGACATCACGCTAGCCTCCGCATCCGATGTCACCAACCCTGTTGTCGCACCAAAGAACCTCCGGCGATACCTTGCACCAATCATCCCCCCCAGGATTGAGAAGCAGCCTGGCTTTGGGTTCTGCAATAGAGGATGGGGGGGGTGTTGCTTGATGCTGGAAGGATTGATCCCTGGTCGAAATGGGTATTGCAGTCATGTAGATTTACGGCACAGGAGAGGGGGGAGGGGAGAACATTGGGGGTGATAGTAGAGGGGACGTGTCGGGATCCTCGGGGAGGAGGGATGGAATGGGGGATCGCCCGGGAGAAAGAGCCGCCAGGAGAAGGAGAAGGGGAAGTCTCAAGAATGAGTCCTGTCAACGTCAAGTCTCCAACAGGAGTGAGTAGCTTAAGGCTTAAAGCACTCCGTATCTACTCCGTAATACTAGTAGCCAACACAAAGCCGTGGCCGACGGCTATTCCGCTGACGTGATGGGGCCTCCGCATCCACGGGTTCGTCAGTCCGTGTCATGACCGCTTTCAGGTCTCTGTCTCGCTGTCTCTCGCCCGGTCGCAGGCTGCTTTCCAATTTGGTCCCGAGGCCCCCGTGCTGACCGTGACTGGGCGTGCTGCTTGCTGCTTGCTGCTCTCTGCTCTTGCTTTTCACCTTGCTCCTCCTTCTCTCTGTCCTGCCCAGTGCCCACGACCAGCTCGACCGACCGACCCACCTCGTCCATGATCAGGGTGGTCCCTCCTCCGCTGCTTTCTCCGTCTCCGCCGTCCGCCGTCCCTTGACCCTCCCCCCTCCGTCCGTCGTTACCCCATTCATTATTCATTGCATTGTCGTCCCGATCGCCAGTTTACCCCCCCTCTCCCCCCTACCTACCCGCCACCAAGCTTCCCTGGCCCGGCATTCGGGATCGTCCAGTCTCCAGGGAGCATACCACGCCAGAATCCTCTCGAAGCCCCCCTTGTCCCTCGCGCGAATGGGTCATTCGTTACCTACTTCCTGTTGGAACTTGCATGGTGGTATTAGGGACAAGAGAAAGCACGCGACGCAACCCCAGACCCTTGGTTCGACCCGTCGATGAAGAATGAGCTCAGTCTCCAGTCCGGCTGTTGACCATCCTGTCGACCACGCTGCTGCCAATCAGCCACCTATCTCACAAGCGTCGCCTTCTCCGCCCCCGGCTGCCCCAGGGAACGCCACCACGACCCCCGACAATGACACCACACCAAAGGAGAACGTCACGCCAGCAAAGGGAACACCCGTAGATAACCCCGCCGCTGGTAGTGACGCGGGCCTGCAGGAGGATTTCGATGATTTCGGCTTGCCGATTCGCGTGCGTCCGAAGAGGGAGTCGTCAGGCAGCGAAGAAACATTCCATGATGTGGATGAGCTAGCGGAGGATGCGATTGGTGAAGAGCCATCGACAAAGGCAGAGAGTCACGAAACGACAACCGGGAAATTGGCTTCAGATGATTCGGTGGAGGAAAAGTCGCAGGGAGTAGTGAAGGAGGCCGATGAGGAGAGCCCGTCATCGCCGCCCTTGGCAACATCGCCGCCGCAGGGACTTGGATCACCCGTACAGAAGAAGCCTGCAGAGAGCTCCGCAGCTATCGAAAAGCAAGCTCTTTCCAATGGCCAGTCTCATTCCGCGGTGGATGAACCGCCCCCACCGTATACGGAGAAGCCTACACAGGGAGAGGCCGGTGCAGCTGTGGAGCGTCATTCTTCCCAGAGGAAGCGTGTATCGGCAAAGCCATCCGAGTGGTCGCATCAACGGTTCCATATAGCCCCAGAATCAGAGGATGAAGGCGAAGAAGAGGATGACGATGGTGGTTGGAAAGAAATGCCAGCTCTCGGCGAATTCGATGAGTATGACGACTACGGGCGGCTCATCGCTCGCGGTGCAAAGCAGGAAGATAATGAAGCTGTCTACAGCGGTCTTGGGGGCGCGGGGAAGGGCTACACTCGAGTGCAGCTCGACGAGGATGCCCAGTCCGCTACCAGTATGGACGAGGATACGAGCTACCTCTTCAAAGAAAGCGCCGCCAACGCTGCCGGTATGGAGGAGGAGCTGCGTGATCCAGTCAGCCAATTGCAAGCCACAAAAGATCTTCTGACTGAAGGTCAGAGGATAGCCTATGTCGGGGTGACGAGGCTATCGATACACCAAATGACATTAGATATGAACAAAATACCGCCGATCAAGGGTACACGCAAGGCAAGGCAAGGCGGCATCGATTCGATACGAAAGTGGGGCCAGACGATGATGGGAAGGCTGTATGCTCACATGGACATCGATGCTGCGGAGCAGGTGATGATCGAGCAGTTGGCTGGTCATGGCGTAGAGCCGGCAGACCTTGTTCGGCCGCTGATGAGCAACGCCCGGGTTTCTAACCCTCTGGCTGAGGAACCTGAGACTCCAAAGGGGTCAATGTCTTCTCCCACGTCACCTAGGATTAGGGAGGGATACCAAAGCAGAGTCTCCACCGACTTCGACCGATCCTCTACGTCCACGTCCCCTCCGCCTTATGAGACCCACGAGGGGGAGGATTTGCCCGAAGTGCGAACCCCTTCTCAGCTACCCACGTCCGCCAAGATTGACATCGATCTCCGATGGACGGTGCTCTGTGATCTCTTCCTCGTTCTCATTGCAGACTCAGCCTACGATGCGCGGTCGCGGACATTGCTTGAGCGTGTCGGTGCATCGATGGAGGTGTCATGGATGCAAATTGCCCGGTTCGAAAAGCGTGTCATCGATGCCCTGGAAATGCAAGAGGCGGCAGAAAAGGAGACCTGGGATGAGTCAGGGCACATGGAGAGACGGCGTAAAATGGCCCTGAAACACAAGTTTATGGTTATGGGCTTAGCCACGGTTGGTGGCGGTCTAGTGATCGGTCTTTCCGCTGGGCTGTTGGCCCCAGTCATCGGCGCTGGTATAGCAGCTGGGTTTACCACCGTTGGGATAACAGGAACGAGCGCGTTCCTCGGTGGTGCTGGAGGCACGGCATTGATTGCCTCCGGTGCTACCTTGACGGGAGGGACGATTGGACTGAGGGCCTCCCAACGACGTACGGGACCTGTTCAAACCTTCGAATATCGTCCCTTACATAACAACAAGAGGGTCAACTTGATCATCACCGTAGCTGGCTGGATGACTGGTAAGGTGGACGATGTCCGGTTGCCCTTCAGTACGGTTGATCCTATCATGGGCGATCTGTACTCGGTCTTGTGGGAACCGGACATGCTCCGGAGTATGGGTGACACCATCAACATCCTGGCCACGGAGGTAGGATATGCCAATGTATTTGAAGCAGTGAAATGAAAGCTAACATCTGCTGAATAGGCCTTGACCCAGGGACTGCAGCAGGTTCTTGGTCAGACCGTCCTGGTCGCTTTGATGGCATCTCTACAGCTACCTCTTGTTCTCACCAAGCTGTCGTATCTCATTGATAACCCGTGGAACGTGTCGCTTACCCGTGCAACTGCGGCTGGGCTCATTCTTGCTGACTCACTGAGAGAAAACAACCTGGGGAAGCGACCTGTCACTCTTCTCGGATACTCGCTCGGCTCGCGGGTCATCTTCTCTTGCCTCAAGGAGCTTGCCGATAAGGGTGCCTATGGTCTGGTTCAAAACGTGTATCTTTTCGGATCACCGAATGTGGCCAACAGAGACGAGTATTTGAAAGCCCGCAGTGTGGTCTCCGGTCGGTTTGTGAACGGATACTCGTCAAACGACTGGATCTTGGGGTACCTTTTCCGCGCCACGAGCGGTGGTATCATGCGCGTGGCGGGCCTTGCGCCGGTGGAGGGCGTTCCCGGATTAGAGAACTTCGACGTCACGAACATTGTGAACGGCCACATGGACTACCGTGCCGCGATCCCACGGTTGCTCAAGGAAGTTGGCTGGGAAGTGTTGAGTGAGGAGTTCGCCGAGATTGAGGATCCCGACCCGGAGAACCATGCCGAGCGGCAAAGGGAGCTGATTCGGGAAATCGACGAGGCGCGACGGGAGGCCGAGCTCAAGCCGGAGAAGAAGAGGTTCGGGCTGTTCAAACGCGGGAAACTGGCGCAGAAGAAGGGATGGGAGACGTACGACGTGGATCGCAACAATGCCATGCCGCGCGGCTCGGGCGACAACACCGCTGCGGGCGCGGTCCTCTTTGACATCGACGCCATCAGGGCCGAACTGGCCTCGGAGAAGATCGAAGTCAGGCAGCTCGAATCCACGCTGCCCCCCATGAAACTGGACCTTAGCTCCCCCTCAAGCCCATCCCCGGCTGCCCCGTCGTCCAACACGAAAGACCTCAAGACCCCCGACACACCGGCGCCCCCGACTCGAACGCAGTCCGAAACACTCACTGCCTATAGTCCCTCTCGGGATGCCCATTCTTCTGCACCACGGGAGGAGGAAATCGAGATGACCTTCGATACGTCCTACCATGATACCCCACAGCGCTCCCATTCCTCTTTCCAGCCCGCGACCGCGTACGACGGCCCTCCCTCCCGGCCGGAGCTTCGGTCTTCCGCCACGATGCCCGTCCTTGGAGCGAGCACGCTTGGGGCAATGGCTCTGGAGCCCAATGCCTGGGCCGACCCCGAAGAAGAAGGGGAGATCAGTATGACGTTTGAGTGATGATGCATGAGACTACGTGATGGGGAACGAGCCATTGTTTTTACGCGGGATGTTGATGTCCGACCGAGTATCAGTGACATGACGACGAGTTATTTTCTTAATCCTGTCAGTTTTTCTTTGCCATTCTTCTTGATTTGCTTCCTTGCATGCCGCCGATCGAAGAAGAAGACCGCGGCAGTGTGGATTGGCCCGATCCCATGTTTGCTGTTACAATTTACCTAGAGCGTATCTACTAAACCTTCCATCCTTGTTGCATACACATTACCGGACCAGCATGATACATACAGCCACATAATCCATGCATGCCTTGTTACATTCTCTTCTCTACTGTTGTCTTTGGATACAGCCTGTTCGATTTTGGGGTTCGGCACATCAGATTAGACTATGGAGATAGTCTAGATTTACCAGCAAGACACGATACGATGTAAATAGGTCTACAATTAATCCATTGTCTGGTACACAGTATGTTTGCGTAGTTCCCGTTCCGTGCACAGTCGACACTCGACACTCGACACTCCCGGCCTGGAACCCCGTCGGACGGGCCAGGGACGCCGCGCCCTAAGATAGCAGCAGTAGCAGCAGCGGGTGCGGAGAACCGGCCGATCGCGTGTCACCACACGCGTCCCTCTTCCTCCGATCCTCCAGCCGATTTCTCAACCTGCTCTCCTCCCCATTGTTTCCCTCCTTCCCCCCTCCCCTTCCCCCGCCTGCTCGTGTCCACGGTCTTCAGGAACCGTCCGACCCTCTCTTCAACCCTGACGCCCATGCGCGGCTCGTTCCGTGGTTTCATCCCATCGCTCAGAGAGGTCGGCTTTCTCCCCCGAGCCCGGTGACTTGTCCCCGAAGCAGCTTGACGTGACCACATCTCATTGAAAGAACCCCTCCACGACTCGACTAGCAAAGTTGAGTATATATTGGGGTGGCCATTCATCTGATCGCAACTACGCTCCCCTCGAACCCCGCCCCCTCGCCATTCATCCCAGCCCGACGAGGTATTCATCCGATCTCCACCGCGCCAACATGGTGCTCCAAACCCGCCCCAAACCCAACGCCAGCTACGCCTCGAACCGCCTCACTCGCCATGACCAGATCGGGAAGAGCCTGCTATCTAGTTTCCGCGATCGGCCCAAATCCGTGAAGCCTGAGCCCGCGACGGACGACGAACCGCTCAGCTCCAGCGAGGACGACGACAAGACCACCGTCGACGACGACGACGAACTTTCGGAAGAAGGAACCCGGCCTCGAGTATCGAGACTCGGTCTCGAGGAGAAGCTTGCACAAAGCTCGTCGCCGGACGGGGGGAGAACGCCACGCGCCTCGCGACAACAAAGGAATGAGACAAAGAACGCTGGAGAGCCGGCCTCGAGCCGCAAGAGGACGTCGCGCGAGATGGCTGGCGACGGCGACGAAAAGACACCCGAGGATGGGGGCTTTTGGAACTCGTTCCGGAATCTGGACCAGGGCCATAAGCGGCGCAAACCGGCGGTGAGCTATCAGTCGAGGAAGTCATTCGGGGAGGCGCCTATATCGAGCTTGACGGAACCGGAGCCGGAGCCGGAGCCGGAGCTGTCAGTCAAGTCGAAGAGCTCGAAGAAGAACCTGAAGGTCTCGAAGAAGAAGTCGAAGAAGTCGAAGAAGGAAGAGGAGACGGAGGCGGAGGCGCAAACCCCGAAGCCACAATTCAAGGTCCCCCGAGAGATTGAGGGTATGCGCGCATCCAGCCCCAAGCCCCAATTCAAACAGCCGCCTCCCATGCCCAACGACTTGATCTCCAGCTCATCGTACGCTCCTTCGTCGGCCCGCGATGCGGTGGTCTTCGATGACGACGATTCGTCTATCGGCACGCCCCTCAGCACGGCGTCGTCCACGCTCATGAACGAGCTCTCGCAGTACGATGATGTCCTGAAGGACGCCGAACCGGTGCTGTCTGAGCCATCTGTGTGTCCGTGGTGCAAGGCACCCGTGGAGCCGGGGCTGCTGCTGCAATTCCGCGCGCAACCGAAACAGCGCATGCGCGAACAGCAACGGTTCTGCGATTCGCATAAGCAGTCCTCGGCCGAGCAGGAATGGAAGGAGAAGGGCTACCCGGCGATTGATTGGGATGGCTTCGAGGAACGAATTAACCGACACTTTGCCGACCTCGAGACGATCATGGTGCCGGAGACCTCGTCCTTTTACCGGAACCTGCTGGACAGCACCATGAAAGCCGGACAGGCCAAGAACTTCCGGCTTACGCTGGATGGAGACGGATTGGAGAACATCTCGTGCGGATATTACGGCACGCGGGGTGCGGGTAAAATGTACGCGTCTACTATGACTATCTATCTATCTATCTGTCTATCTATCTATCCTATCGGTGCACCAAGCTAACCAGACATGCCCAGGCTCCAAGCGATCACGACGCGATACGGCCGTAAGCTCCGTCGGCTGGCAGCCGACGACCACATCGTCAAGACGGCGGGAGTGGTCGGCTACGCGCAGGCAGTGCTGGTGCCGGAGTTGGCGGTGAGGCTGGTCAAGGAGGATTTGGGGGTCGACGACGAGGCGGCGCGGCAGATTCTGCGCGATACTATCGACATCGGCGAGAAGCTGAACTACGCGCCGAACGACACGGTGCCGGTGCCGGAGACGGAGGAGTAGGGGAGTAGGGGATGGAACGAGGGATGGAACGAGGGATGGATCGGGGGATGGTCTGGGGCGTATATTCTATGGATTTTTCTTGTCTTGTCTTTCACGCTCCAAGTGATTATGGGCTCTATATCCCTTGCTTTATTGACCGGCTGGCCGAGTTGCAGTTGTGTATATAAGCCGTGCAGAAGTTACGTGATACCTATCTGTCTGTTCAGTGTTTGTCAGCGACTCCAACGAGGGATGGGGGGGATGCATGGCGTGCCATGACTCGAAAGTGGCCAATCTGACACCATTTCTCCAACTCATTCCTAGTACTCTGTACCTACCGTAAGTAAGTACCTTACTCCGTAACTACTAGTACTCCGTAGATACCTATTGGGTACTGCTGGTATCGGAAGTCCGACCGCAGCTCCGGCCGAAGTGGAGCCCCGGCGATAACTGATACTGCCAGGGTCCTTCGTGGATTCTGATAGGCCCCCGACCCGCGGGCTGGCTCTTACGTCGTCGTGCGGAGCTTGCCCGCGATTCCTCCTCACTCCTCACTCCTCATCATCACGCCTCGCCTCTCTTCCTCTCTCTTCTCCCCTCCCCCCCCTCTCCTCTCTTCCCTCTCGTCATTATCATCATCTCCTGGGGGATGGAATGATTGAGCCCCATCAACCCCTCCCCGCCTGGATAACCACCACCCCCCAACCATGACCCCCGAAATGCGGGAGAAGGAGAAGTTCTCCCCCATGGCTCCCTCGGAATCCACCCCCCTCCTCACCACGGTCGGCCTCGCCCCCCAGCGACGCCGCTACCCCCATCACCGCCTGCGCCGCGCGTGCAGCTTCACCCTCAGCTTCCTGCTGACCTTGGCCGCCCTCCTCTTCCTCACCCCCTCCTCCCTCCTCCCCCGCGAGCACGGCTCCATCTGGTCCTATCTCCCCGGCGCGGACCCTTTCCCCCACGCCTCCTGGCCCCACGGCCACGGCCTCGCCTACGAGGAGCTGCAGGCCCTCCTCCACGAGACCCCCTCCGCCGAGAAGGCCCGCGAATGGAGCCAGTACTACACCGCGGGCCCGCACCTGGCTGGCAAGAACCTCAGCCAGGCCGTATGGACCCAGGAGCGGTGGCAGGAGTTCGGCGTCGCCGACACCAGCATCGTGGCGTATGACATCTTCCTCAATTACCCCGTCGATCACCGTCTGGCGCTGCTCGAGAAGGGCGAGGTTACTTATGAAGCGTCCCTCGAGGAGGACGTCCTGGAGGAGGATAGCACGAGCAACCTGACCGATCGTGTGCCGACCTTCCATGGTTACTCGGCTAGCGGTAATGTGACTGCTGCCTTTGTGTTTGCGAACTTTGGCACCGTGTACGATTTCCAGGATCTCCTGGATGCCAATGTTAGTCTTGCCGGGAAGATCGCTATCATTAAGTATGGCCGTATCTTTAGAGGCTTGAAGGTCAAGAGAGCGCAGGAACTGGGCATGGTTGGCGTTGTGCTCTATGACGATCCTGAGTCCGATGGTGAGATCACCGAGGAGAATGGTTATGAGGCCTATCCCGATGGTCCGGCTAGGAATCCGAGTGCCGTGCAGCGTGGCAGTACCCAGTTTTTGAGTAAGTGGTTCATGTGTGGTGGATTGAGTGGATGATGCTGATTGCCATACTAGGTATTGCCCCGGGTGATCCGACTACCCCTGGGTATCCGTCGAAGCCGGGCTGCGAACGTCAGGATCCGTTTAACTCCATCCCGTCGATCCCCTCGCTTCCGATCTCGTATCAGGAGGTGATCCCGCTGCTGAAGGCGCTCAATGGACACGGCCCGAAGGCGTCGGACTTCAATGAGTACTGGCAGGGCGGAAAGTTGGGTAGTAAGGGTGTCGAGTACTACATCGGCCCGACCCCCGATCACCTTACTATCAACTTGTACAATGAGCAGGAGTATGTGACCACACCCCTGTGGAACGTTATTGGTGTCATCAAGGGGGCCATCCCCGACGAGGTTGTGATCATGGGCAACCACCGTGATGCGTGGATCGCGGGTGGCGCGGGAGACCCGAACAGCGGGTCGGCCGCGCTCAACGAGGTCATCCGCAGCTTTGGCGAGGCCCTCAAGGCCGGCTGGAAGCCCCTCCGGACCATTGTCTTTGCCAGCTGGGACGGTGAGGAGTACGGCCTGCTCGGATCGACCGAGTGGGTGGAGGAGCAGCTGCCCTGGCTGTCCAAGGCCAACATTGCCTACTTGAACGTGGATGTGGCCGCCTCGGGCACGAACCTGCACCCCACCGCCAGCCCGCTGCTGAACAAGCTGATCTACGAGGTCACCGGGCTGGTGCAGTCCCCCAACCAGACAGTCCCGGGACAGACGGTGCGGGATGTGTGGGATGGCCACATCGGCACGATGGGCAGTGGTAGTGACTTCACCGCGTTCCAGGACTTCGCGGGCGTGGCCAGCTACGACCTCGGGTTCAGCCGCGGGTCGAAGGACCCGGTGTATCACTACCACTCGAACTACGACAGCTTCGACTGGATGGACCGGTTCGGCGACCCCGGGTGGAAGTACCACGAGGCGTGCACCAAGATCTGGGCGCTGGCGGCGGCCAAGCTCGTCGAGACGCCCGTGCTGGCGTTCAACGCCACGGACTACGCGTTCGGACTGGAGGGCTACCTCGCCAAGATCAAGCCGGCGGCCAAGCAGCTTCCCGCAGGAACGACATTCGACTTCGGGCCGCTGGACCGGGCGATCGAAGAGTTCCAGCACGTGGCAGCGCAGTTCGACGCGTTCGCGGCGAGCCTGAGCGCGCAGCTGGGCGAGGACGTGCCGTGGTACCACTGGTGGAAGAAGGTGAAGCTGTACTTCCAGATCCGGGCCGTCAACGACAAGTACAAGAACATCGAGCGCCAGTTCCTGTACCAGCCGGGCCTGGACGGGCGCAACTGGTTCAAGCACGTGGTGTTCGCGCCGGGCATCTGGACGGGCTACGCGGGTGCGACGTACCCGGGGCTGGTCGAGAGCCTGGACGCGGGCGACTTGTCGAACTCGCAGGTATGTATTTTTTTTTTGTTGTGTTTTTTCGCATCCGTACACAGACATAGACGATGGATAGATAACGAGTGTAGAAATGGCGCTCGATCATCCTGGAGCGCATCGAGGCCGCCACGAAGCTCCTCCAGTAAGTATGTAGGTCAGACGGCCGCGATCGGCGACGGGCCAGGGTGTGATTGGAGGTGATTGGAGCGGCGGCGGCAATGGGATCCGAGCGGCGGCTGCATCCGGCATGCCTGGTGACTGACTGACTGACTGACTGCGTGCTGAGCTGAGTTGAGCCGATGCAGATTGCAGATTGCAGGTTGCAGAGAGACGCAAGGATGGCCCAAGGGATGAGGATCGAGATTGTTGGCCCTGGCGTTGGATATGAGACGAGTGACTCCTTCGTGTACGGGTTAGTTTACTCAAAGTATAGTATATTCTCCACGGAGTAAGAGTAGCTGGCCTGTTACCTCCCTTGGTTGTCGTCATTGCTATTCATTCTATCTATACAACCGGAAAAGGATCCGAGGCACTGTAGCAGCCGATTAGGGACCCCCAATCTTACCGATAGGGATCAGTATCAGTATCAGTATCATTTATCACTTGTTTCCCCGCCTGGAATGCGACCCACTTGGAGTAGTAGTCGATTGGAGACCGCCAGCCAGCTGCCTAGACCGCAGCTAAGGATTAGTGACTGGGCAGTGAGTCGGAGATTGGCCCGATGCTGGCCCGGCGTGTGACCGGCCGTGTTTTCTTGACTTGTTAGTGCTTTTACTTTGCTTCTTTCTCTCTGGTCACTCACCCTCACTCTCACTCACACTCACTCCCTCCCCTCCCTTTTTTCGCTCAGTCTCGCAGCATAGTCCGGACTACCAGTCGTGCGCGCCATGCTGGAGAAAACCCCCCGGCTGCCTGTCCGGCAGCTGCTTATCCTGTGTATGTCGTATCCGGATACCCTTCCTCTCGCTGAACTAAGTACTGCTTACTGACCGCAACAACAGCAATATGTCGCTTCGCGGAACCAGGTAACTTTTTTTCCAAATACTCAGAACTCTAACCCGTTCCTCGGTCAAAATAACTAATATGACCAAAAAAAAAAAAAAAAAAATACAGTCGTTCTTACATCCGTCCTTCCCTATCTTGTAAGAAATCCACCCTTCTTCAATCTTCCAAAAAAACCTAATCCTAATTCTGTAACAGCCCGAAATGATCGAATCCGTTGGGGTCCCTAAGCCCGAAGTCGCCAAGTGGGTGGGCATAACTTCCGCTGTAACATCGACCTGCCAGGCGACGATGGCAGTGTCCTGGGGGACATTGTCCGACCAAGTCGGCCGAAAACCTATTATCCTGATCGGACTCACCTGCACTATGGTCTTCTCTCTGCTGTTCGGCTTCAGTCACACCCTCAGCATGCTGGTCATCTCGCGCGCCCTGTTGGGACTTATGAATGGTAACGTGGGCATCATCCGCACGATGGTCGCGGAGATGGTTCCTGAGAAGGAGCTGCAGCCGCGCGCGTTCAGCATCATGCCGCTGGTGTGGACGATCGGGAGTATCTTTGGCCCTGCATTTGGGGGTGCTCTTGCGAGGCCCGCGGAGAAACACCCGGAGGTGTTTGGGGGGGTTGCGTTCTGGGAGAGGAATCCGTTTGCGCTGCCGAATATAGCCTCTGCCGCGCTGTTTGTGGTGGGGATTACCACGGGGTTCTTGTTTTTGGAGGAGACGTTGAAGGAGAAGAGGGGGCAGAGGGACCGGGGGCTCGTGCTGGGGAGGGCGCTGGTGGGGGCGTGTGGGGGCCAGAGGGGTGAGAAGGGGAGGGTTGGGGGGAGGGAGGAAGACGGGGAGAGGACGGCGTTGTTGGGTGAGAATGGGCAGGCTGGGCAGATAAAGAAGCCGGCGCGAAAGCCCAGCTGGGCGGAGGTGTTCTCGCCGCAGTCGAAGCTGATTCTGCTGGCGTATTCGCTGATGTCGATGCACACGATGGCGTTCGACTCGCTGCTGCCGGTGTTCTTGCATACGCCGGTGCAGCAGATCGATGGGAATCCGGACGTGGAGCTGCCGTTTAAGTTCGTGGGAGGGTTCGGTGTGGGTGAGTATTTGTCGTTCTTTTTGCTTTTGGGGGAGGGTACTGCCTGCTTTGGGGGAAGGTAATGCCAGAATCGCTGACGAGACAGACTCCCAAACCATCGGCACGTTCTACACTCTGATCGGCATCATCGGCATGGTCGTGCAATTCCTCGTCTTCCCCGTCGCCGCGAAACGTCTCGGCATCCTGAACTGCCTGAAAATAGTCGTCCTGATCTTTCCCATCTTGTATCTCCTGACCCCTTTCACGGCCCTCGTCCCGCACCCGTTCCGCGACGTCACCGTCTTCCTTCTCATGCTAGGGAAGCTCGCCGCCTCCATCTTCGGGTTCCCTTGCACTACGGTGCTTCTCACAAACTCGGCAACCAGTCTGAGCGTCCTGGGCACGTTGAATGGTGTGGGCACGAGTTTCAGTGCGATTGGACGCGCGGCGGGGCCTGCATTGACGGGCCAAGCCTTCTCGTACGGTCTGAAGAAGGGGTACATTATTGTCCCGTGGTGGATGCTAGCCGTGTTTGGTGCGTTGAGTGCCATTCCGGTATTCTGGACGGTCGAGACGGATGGGTTTCAGGCTGAGGAGGAAGATGTGGGGGACGAGGACGAGGAAGAGGTAAGAGGGAGGGGGAGAGAGAGCGGGTATGGAGCGACAGCTTCCCGGTGAAGCAGAAGCTCATATGATTGTGCGAGACTCGTATATAAAAGTTTTTGATCCGTCCATCGTGTTTGGGTGCTTCGACAACAAGATGGATGACGTGTTATGATATGATTATGGTCTGATGGATGTATTTCATAGATGCTATATAGATAGACAGACATGGACAAGTATTCAAGTGTGATGTTTGCCGTATAGATACTCTCCACATTATTCTTCAGGCCAACCAAGCTAAGCCCACTAGTCAGGAACTAACCCAATCAGGACCACACCTCCCCCCGTCAGCCAATCACCCGCAGCCCGGATGTCATACCATACCGGCGGTGATTAGCAATACTACGGAGTACTTAACCTCCAGCTCCTGCCTTCTCCGCATCAGCCATACTCCTACATCAAACAATCAAACAACCACTCTCCAACCCACCATCATCATGGTACGTTCCCTTCCCTCCTCTATCACCCACACCCTCACTCCCCCCAATCCATCCCAACCTAC
>KZ825874.1:5301-154909 GCA_003184645.1 Aspergillus ellipticus CBS 707.79 | reverse complement strand
AATCTATTTAATCTATTTAATCTATTTAATCTATTTAATCTATTTAATCTATTTAATCTATTTAATCTATTTAATCTATTTAATCTATTTAATCTGTTAAATCTGTCTAATCTCTATAATCTGTTTAATTATTCTTTTCCTGACTGCTGACTCTAAGAAGTATACTGTATTTTAAACAAAGCTTTTATAGAATCTAATATAATAAAAATAATATTTAATATTAGATAAATTATTAAGATTATATTAATTTTTATATTATCTAGAATAGTAATTATAATAATAAAAAAATTAAAAATACCGGGTCTTAATCTCTATCTAAGTATATATAATATTTAAAAACTTAAATAAAGCTAGCTCTCTTATTTTTAATAATAATCTATTTTTTAGATTATTTTTAAAATTATTTATATTTTTATTTTTACTAATATAAAAGATAATAATTATTTTATTTTTCTCTTACTTTTTTAATATAAAGATAATTAAATCTGGATTAAGATTATTAAGAATATTTTAATATTTCTTACTAATAGTAAAATAATTAATATATATCTAAAGTATTACTATTTTAATTATATTAAAATAAAAACAGCTCTAATAATAGTAGTAGATATCTTAAAAATTATTAAATAAATATTTAATACTAATACTATTAGTAGTAACTAAAAAAAAATCTTTAATTATCTAATAAAAAATAAAAAACTGATTACAGTAAGACTTTCAGTAAATAAAAATATCAGTATATTTTATAATATTTAAAATAGTATTAATTTAATTAAAAATATTTTTATAAATTATATATCTTTAATATCTAGATATATTTTAAATTTTTTAAATATTTTAGCTGCCGGTAAGAGTCTCTAGTATTTAAAAATATTATAAAAAACTTTATCTAGATCTAATAGTAACCTGGGAATAGAGTAGCTAACAGCCAGGTCAGATCAGATTAATTAGAATTTTTATATCTAACTACCAGATTATAATTAGATTAAAGAAATTTTTATACCTGACTATAATATAGCTAAAAAACAGGCAGTTAACTGTCTTAATTATTTTTAGTACTAAGACTTGCCTGCTATATCTAGAGTAGCTAACAGCCAGATCAGATTAAATTAAGAAAATTTTTATATCTGACTGTAATATAGCTAAAAAATAGATAGTTAATTATTTTAACTATTCTTAGTACTAAGATATACCTGCTATATCTATTTAGATTTTAATATAATTAAAATATACTTAAATTAAATAGTTATTAATCTGACTATTCTAACTATTATTTAAAAATATATAGAAACTGAGAAGAATTTTTCTAGGACTTAAATAAATTTTTAATAACTAAGATAAATTTTTAATATCTAGAATAAATTCTGGATATCTTTACTTTTACTTTAATAAGATCTTATTTTTTATTTAAACTATATATAAAATACTATATAAATTTTAAGTAAAAGATAAAATAAAAATAAAAAGAAAATAAAAAATAGATAAAATTAATTTCTTAAATAAGACTGATAATTAAGTAAATAATTTAAACTGATTAAATAAATAAATTAAAACTGAAACTACTTATTTAACTGATTAAAAAATATTAGAAATTAATCTCTTATTTATAATTAAATAATTATATTAACTTTTTAAGATTTTCTGTAATTATATAAAATAATAAAATTAATAAATTTATATTTAATAGATAGATTTTTCCAGATTATTTTTCTTGCTGAGGAGTAGATTATTCTAAGCCTGTTTTTAAAGTCCGGAACTCAGGATTCTACTCTGTGAATTAAGAGGTCCGGAACTCGGGAATTTACTCTGTAAATTAGTTAACCTGAGACAGTAAATTAGTAAGCCTGAGACAGTAAACTGGTTAGTAAGCCTGAGGCAGCAAACTGTCTATATAGTTGATATAGGATATATAATATTTTATATATAATTATAATATATACAGAAAAATAAAAACTTAAAAAAAATAGAAATAAAATCTATTAAAATCTTTTCTAATTCTAGATTAACTATAATAAGAAGTCTTTATAGATTTTATTACTAATCTATTCTTATTAAATAATTATATAATAATACTAGTAATTATAAACAGACTTATAAAAGAAGTAATTTTTAAGATAATAAGTTTTATTATAGTAGAAAAAATAATAAACTCTAGTATAAATTCTAATAAGATAATACAGATTTCTAAGAATTATTATATTTAATAGAGAAATATAATTTATAAATAAAGTATAAGTTACAGTCTACTGATTAGTCTCTATATAAAAATTATTTTTAATAGTCTATTATCTATAGATTAATAGTTAAATAAAAAAAATAAATAATAGTTTTAAAATCTATATTTAAATCTATATCTATTATAACTAGTTTAACTAGAAGAAATTTCTTTCTTTTACTAAATTAGTTTTAAATAATTATATAATAACTACTATAAGAATAAGTCTTTTTTTTTAATCTATAAATTTTATCTCTCTTTTTTTAATTTTAAAAAAGACTGAAAATCTTTTATAAAATATTTAATAAAAAATCTAATCTAATAGAATAAAACTATTATATAAATTATTTCTAAAATAATAAAATAGACTTAAGTTTTAATTATTTATTTTTAATAATAAACTGAAGAATAAGTATATAAGAAATAGAATATAGTTTTTAAATATTAAAAAAATAATAAAATATAGCTGAAGCTGTAGAATATTTATATAAATTATCTAAGCTGGAAGCTAGACTAGAAAAATATAAAATATATAATTTAAAAACTAATAGACTTATATACTATATAATTTAATATATTTTTTAAAATAAATCTCTTTTTTTTTATAGTAATAGACTTCTTTTCTTTATAAATAATAGATAATATTTAACTATCTATAATCTTAGTAAATAGCTAAAAAAATAGCTAGTTAAAGATATTATAAATAAACATTATATAAAAAAAACTGGGACTAGCAGAAAAAATATAAAGTTAAATAAATAGATTATACTTATATAATAACTGAATATATTTTAGTTTTAGAGAAAGCTATAGTATTAAACTACTAGTTATAAAAAACTATATTATATTAAAATTTAAAAAGAATTCTTAATTAGAAAGTATAGTAGACTTCTATTATAAACTAATAACTAACTCTTATATAATTATTTAATTAATAAAATCTTAGATAGAATTATAGAGAAAAAAAATAAAAATAAATTAAAAATAAATTATATTTTTTTTAATAAATTATAATAAAAATATCTTAATCAGTATAATTTTTATTTATATAATATATAGATATTTTTAAAATATCCAGCTATCTATATAACTGGTCTAAAATTAGTAATAGAAAAATTTAAATAACTAGTATAATAAATAATCCTTCTGATAGTAATAAGAAGATTATTTATATAATTTTATTAATTTATTTAGACCTGGATAGTATCAGTTTTATATAATAAACTAGAATTTATAACTAATCTGTTCTACTGTTACTATAGATTTATTATGAATATTAAAATAGATAAAGAACTTATAGTAAAAAAAATATTAAATTTTTTTTTTTAAGAATTAACTGAACTATTATATAATGTAATCCACGGTCGCGCGGCCCGTACGATCGCGCGGCCCACCCCCCTACTCAAATTGCCCGATATGATCAAATTAAAGCCTTTTAATCAACACAACTCTGCATATAAACACTATATAACTAATTACTAGATGGTTTAGAATACTG
Organism: Aspergillus ellipticus CBS 707.79; assembly: GCA_003184645.1. Taxonomy (NCBI): domain Eukaryota; kingdom Fungi; phylum Ascomycota; class Eurotiomycetes; order Eurotiales; family Aspergillaceae; genus Aspergillus; species Aspergillus ellipticus. The sequence continues at coordinate 151,196 of KZ825874.1, read as the reverse complement.
GTTATATCTGTAGCTAATATTGAAGTAATTACTACAGTATAGAGATGTCTGTAAGAAGGTCTCTGTAGGTTAAGATAGTTACTTAATCTTACTACTAATCCCTATATCTTGATTATTTTAGATCTTTTAATTATATTATTATATATCTTGCTGTATATCTTTAATAGTAGTATCTTTTTTATAGACTATCTGCTTTCTTGAGTACTTTTTCTTTTATAGATATTTTTTATAGCTAGTATATAGTTTCTTATTCTTCTTAGCTAGTAGAATTAAATTTATTATTATAAGCTTATATTTTTTAAAACGCTGCTGTAGTATATAGTATATAAATAATATTAGATTTATTTAATACTTTTAAAATAGATATTTAATAATATTTTAATATTTTATAAGATATTTTATATTATATAGTATTTAAAATATTAAGCTGCTTAACTGACTATCTGGAGACAGTAGTATTTTCAAATAAATATTTAGTTAATAAAATACTTAATCAGAATCTAGAAAAACTAATTCTGTTATTTTAAATCTACTGATAATATTTAATTTTATTAGAGCTTACTAATATACTTTAGAATAAATCTCTAGAAAATCAAGTTTATTAATATAATTCCGGCTGTAATATACTTACTTTTTAATTAAACTATTATATATATATTTAAGCATACTAAAATAACTAATATTAAAAGATTAAAATAAATATAATAAATAAGTAGATATATAAACAGGAATAATCTTATTTTTAGTATAGATTTAATTAAATTCAGGAATAAAATAATTACTATAGTTATTAAAAACTAGAAAACTATATTTATCTACTAATTTATTTTTAATCTATAAAATAAAGTATTTTTAAAATTATTAAAGTTTAATTATATCATTTATCTAATTATTATTACTAATTTTAATTCTTTAGATAGAGAGAATAATTTAATCTTTATATTATACTTAAAAATATATTTAATTTTTAAAAATCAGGATTAGAGATAAAATCTTTCTATTAGATTAAATATATTTAATTAAAGTAATTTATTCCTGGTTCTCTAATTAAATTAAAGATAGTTAATTAGTTTTATAATAAATCTTATTTTATTAAAATTATATATATTATTTAATAAGATTCTGTATTCTTATATAATCTTCTAGATTTAATTAAATTAATTTTTTATAATTTCAGAATTTTTTATTTTAGTTTTTTAATAATTATATTATTTAATAAATTAGATTTATAAAAACTTATAATATATAATAAAAATATAGATCTAGTTAATATTTATTTTTTTAAAAATTATATAATCTTATTTAGAAAATATTAAATTAATTATATTCCTAACTTCTGACAGCTGTAAAGATATATCTTATTTATTTAATAATAAGATCTATTTAATAAGTAATTTTTTTTTATTTTTTAATAATTTTTAATATATATTAATTATATCTTTAATAAAGTCTTATCCAGCTAAATAAGTACAAAGTATGGTTTAAAAGATATTAAAAATATATATTATTTTATAAATACTAGAAATTTAGTCTTTCTGAATAGCTTTAATAGTAAATAGAATCCTACCTTCTTACTGTGCTGCAGTTTTTAATAAGATAGCTGACTTTAGTAGTATCTGTAGTGGTTGAATTGCTTCAGGTAGGTGGTTGGAGGTGGTGTTTTGGAAGGGGTGGGCCGCGCGATCGTACGGGCCGCGCGACCGTGGATTACGTTAAAGAGAAAGTAGTTTTTTATCTAAATATTAATATAATATATAGAATAGAAATAATAGTTTCTAAATAAAATAAAATAAAATTAAATATATTTATAATCTTTATAATTAATTACTGTATATATTATATAATTTAAAAGATTATATCTAGTACTGAAAATACCAGATAAAAAAATAGTAATAAGTTTATTACTATAATTAAATTAGACTATATTCAGTAATAATAATAATAAGAATAGATAGTATAGAAGAAAAAAAAAGTTTTTAAAATAAATAATACTAAACTAGGCTCTATTATTATATAATATATAATCCCGGACTATTATAGTATAAATAATTAAGTAGGATCTATCTTTATATAACAGTATAATTTACTCCTACAGCCGGGAGGGGAACAGGGGGTATTATTACAGGTTCAGACAGGAAGCCCCTAGTTCTAGAAAATAACTTAGCTAATATCTTGTTCTGACTTTATCTCTTATATAAAAGAGTAGTAAACTAACAGATAAAAGACTATCTCTCTAATAATATAAAAATTCCTTCTTCAATAATTTCTTCTTATTTATAGGCACTTCTGTTGATTATATAAATCCAGAGGTTCCCCTTATAAGTAATAATTTTATAAAAAACTGAATTTTATTAATATTATTAGAATTTTCTGATTAATTCTTCTAGATAAGGATAGAAAAGATACTAATACTTCTCTTAATTATTTTTTTCTAATTTAAAAAGCTTATTTTTATATACTTTTAGATAACAGTTAGAATAGTTAGATTAATAACTATTTAACCTAAATATATTTTAACTATACTAGAGTCTAAATAGATATAGCAGGCAGGTCTTAATACTATAAATAATTAAAACAGTTAACTGTCTGTTTTTTAATTATACGGTTATACCGCAGTCAGGTAAAAAAATTTCTTTAACCTGGCTATAACCTGGCGGTCAGGTATAAAAATTCCAATTAACCTGACCTGACCTGGCTGTTAGCCACTCTAGTAAAGATATATTTAAGATTGTATTATATTAATAAATATAATTTTTTAAAGACTTATCCAGAGGCTTGCTAGAAAATCTTTATAATATAAAATATCTAGAGCAGCTATTATATAACTGGAATAAAATCTTATAATTTTAAAAAGATTTAAAAGTATTTTAATTATTTAATATCAATATGATAATATCTACTTCTTTTTAAAATTATAAAAGTACTTTAATATTATTTTCTATATTTACTATACTTTATACAGTTTAATAATTATATAAAAAAGTTTTTTCTATTAAAAAGATACTCATTAAATACTTTCAAAATCTTTCTAATCTATCTAAATATATTTTAAATAAGTTTATAAAAGATTATAAGCTTGGTATCTATAATACTGTATTTATATTAAAAAAATTAAATAATCTCAGTATAAAAAATTAAGTTTAAGTATTAAAAAAAAGTTGATTAAAATACTAGATAGCTTTTATATAAGATCTTTAAGTATAAGAAGCAAGAGACTTAATTTTATTAAGAAATAAATAATTAAATCAGGAAGATATTAGTACTGAGGATAGTAATTAAAGTACTCTACTAATTTTAGCGCTTCTAAAATATGTCTTATTAAAGTGTTCTAAATATAGTATTCAGGGCTATATTAGAACTAGATATCTTAATTATCGCGCGACTTATTTTACTGTATTTAATTAAGAAATGGGTTGTTGGGAATAGCTTCAAGTTTGATGGGTAGAATTAATTTTGGTGGTTGATCGGATCAACCGGGGTGAGCGGATCACCCGGGAATTACGTTACCGCCAGGCAAGCCACCCACGCCTTCCACGATCAGTAAAAACACAACACTCCGTTCTCTTTCATTACTCTCATCGCATTCTTCAAATCTTCTGCGCGGAACATCGTGATGGTTATTTAAACTAACGGCCCCGAACCAAGTCTGCCGCCCGTTCCGCCACCGCATACGTCGTGGCCTGAATATTCCCCGCCGGCTCCAAGGGAAAGACACTCGCATCGACCACCCGCAGGTTACGCGTTCCGTGCACCTTCAGCTGTGCGTCGACGACACCACCCAATTCCGCGGGCATCATTGCGCAGGTTCCAGCGGGATGGAAGCAAGTAAATAGACGCTCCTTGACAACCTCTTTCGTCTTATCGAGGTCCGTCAGATCAATCGCACTCTTGGGAACCCGGGAGTTCGGCTTTAACAGCCCCGCAAACGGCTCAGTGGCGGCAATCTGGTCGAGGTATTGAACGTGGCGGGCCAGGATCTCGATATCAAGCGGATGGGAAAGATAGTTGGGGTCAAAGATGGGCTTGTCGTCCACGTTTCCTGAGCGGATATGCACGGATCCGCGTGAGAATGGGTGGTTGTGCAGAACCATGATTGTGACGTAGTTCCCTGGGAGCGACTTGGCCAGAACGTCGGCCATGGTGGTCTTGCCTTCGAGCAAGTTTACCTGAATAGGTAGGAACATGTACTGAGACGAGGCATTGAGGCTGTCCTGCAGCAGTTCCCGCTGGAGAGCATACTGCTTCTGTTGGGCGGGTGGCAGGTCCTGCATGTGCTGATCTAGATGCTGGGAGAGCAGATCCTGCACCTTCTCGCTTGACAATTGACCATCATGGTCCATCAATGGCAGATACGCCATGCTCACGGGCATACCGGTTAAGGGACCACCACGAGTTTGCTCATAAAGCTGGATCAAGGACTGCACAACGTTCGGGTCGCGCATAATATCGCCCGAAACTTGTCCGTCGGCGACCTCGAAGTTAATGCTCGTCAGGCAGTGGTCCTGCAGGTTCTCTCCGACACCGGGTCGATCGAGGACGACGGGGATGTTGTGCTTCTGCAGCAGATCACGCTGTCCAATACCGGACACTTCCAGCAGCTGCGGAGAGTTCAGACTTCCTGCCGACAGGATGACTTCACGAGCAGCAACGATTTCTCGCGTCTCTCCATCCTTCGATCTCACCTGAACGCCGGTTGTAACCAACTCGCCATCGGCCTCTGTAGTCAACAGTACCCGCTCGACCAAGGTTTCGGTCAGCAGAGTCAGGTTGGGTCGCTGTGCCACTTCGGGCGAGTAGTAGGCAGCCGCATAGCCACGGCGACCAGTTTTTCCATCGACGGACAGTGGTGAAGTAAACGCGCCTATCTTGCGACCCGCGATGGGATCAGCGTCCGTACGCCAACCTAAGCACGCAAAGGTTTCGTCCCAGGCTTGATTGAAGGGCCCGTACACGTCCGGTAGGGTGATTGGCAACGGACCGTTCTTCCCCTGGTTCTCCTTGTCCATGTACTGATCCAGGGATAGGAAGGCAGCGGTCTCCTGCGAAGGCGGAGTGTAGGTGTGGAACTTCCTCAGATAGGGGGCCATGTCCAGCGGCCCCCATCCGTCGTTGCCTAGCGATTTCCACGCTGCGAAATTCGACTCAGACGGGTACATGATGACCGAAAAGTTCATGGCCGATGTCCCACCGACCACGCGGCCACGTGGTTGGGCAATCTGCCGGTCGTTGACATGGACCTGCACGGTCAGCCCCGACATTCCACTAAAGCAAGGCTCTTCGACCTACCTGCGGCTCGCTCATGTAGTCCCAGTCGAAGTCCGGGTTCCCGTACAGGGTCCCCAGGAAACCAGGGATCTCAATGCGAGGATCGCCGATGCGGTTGGCACCGGCCTCGATCAGGAGGACGTTCACATCCGCATCTTCAGTGAGACGGGAGGCGAGCACCAGCCCACCTATGCCCGCCCCAACAACGATATAGTCGTAGGAGGTCAGTCCGGTCATGGTGGCAGTGAAGTTTGTCGTGCTAGGCAAAACGGTAGGAGTGCACGGGGTGAAATAAAAGGCAGAACTTCGACCGCTACCCCTCCTAGGCAAATGCAAGGCAGAGAAGAGGGCCAAATTCCTGAAGGATGAATTGGGATTGACATCTGCCGGTGGGCAATTACCAACGCCTTTCTGCTCGGCTCGCCGCAGGTGGTGCCTGGATTGGCTGACAGAGCTCTTGATCCACCCGCGGACGGTGTCGGCCGTTTGACTAGGCGATTAGCCGTGCTGCTAACGACGGCGAACCCGCGACTAACTCGAGCCACAGCCTGCTGTCACCGACGGAACATATCCCGTCCCGGTAGTTCCGTTTGCCTGATTCGAAGTCGCAAACAGGCTGTCTGCCGATCCCTCTCGATCTTCGGTGTCTGGACTATTTGTGGGATTTGCTCATGCCTCGCTCACCCCTTCAAGTATCGGCTTCGGCTCCCAGCCCAGCAACTTTTTTTCCGCTGGTCCGATCGCTCTTCTTGACGTTCTACACCATGCCTGGCGGCCGGCTGTTGGGATGGCGATTGAGTTCTACAATGTGTTCGAATACGCCATAGTGCGCGACCAGCTGATCGCCAACACCGTGTTGGTGGCGCTGAGCACGGTGGCGATCGCGCTGCGGTTTTTATCTCGACGGATTCGACGAAGCAAGCTCTGGTGGGATGATGTCTGTATCGTGGCGTCGATGGTATGACTAGTTCGAAACTTACTTTGAACGCAACGCGACTTACTCGAGAGATAGTTGAATACTTATGGCATGCTAGCAATGCATTACCACTATGCGCGGGTGGGCATGCGCCATCACATCACGGACATTCCGATGGACAACACGATTTTGATTTTCAAAGTGTGTTCCTTTCTTTCCTCGGTCGTGGTGGATATAGCTAACGGTTCCAGATGCTCATCGTCTACCAGATAGTCTACTACAACTGCATGGTCTTCGCCAAGGTTTCCTACCTGTTTTTCTACCTCCACATCTTCGTCACACCGGGCTTCCGCATGGCCGCAAGAGTTTGTATGGGCTGCGCAGGCGCCTACTGGGTGGGAAGCATGCTTCAAATCTTTCTCATTTGTCAACCCTTTGCGAAAAACTGGGACTCCACGCTACCTGGACACTGCGCCAGCATGAACGTCGCCTTCTCCACCATTGGCGCCTTCAACCTCATCACGGATATCCTCATCATGGCCTTACCGGTGCACCATATCTGGAAACTTCAGATGTCGTCTGCCACGAAGGTGGCGTTGTACTGTATCTTCGGACTGGGCTTCTTGTAAATCATCCTCCTTTTCCCTATCACGGTCGCTAGAAGAGAGGGCTAACCCGCCACAGCATCTCCGCCATTACTATCATCCGCATCCATGTCCTCACCACCGTCAACTTCAGCGACCTTCCTTATAGTATGATCTGGGCTGCGTTCTGGAGTGTTGCGGAGCCTGCGCTGGCCATCACGAACGCCTGTGTGCCCATGATGCGCCCCGTGTTCAAGGCGGCCTTCCCCGGGATTTTCTCGTCCGCAAAGCCGACATATTCGTCGCAGGCAGGCGCGCAGTCGGGCGCATCGGGGTCTGCATTCAAGCGAGTGCGCGATACGGAGAGTGAAATGCCACTGACGCAATTGGAGCCGTCAAAGAGTGGTAGTCGGGGCCAGGAGTACGAGGCGTCGTTGAATGACCGGTCGCACGACGGTGGCTCGACGCACATGCCACGGAGCGTAATTGGGGAGTCGGATCGGTAGATATTTCTACTGTTAATAGACAGACCTACTTCCCTTGTAGTTATGAGACCGATGACTGGTTTGGTGAGGCAAGATCTTCGCCAGGCTTCCGGGACTGCAAAATGTGGCGAGGGATAAAGTGGGTATTGACGGGATGATTGGTTCGCCTGGAAAAGAACTCCATATTAATCACATAGCAGATAATATAACTTAATTTAATGTCCCACATCAAGCCTCGTGGCATATATTGCTATGAGTTTATTTTATCCTCGTTCTATTTTTGTTACATGTGTAGAATGAATTCCATCTAACTTTCAAAATATCCAAAGCCTCATTCATGTGTTTGATTACGGTAAATCTAATTTTCTAATTATTGACCTCTTTACTCATATGAGAGCTACTTTCAAAACACAACGGGACCACGTGCGTCGCTACGTAGCTCGGGTGCTGTTGATGGTAACAGGATGAGTAGGTGAAAGGCTGTCTCTGCCCTCTTCGTATGCTACCGACTTTTAAGTCTTTTCATGGGGGTAGAAAGCACCAGAGCCGTTTGGTGGGTTACTTATATATATAGCTTAATGTCAAAGCTAAGCTTACCACCAAGCAAGAGAGTTGTTGCTAAATAAGAATTTAAATGCTTATCAAGGGTTCTGACAGCCACCGGACCATGACTCGTATGGCAAGGGACAAGCCTGCTCAGAAGCCCAGACTTATGACTATGATGTTATTGGCTGATAAGAAAACAACCTTCTAATCCCATGTTGTCTACAACCCAATGCTTAAATCAAACAAGGTCAGACCTCCTACGATATGCCGATGCTGATATCCGGTGCCACCAGACACCGAGTTTGACCGCAGCATGAATGCGATAAAACCCCTACCTTGCCTGGCACCCCACCACTTCCCTCATCTCTCAAGAATCAATATACTTCCACTGCCCCGAGTCCCAAACCCCATCTCCTCACCACATTCACCAACACCAACACCTTCCCCAAGCAAAGAACCCAAAATGACCATAATCCCCCTAACCCCACATTACAGCAAACCGACCCGTGCCTTAAGCGACCCGCTTCCCGAATCCCCCGCCATCCAAGTCATCATCCAGCACTTGAATCTCGCCCCACACATCGAAGGCGGCTACTTCTCCGAAACAGACCGCGACACCCGCCGCATCCATCAAACTACCTCTGGAGAATATGGCCACTCTCCATCCACAGCCCCAACCACTACCAAATCCAAAGAAACCCCCACCCACCGCTCCCTAAGCACGAATATCTTTTACCTCCTCACCCCGCTGAGTCCGCTTGGCGCGTTCCATCGGAACAAGAGTCGGACGATACATACACTTCATCGAGGACGGGGGGTCTACGTTGTTTTAATGGATAGAGCGAATGGAGACGGAGGGGTGGAAATCGAGACCTTCGTGGTCGGACAGGACGTGGCCCGCGGAGAAAAACTGCAGTGGATTGTGGAAGGAGGGGACTATAAAGCTACGTTTTTGATTCCGGATCGGGAGAGCATGGAGGGGGGTGTAGGGGGGAGAGTGAGGGTTTGTTGATTAGTGAGGTTTGTGTTCTTCTTTTTCTCTACTTGTCTCTCTTTTCTGGTTGCGAGTTTGGTGCTTACTTGGGAGATGACGGCTTGGATGTGCTGCTAACTGGTTGGTTTGGTCTGTCAGACTGTGATCCCCGGCTTCGAATACGACGACCACGACTTCCTCAAACGGGAGGCTTTAGTGAGAATGGTGACCGAGAAGGAGTTTCTGCAGTTGCAGTGGCTGCTTCGGGAGAATTATATGCAGGAGAATGATTCTCCGTGATTGCAGCAAACCCGGGAACCTTTTTTGGTTGTTGAGATAGTTGTGAAAGTAGCATCCTCGGCAGTCAGTCAGATAGTCTCTTTACGCAATCACGATGGTTTACCTAATCCGGTCTTGCTGTGCTACTTCTAGGAAGCATTACGTCAGTTTGTCCGAGAGGTATGGTGAAGGTTGGGACTTGGGTTAGAACTTAGATAAGATGCCCACCGGGTCGGGAGGGAGTGAAGATTTAAGGCTCGTTGGCCATGATGGCCAAGGCGTCGGCCGTTTTGTGGAAAGCTTGTATTCACTGGTGGTCGGGGCTGGCTCGGTGAGTCGTAAGGGTTCCCGCTTTTGGGGGCTGTTTGCGATGAGATATTTGGTGGTGAGATCTGGGTATTATTGCTGTGTGGAAACTGTTTTCTGTTTACGGCTGCAAGGATGACTATCTTCACGACCTACGGTGGAGAGTGAGATATGGGAAAAGTCATTATTGAGGCATATTTATGAACAGATTAGTCATGGCTGTAACATTCATGATGGATATTCAGAAACAGGGCATTGCACACTTATGCAAAGGAATATACATGAGAAGAGAAAATGCTGGCACTAGAGATACTATATCCTCAAGAGACATCCTCGAAGAGGGATTAGTAGAGAGGAAGCTTGTAGGCGTCGAAGTCATACACCCAGGTCTGGTACGATTCCTCGTCAAAGACACAGTCCATGACCGTGCCGTTGTTCCTCCACAACGGACGCTCGGGCCACGCGCACAGCTGCTGCTGTTCGCCCTCGTGGGCGCCCGCAAGCACCGTAGCGTTCAACCGGGTCGGGAACACGCTTCCCTCGACCCACTCGATGAGCGTCTCGAATGTGGTCTGAGGGAATGGGCCGTTGGGCTGGGTGGTAGACGAGGCACAGTGGGCAGCACCTGGGATCAGGTAAAGACGGTTCCATTCGTTGAGAGCCTTGGAGCCGTCCTCGAAAGACAGCTCGGGGTACATGATTTGACGGACCGACTCGTGGTAGTGGACAGATGAGCCGGTCGGAATGCTGGGGTCGGACTCGCCGTGGATGTGGATGATCTTACCACCAGCATTGTTGAAGGGGGTCAGATCGGGCCAGGTGGTTTGAAGCACGTCTTCGTAACGCTGCCAGCCCAGCTCCATCCACTCCTTCAGCGTGTCGTACGTGACATTGGTGAGAGTTGAGAGGTTATCGGCATCGCGAAGCTCCAAGAAGCGAGCTACCCACTCTCCACCGAGGGCAGTGATGTCCACCTCCCAGGTGTTCGTCTCGTAGTTGTACTGGGTTTCGGCATCGTCGAAGGTAGCCGAGGGTTGGTACCAGATGTAAGCACGGCGACCGTCCAGGGTGCGAAGGCCGTCCAGCATCTTGCTGGCCGCAGCAGCGCCAAGAGCAGTGACGGTACCATTCTGGGCCGGGGTGGTGTTTTGCATCGAGGTACGCTTCTTCAACACGGTTGTGGTCGTGGAAGCCGGACACGAGTAGTGGGCACCGATGGTGGAGTTCACATTGAAGTGCAGCTTACACAGGTCCGTGCGGCCGACAACACCATCGACCCGACCATCCAAGGCATCGCATGCCGCAATGGTCAGGTTAGCGATCTTTTCCAGCTCGCACGGGGGAGGGTAGTATCCCATCGTGTGCTCGACCACGTCCGGGTAGAGGTGGTTGACCTGCTGCTGGCCGTACCTGAATTTGGATTAGTTGATTTCGAATATGAAAGTCAAGTGAGACCAACCTGAAAGCCGGTGCGCCGATGACGGCACCATCCCACTCGTCAGCATAACGCTGGACTTGACTCCATCCTTCACGACCACCCTCCGAGCAGCCCTGGTAGTAAGCGTAGATCTTGGAGTCTCCGGCACTGTAGAAGCCCCTGCTGAAGGCTTTTCCAATAATGCTCAGTTCGTGATGAGCCAGGTAGCCGAACGAATAGAGCGCCTGGTAGTTGATGGTGCCATTGGCTTCGAGGAAGACAGCATCGAACTCCGTATCGAAGCTCCCGAAACCGCCGTCCGTGATGCCGGCTGCAGCTCCATACATCACACCCCCGGGAAGGGAGCTCGTGCCGTCGTTGATCGCGAAGCCACCACCGCCGGTGGACAACCAACGGTTCTGGTACTTCTCCGGTGCAGGCAACCAGATCTCCAAGAGTAAGGGCGTGTCAAGACCCGGGCGGATGTAGGAGAGGGTGACATTGCAATAATCGTATGAAGTAACGGCGGGGAAGAAGTAGCTGCCCGATGACGATGCGTTGTAGACCGCACTGGCCGTGATGGAAGACGAGTCGATCACAAGGCCTTCGATATCATCACTGGTGGGCAGGGAAGCCTTTGCATGGCTGGTGGTACAGACATCCGCCAGGCTGGCTGCTTGGGCCAGGGCGACAGTTGTGGCCCCGGCCAGGACGCCAAGAGCAGATCTCATGGTCGAGATGTCTTGAATGGAAGATCGGACAAAAGTGGGCAAGTATGAAGAATAGAAGCTGCCTGTCGAGCAAAAAGGTGTCAGGAGAGTGCGAAGTATGCCGCTATTTAACTCAACGATGCTTGATCCATCCCTGCCCTCTCAACTGCCCGAGCATTACCCAGAAGTCTCCCTGAGGTAAATCAACTGCTGCCTATCCTCATCTTGACCACTGATGTTTCCCAAGGGCCACGAATTGCGCGATCAAGACCCGCCCCTACAACACAGGTTCTGGTAAGTGTTGATGTCGATCCTGAGTTGGACATTGGCTTTGGACACTCCTACAGGTCTTTTCGGAGTCGTCCCGGAGAGATGACGTTGGATGACCCCCGGCCCGTCCAAGTTATCCCCGGCGGAGGAACGTGTGACGCTCCACCGGACAGTCCCGGAAATGCTGGTACTATTCGGAACAGGTCAGGATATCAGCGATATTTGCGCGACCGTTCACAAGACTACCTAATGCCATTCGACTGTCCGCGTCAGCCGGCCAAGAGTATCATGCGCACCGACCCTGTTCCGAAAGGCCTGTCCGACGGTTTGTACGCGATTGGGACTGCAGAATCGCCTTAGGAGATCGGACTAGCGGAAAAAAGTTTATCCTTCCCCAATCATCGAAGCCGTTGGATGCAGGATTCACCTTTCTGGGATCCGTTAGGAGGATTTTCGGACCCCCGCCGGCTCGTCTCGAGATTCGGGGAAGTACCTGCGTCGCGCACTGCAGACTGAGACAGAAGACTCAACCAGGGAACCGTCGCCGCCCTCGGGCCCGGGCCCGGCCCCGTCCGAACCACCCCCCACTCCGGGGCGCCATGGGGTCTGCCCTCTGCACTCTGCACTCTGCAGTCTGCAGTCTGCAGTCTGCACTTTGCACCTTTCTCTCCACCTCTTTGGCCAACACTTCAACTTCGCTTGTTTTTTTCTTGCTCCACCTCTTCAGGGCTTTCAAATCCCCTTTATCCCCGGTTCTGCTTTGTCGCTGTTCTCCCCGTCCTCTCGCTCACTCGATCTCTTATTTTACCGATGTTATTTCTATCTGTCCACATCCTGTCCTCCAGAGGAAACCCGCCTATTTCAGACCTCTCTTTTGCAGGTTCTTTGAAGCTAGGAAATGCTCGCGGTGGGGCCGACTTTGCAGCACTACTCCGATACTAATATCGTTAATTTGTGGGATTATATTGCGCCCACAATGCCCTGCCGCAGTGGACCTTCGTGGCCTGACTGCAGAATATTGGTGGGTTGACCCTCGCGAATTCGGCCACCTACCAATCGGGAACTCCAAATCTGACCCCGAGCCATCATACCCCAAGCCGACTGGGAGAATTATTCCCGGCTGCGGCTTGACGTTCCTGGTATACCGACAGTCGTTCTGTCCGATGGACGTGTTGATCACGGTAAGCCGATTCTGAGAGGAGACACCTCCTGCGCGAGACAGGGAGGGGTGGGACAAAAGAAAAATCCTGTCAGAATGCGGGGGGAAACGTATTTTCGTCGGTCATCAGGATTTGACACCCCTGAAATCCGAATTTGGAGTCGAATCCCATTTCCGAAAGTTGGGGTTCCCGACGCCAGGGTTAAATATATACCCCTCCGCCCCAGCCCAACTGTAATTATGTGCCTGTCGGCCGGGTCGCAGCTCATCATGGTCTGAAAAAAGGTGAGCGTGGTCTAACATTCTGCCGGTTATCTCACCGCCCCCTTCAGACCACGCTGAGCTGTTCTTGGCATATGCTCGGCATGGTCTGAACCCCCCTGTATTAAGGGATTTAGACTACAATAAGCATCTTGACCACGACCAACTTTAGCTAATTATATACTACGCACGTGCTATAAGAATCTACTCAGTTATAGTTATTATTATCTAATATTTAACTGTATATACTATATATATAAGATATAGATTTATTATATTCTTTATCAGATATCTGATTTATATAATTATTTATTATTTATTTTTTTTTTTAAAGTAAGTAGTAAAGCAAACAGGTAAAATATATATTTTATTTAATATATTTATATTTATTATTTAATATATATATAAGTAGTTTTTTTTTTTTTATTTTATTCTTTTTTTCTATATTTATCCAGGTAAGTTACTTCTCTCTCTTTATTCTACGAGCATGTGCCCGGTATATACTGTAAAATAAGAGCCCCGGTACCCCAGTACCTTCTTTATATATATAGGAAGAGATTCCCTGCTTTCTATAAATTATATATATTTTATTTATTTATACTAAGTATATACTTGTTCTATACTACTAATTATAATAATTAATATATACTAAGTATATATTTTATATATTTATTTTATTTTAATATTATACTACTATTATATATATTATATATATATAAGATAAATACTATACTTAACTTTAATAATCCGGAAGTAGCAGCAGTTATAAACCTGTCAGTCTATAGATATTATTATAATAAGTATATATAAAATATAAGTAAAGTATATACTGATTATAAATAGGTCCTATTCTGAATAATAATATTAGTTAGAGATCTACCAGTAAGATATATCCCACGTAGATATAATATATATACTAATAAAATACTAATTAATTCTAAGAAAGCTATCACTACTGAGTTAAATAAATATTAGTTTTATCTGCGTATATACTGAGTATATACTGATTAAGATAATCCTACCCGTCCCACCTGAGTATATATCAGGCGTTAACAGTCTGGTATAAGTAATTATCCCAGTATATATTAAATATATATTAATAAAGAATAGCTGTAATATTGCAGTAAATAGAACATAGATATATAGTACCTGTTACATATTATAAATAGTAGTATATAGATATACTCAGTATATACTAAGCCTAAACTAATAATATATAGCTTTACTGATATATACACCAAGCACATCCTGGTGTATATATATTATTTCAGTTAGTATATATTCTGCATATGCTAATAATATACAGTAGAAAACCTATCCAAAGCAAACACAGGCTTCAAGAAGATCGCCGGCGAGAAGTTAGATCTACGTATCAGTTTAGCATATATTAACAAATACAGTGCTTTGAAACACTGGGTACTCTACCTTAGCTGGCGGCAGGCGCGGTATCTATACAAGCTAAAATATATGTTTTATATATACTGAGCTTATATTTAAGAGAGATATATCTAATATATACAGAAATAAGATCTTGTATAAATTACCTATCTGGCGCTATACTGATATATACAAGATATTAGTATGAGTTACTATATCTTATATATATCCTGTATATACTAAGCTAAGAGAAAAGAGGTTTATTAATAAAAGATTTAAAAATAAGTTTAGTAATATTTTTTATTATATAAGTATATTCTTTATATATATAGTATATATACTAATAATACTATAATAAGATACTATATCTGCCCCTGTAACTCTTTAGATAAGTCCCCCCCTATATTATTTTATATATATACTGAATATATATAGAAGTATAAGAATACTATTTCTATAATTTCTAAGATAAGTCTCTCTCTATATTATTTTATATATATACTAAATATATATAGAAGTCTAAGAATACTACTTCTACTAAGACCAGGTTCTCCTTTTATTATAACTGCAGTAAGTATATATTTTCTATATATACTAAGAACTTAATCCTTTCTAATAAAGTTATTAATCTGAATAATAATCTAGATAGTAAAGATATAGATACTTAGCCTGTATACAGTATATAGTAAATACTATCTTTTAAAAAATTTTATATACTTAGTATATATTTTATCTATATCTTCTAGTAATTTTATACTTAATATATACTAAGTAATCATCTCTCTGAATATTATCTATTTATATCTAGTATATACCGGCTAGATTATAATAAATTAAATTATATAGTACTAATCCTTAAGGATATATCTAGCTTATACTTAAAAATTTTTTTTTTTTTTTTTTTTTTTTTAATAAGGCGTACATAGACCGTATATACAGAGTTTAGAGGATTTAACTATTTAATAGAATACCAGAGAGTTTTAAAATATATTAACTGTATATACAGTATTTACTAATATTTATAAAAATATTCCGGAATATATTATCTACTCTTAATATACTATATATATATTCTATATATATAATATAGACTGGTTAATCTGGATCTTTTCTTTCTCTAATTTACTAATTTTTTTAATTAAATCCTGCTTCTGCTTCTGTTTATATAGAGCTTTAAGCTACTGCTTTATAGAGTCTATATCTAGAATATACTCAGTATATTCTAAAACTAGTTTAACTATAGAAGTATCCAGGATATACTACGTATATCCTGGATTTAGTATCTGGATTAATTATACTAGAGGTATCTCTGGCAGATTAATACTGGTATTATCTAATCCTAGAGTTTCTACTATATTCAGAAGATATATATAGATATAACTTAGTATATATAAAATATATATAAAGTATATATCAGATACAGCAGAATTTTAGAATACTGATTAGATTCTGTAATTCCTAGAAGATATTTAATATCTTCTAGGTATATATAGTATATATATAAAGCTTATATCAGATATAATAAAACTTTAGAATATTAATTAAGCCCTATAATTCCTGGAAGATGCTTAATATTTTCTAGATATATATAATATATATATTAAATATATATTAGAACTGGCTACTGATTAGACTTCTGCAGCGGGCTTAAGTAGAAGTATATTATATAGATTATCAGGATTATAAAGAAGATAGATATATTTTCTTTAATACTTAGCAGCCTGCTGCTGGCGGTAATCTACTTATAATAAATATATATACAGTATATACTAAGTAGATACTAATCTTACTGTTTAAATATTACTGCTCTGTATATAGTAGGATTTTAATTATATTAAATTAAACTAACTCTCTAAGTAACCTGCTGCTTATACTTTGTAAATACTTTATTTATATATTTCTTTAATCTGTATATTATATATAGTAAGTATATAGTATATATAGATTAGAAATATACTTTACTTAAGTACAGCAGTAAAAAAAGAGAGTTTTTATTCTATATAATTATTATTCTAGAAATAACTGCTTTTACTAAGTCTAATATATTTTCTAGTATAAATCCAGTCTAAATATAAGATTTTAGATAACTCAGCAGTAAATCTACTAAAAATTTAAGATAATTTTTTATTTTCTAGCCAGTACTTAAACTCAGGATATTCTATATTTAAATATTATATATATTTAAGAATTTTCTGGATAGTAAATACTTTCTATAGTCTACAGATCTTATATTTAGTAAAATAATTACTAAATTTCTTGCAGAAATTATATTAAATATAAGTTTAATAAAAAATAATAATATAAAATAGATATTCAGTCTATTCTTATCTTAAATCTAGTTTATACAGGTAATTATCTAAATCTATATATATTATATATATCTCCAGCCTGTTTTTTATATATATTAAATATAATAGTACAGATCTTATTCTTGCCTTTTTAAATATAAGAAAAATATACAGATAAACAGGCTATATTACTAAATATTATAAAAAGTTTTTTAAATATAATTATATATACTCAGTATATATCTTAATCTATAAAAATATATATATATATAATAAGACCTGTAAGTTATTTAGTATAAATATAATATATTAACAGTATATATAATATATATATTTAATATCTGTATTTTATACTAAGATAAAAAAAATATTAGTTATTTCCTGAACTATTTTAAATAATAAATCTATTTTAATATATTAAATATTAATAAAAGCCTTAGCTTGAGTATATATATAATATAGGATTAGAAAATAATTAATATTATTAAAAAAATAAATCTCTCTAATCTATTATTTATTACTATTCTGTAACTAATTAAAAGAATACTCTCTTTATATATCTAGTATATATTATAAATATATTAAGGATATACTATAATTATTTTATCTTATTTTATAGATTTATTCTAAACAGGTAGATAAATAATCTCTGTTTTTAAATTAAAGCTGTAATTTAATCTTTAACTTAAAAATCTTAGTGTAGAGCTGCTAGTATAAAAGAACTAAACTGATTATAAATTACTGTAAAATATAAAGACAGTATAAGTCATCCTATATACTTAGTATATCTAAGGTATAGATTATATATATATATAATATATATATAGTTAAATCTAAGTAATTATATTCTTTAATAATTCTAATAACTTAATCTATAATATTCTTTAGCAGCTGTATTAGAGGTAGAGAATAATATAAATATTTTTATTAATAAATTAGAATTATAAAAGAAAATTAAATCTAATTTAATAAAAAATATAAATTAAATCAGACTTTATATAGTTTTTATTTAAGTTTACCAGTACTTCTAGAATAAGTTTAATCTATATTAAATTAATATTATATTTATATTAAGTATATATATAATCTTACTACAGAATCTATAATAAACTGTTAGTTAAGTAATAAAAAAATATATATTACTAATATTACAGAAACTATATTAAATAAGACTTTATAAATAATTTTTATTTATTTAAATAAAGTATTAAATAGTAAATATATAATACCAGGGCTCTATATCTGAATTTTTAGAATAATTTAGAAATATATACTGTATATTATTAGTATATATAATATATATAATATTAATATATAAAGTATATATCCTGTTTCTTTTAAATATAACTGGATTTTATACTATGCATGTATTTATTCCAGTATTTTAAAATTTATAATATTCTTATAGTTTCTTATTCTAAAAATAAAAAAATATTAAATATAAAGATTTAGTTTCTTATTTAATTAGATTATTAATCTGATTAGTATAAAATTTATAACTATCTAAAGAAGATAATTAATTAAAAAGTTTAAGATTTTCTTATATATTATTATATTTAGGAGTATTAAATATAAGATACTCAGTATAAATATAATATTTTATACTACTGTATATATAAGATCTATACCAGGCTTTATATTTATTATTATTATTAATCTTATAAAGCAGATCTATATTAATAATCTTAGCTTTACCTATATAATATATTATATATTAAATCTATATATTTAATATATATACTATCTATTTAATTTATATACTATAAAGAAAGAGAGTATATACTTATATTTAATATTTATTATATAAAAAGATTATTTATTAAAGTTTTACTGAGATTTTCTACTTCTAATTCTGATAGATAAAAATTAGTTAAATAAATAAAATAAAAAATACTATTTAAATTTATAATAGAATATTCAGATATTAAAAAATACTTTTAAATCTGAGATATCTTAATTTTATAAGAACTATTATATATAATAACTGTACTATTTTTTTTTATATCCTGTATATATTTAGTATATATTTTATATAAGTTATATATATACTTACCTCAGTTAAACCTATAGAAATTAGAATAAAATCTAATAAATTAGAATTAATTTAAGATTCAGATTCTTGCTCTTGTATAAGATCAGGAATATTACTAGTATTACTAATATTATTATTAAATTCCTGTATTTAATTAATACTAAATATATATAAAGAGAATATAGAGTATATATTTTATTTATATTATTTAACTAGCAGATAATCTTATTTTCTATCTTTTATTAAGTTATTTTATCAGTAGATTATAGTATATATTCAGTATATATATAGTTTAAAAAAAGAGAAAAGAAGACTGGTAGTATTATAAAATAGTTAAATAGGATTTAAACCTTATTATAATTTAAATATATTCTTAGTATATCTTATTATAGTCTGAAATTATTCTTAATATAGCTTATTATAGTCTGAAATTATTCTTGGCACAGCTTATCGTAGTCAAGACAGAAAAGGGTTATTCCGTATTTAGTGTTAGACCACGCGGAGTTTATTTCAGACCACGCCGAGCTGTAAGCCCCCTGTCGGCTGATGTCAGTGGCATCTACCGCGGTTAGTAATTAGACCGTCCCTGGCCTTTGCCTTTTTACCCCGAGCCTGTTTAAACGCTAATGCATACTGCTACACAGGCACAGGGCGTTTGGGCCCTACACAAAACAGAGAATGGTGCAGTATGATTACGTCGTTCTTAATGGGATTCGGCTGTTTATGCTAGATCCTTGACAGGGATCTCTGTTGCGTCGGAAGGTATACTGTTTCCTCTTTTTTCAAGATCTCTTCTGGGGCTTTATTCTAGAATAATTGGCATGCCAGACCAATCACATTCTATGTTTTAGATATGTTGAACGGTGATCTTCGAAACAATAATACTCAGATGACATGGACTTAAAAGACTGCTCATAGTCATACATCCCGTGGATCCACCCAACTCCGAGATTGAATTTCGTTGCCAAATCCCTTACTAACATTGCCTGACCCATACAATGGAATTAAACGCTCCACCTTGCCAAGTGACAGCGGTAGTCGGCCGACTGCACGGGTGCTGGAGGTTGCAGATCAGTTGTGCTGTTTTTTACAGGTTACAGGTCAGCCGCCCATTGGAAAAGGTCGGGTGCCGCCAAGCTGGTCATGTGATGTCCATTTAGCGGCATGTGCCCCTTACCATGTATGTTTTTAATTACACGGCATCTGGGCTTTTCAATACAGGACAACTTTAATACCTCTTAAAGTACTTAGTAACTGGTTAATAACTGTTTAGCTATTTATTAATTAATTATATTTTATAATCTTGCCCGTCTTTCTATAAGCTCAAGTTCTTTTTCCTTATTTTAAAGTTATTTTACTTTATTTTCAAGCTGTTTCTCTTATAATTTTTCTTCTCTTTCCTTTAATTGAAACTCACGTTCCCGGAGCTCTAAACTTTAATATTGCTGTTCAAAATCTAATTTATTCTGTGAAGAAACTCGACAAAGACTCCGAGCAGAAGTGGATACTGAACTATTAGCTAAGAAGTTAGTAACTACTTATTAAGTATTAAAGGTTAAGGATAGAATTACCGATTGCTACCTCGACCCCGAGGTTGTGATTGAGATCTTGGAACAAATCCACTCTCTGAGTTAGAAGAAAATAATAATAATAAACAGCAGTATTTTTATAATACTAAATAATTAAATAGTGGTTAGTAAGTAGTTGGAAATTATAAATATATATATATATATATATACTTACCCTCCTGAGCTATATATCTTAAATAATTAGTCTCTATATTTACTGTTTGATATAAATAATAAATATTAAAATCAGTATAATTAATATATTAGAGAATATCTTGTTTATCCAGCTTTACAGAGCTAAAAATTAAGTTTTAGTAAATACTAGATAATCAGTTGTTAATTAGTTACTAAATACTTATTTTTTAATTACTTTTATTAAGATTAACTGCCTTCCTGCTGTATTAGTCTTATAATAAAACTATTCAGCTGTATTAGTATAATTCCGAATAAAATTATAGATATAGACAGGAATATTTAAGTAATTCTTATTAAGCCCAGCCTTAATAACTCAAGACTTCTTATAGTTCGCCCATACTTGAACCTTTTTATTCTTATGCTCTAAGCAGTTATTAATTAGTTGATAACCATCTATTAAGTACTTACTGAGTACTTACTAATTAATAAGTTATACAGCTAGTTATAGTCATCTTCTGACTTGCAGTTAATTAAGCCAGCCATCCGACTCCATACACCGGAATCTTTATTTATACTCCTAACTGCTTCTGAAATCGTACAGAAGAAATAAACCCGGCAGAAAATAATAATTTCCTGTAATTACCACAGTACTGGTCGATGCAGAGGGTCGATTTCATAGAGGTATTAACCAAGTCCTAAGCACTTAGTAAGTAGCTTTTAAGTACTTGATAAGTGATTAATTACCGGTATATTGCTTTGTATCCATATCCACCACGATCCCGTAGATGCCGTTAGAATGGATAGAATTAAACTCAACAGCCTGGCCAGTAACCTTTTAAATAAGAGTAAATACTCTTTTAAATAAAAGATAGTAGTCTTCTGTAGTTTCCTGATCAGTAAAAACCTGTAAGAGTATAATAACTTTTTAGTAATTAGTAAATACTTGGTTACTGCTTAATAAGTACTTACTTTTACCATGCGCTGGTAGGTAGGTTGCAAATATAACCTTATTTATTTCTTTCTATCGAATGCGTTTATAGGACATATCAACCTCAAAAAAAGTTAATGTATTAAGAAGCTTGATTTGTTCTTTAAAGCCATATAAAATCATAGTTCTATCAGGACTATGATATTTCTCTTGAATGTATTCCTATAAGCATTTAATAAGCATTTATTAAGTAGTTAGAAAGTACTTACCTTAACAAATAGATTGGTATTATATAAATATATCACCCTATTGAAATTTTGACCGGCTGGATAAGAAAGAAGTCTCTGTTTTTAAATAACTACAGAGATCCGATCAGTGTTAGATAATAAAGTATAGATTTCAGCCGGTATTAATGTATTATATTGCTGGCAGAAGGCCTCCAACTCCGGACTTCGCAAGAATTGAGCTAGTAATCAGTTAATAAATAGTTATAAAGTGGTTAGTAACTGCTTGTAAAGTACTTTACATACCTAAAGTTACGCTAGGATTTCTCATCTGCCTAATAACCTGTTCAATTCCTTTTAATATTAACTCCGGCGGTTTATATAGAGGAGGAGAAGGATGCTGATAAATCTTATAAGATGTAAAAATAATAAAAGAACAGTTTTGAATATCAACTGGTACAAGTGCAGTAAAGGTAACATTACACTTAGTATGTTCCAGCCTACCCGGTCCCTGGATGTGATCAAAATCTGGGATGGTTAAGTACTCTGTAACTGCTTATCAAGTACTTGGTAAGTACTTACCACAATACTTGCGTCGTGATGTCAGAGGTTCAATCACACCACATTCTTCCTGTGATGGTAGGATAGATTCATTAAATAACTTCTCCAGAAACTTAAGATCTATAGAGGTATAGCCTTTTACTGAAGTACAATAATACTTTTATAAAAAATCTGGCGATGTATTTAAACATCTAATATAGGGATGATAGTCACTATTCATATCTTTTAAAGTAGTTAGTACGTACTTACAGAGTACTTATTAATCACCTACAGGATAGAAATAGCGCCTGAACTTCGGTGTACATGTAGGTAATGTTTCTAGGCAAGCACGTCCTTGCTGAAAGAATGTCTTTTTTGATCGGTAAAGACTAGCATTTCAAATACTTAGTAAGTAGTTAATAACTGGTTAGAAAGTACTTACCTATATGCATTTCGCTTCCGAATGTCATTTTCAACAAGATCAATACTCTTGCGAATATTCTGTATTTCTGCCCACATTGTCTCATCCAGATAGGTATGATATAATATACGGAGACTTGGCTTTAAATATTTATATATTAAAGCTCCAGAGTATTTCTATATCTATTTCTTTACAGAATAATTAAGAAATAAAGATTTAACACTAGATCTTACGCTGCGAATACTTGATCAGGAGTATTATATCTAGAAAGTAATTAGTTACTAAATACTTTTTAACTACTTAAGTACTTATATTCTAAACTAGATATTCTGCTTTTTTCTGTAATCAGCTATAAAGAGTAACAATATAAGAATATCCATTTAAATCCGTTCTTGGATACTCTGGTAGATTATCTATATACTTAATAAATAGTGTTTAAAGAGGATTTATCTTTACATCTGTTAGTTGAATAAAAGCAGCAGGTTGCTAAGTAGTTAGGAAGCAGTTAGTAAACACTTAAATACTCAGTTAAATTTCTTACCTCTTCAATATTGTTAATATGGGAAGATGTATCATCTATTTCAAAGTTTAAAGCCAAGTCTTCAGAATCCATTTTAATTTGGTCAGTCTAAGTACTTAATAACTGGTTAGTAAGTACAGTCAAAGTGATTTGAAAAGGTCGAACATTCAGGAATGAAGAATATTTAAGAGGGAAGATTGAAAGTGAATTTTATTATATTCGGGACAGTATTTAAATGGTGAGATGCCGCGCGGCTAGTGCCAAGACCAGTGGGGCCGGCTTGCCACTAATTTGAAGCGGCACCTGACCTGTGTACTCTGTTTTTTAGCGTCGCGTGGAATGAAAAGTGATTACTAAGCAATTTTAACGTATTTCATAAGCGAGCGGCGCATACAAGCGAGCGGTGCACCTCTCTCATTTTATACGCGACTAAAAATCTCACTTAAATCAACTACTAACTATGCCTCTAAAAGTATATTAAAATTCAAGAAATTTAGCTGAGTAAGAGGGTAGAGCTGTACTAGCTGTTTCTGTTTTAAAAAAATCAGAAATCTCTAATATTTATAAAGCAGCTTGCGTATATAATATCTCTGAAATAATCCTTCGCAGATAATTATACGGTATATCTTCATACTCAGAAACACGCGCTAATAATTATAAATTAACTTAAAATAAAAAAGAATTATTTATATAATAGATTCTATTACTAGATTAATATAGAGCCCCTTTCCGACCGTTCTATATATAAGAAATAGCTAATATTCTACTTACTTAATATAATACTACTCTAGTTTAATTAGTCAGGAAGAACTAGATTATTAATTTTATTAAATAATAAGATTATTTAAAAACTCGCTATACTTAATATTATAATTATTAATATACTAAATATAAAGATCCTAAGATTATATAAGAGTAGTTTAACTATATATAAATTATAATAATATAATACAGGATCGCACAGGAAGATATCTATAATTTTAATAAAACTAGTTTTACTATAGATTTAATAATTATTATTTAAGTAGTTACTAGAGCTGACTACTACAGAAAAGCCTCTTTTATACAGCTAGATAATTAAGAATAGATTATTTTAATTAAGTATATTAACTCTACCGGTTAGGCGCTTCCTCTATATATAATTTTTAAAGACAAGATTTATATAGAGGGTTAGTATTAAGATATTAAACTCCCACGTGATAATAGGATTAAGATTAATCCTAATAGATAGACTACAGACAAGATAAACCTTTACTAGCTTTAAAATCTCTTTATTCCTACTACTACTAGCTGTATAACTGGAAGATATTATCTTCTTATTCTTAACAGTTATAGCAGCTATCTTATATCTTAATTTAATTAGATATATAGTAAGAATAATATTATTCTTATCTATATACCAGCTTATTTTTTTTATAAACTTTAATCTTTAGATATAGATTATTTTATATCTCTAAAGTAAGTATACAGCAGCTTAATAAAAAAACAGATATATTTAGGAATTAATTATATTAATAAACTTGATTTCTTAGAGATCTTTTTATAAGCTTATAAATATATTTTTTAAATAGATACTATTTAAAATAGTTTTACAGGTACTGGTCTAGTTCTATTTAATCTAGATAAGATACTTAGTCAGCTGAATATTTAACTAAAGATCTCTATACTACCAGGCAGCCGGTTAACTAATTTAATATTAAAAATATCTTATATAACTAGGTAGCTTGATAAGCAGGTATCTATAATAAAAAAACTATTTAAAATATATATATAAAGTCCTTTATCTTTACTAGAGATATAATTTAATAAGCTTATTAAAGGTTATAAATTATATCTTAATAAGCTTATTCTTATATATGAAGAAATCTGTAAATTATATATTTTTTATAAAAAAAAGTTTTAAAAAAAAAAATATTCTACTAGACAGCTAGCTATTATAGAGAGATTAGCTATTTAAGAAAATCTAGAGTAATTTCAGTATAAGAATAAGATTAATAAAGTTTAAAATATACTTTCTATAGATCCTGTACTTTCTACAGTTAAGCTATATATACAAGCGCCCCTGCACTGCAGTAATTGTTATATTCTAGGATATAAATAATTATAATATTCTAATTAAGTTCCTAATTAATTTTTAGATAGAAATACAATTATTTTGTTGATAAAGCCTCTAGTATTTGGCCTATGGGCAGGAATAAAGCGGAGGTGCGCCGCTCGCTTGTGTGCGCCGCTCGCTTATGAAATACGTTATCACGCACGGGTGCTGTTGGGCTTCTGGTGGAAGTTGCTGACAAATTTCTCCACCAACCCACCAAATAAATTTTATTTCTTATGGAGAGAGCATCAGAGGACATTTCAATGTGTCTGTTGTCTTGAGAGCATATCAAAATATACAGCTCGATCGTGCTTATTTGGGTATCTGCATTGCTTCTTCGGACGAGTGGCATTACTTATTTGACACAATGTTGACCCTATCGTATGCACCCCCCCGCCTCGCATTGTAGGACTGGAAGTTTGTCGCTTTCACTATCACATGAATCCCAAGACCAAATTTAGCTCGTTCTCGGGATTTTTCAAGGTTTCATTCTTATGATTTCGAGCTTTTCCACGAAACTACGCTCGGAACTCTTTCTCCTTTTGGAAATCTCCTCGAACGCATCTTCCCAGGTTCTTCTGACCGCTATCTTGATAAAGCTTTTAATATGGGGCTACCGACCCATAAATTCTCTGAGATCTGTGTAGTATCGGGATTCGGGAAAGCCTTTATTCGGGGACGTTTAGGTCAGGTATTTGGAGCGAAGGAGGGAGGTAAACCTTTGTCTTTGAGAAAGGTGTTAGTTGATTTGCTTGAGAAGAAAAGGGGGAAGGAAGGTCTTCGCCTGGCTAGTAGAAATCGTATAAGTCGCGGATCAAGGGCGACTAAAGTCTTCCAACAACTTATTCAAGAAGCTTTGGGTCGGAAATGAGAAAGCAGTAAATGGTATAGCTTGATGTCGTGGACGTGTCCATCGTCTTCCTTCGTATCCTAGTTCCTGTCAACACGAACTTCAAAAGACTTTTCTTCCGGTAGCACTTCCGGTAGCAATGTCATTGAAGCCAATCTCGGAGGAACTAAGATCTGGAGATGTGTGTCGGTCAATGGTGGCTGTATGACAGGGATAAAGAAAGATGTAGCTGACAAGGTGCGGGGCAAGTGAGATAGATGATTTTTTTTGTTATTTTATTGCAGCGAAATTGCCGACTGGACTCATTAGTTAACGTGTTGGCTGATACCTGAGTAACACTGGCTAGAAAAGACTCGGCAATTCGATTGACGCTGTGATAGTTTGGGTGATTTTGTTGGTGATGCTGGTTATGTCGACGCCTTTCCTTTCTGACAAATCTCTGCGGGGTGGAGGAGGCCGAACCGTATAGGCCGTTTCCCCTCGTCGTATGTAGTAGATGATTGTGTCTCCCCAGGTTGCTACCTAGATCTAGGAAGGTTTTGCCCATTTGGCAAACGGTAAGGATATATACGCGTGTCTACAGCAGCTGGGATAGTTCAGCTATATACACCCATCCCATTCGCACAGACTGAAGGCTTTCAGTCACCGTCGATCTAGATTAGCGGCCCGGGAGTAAGAATTATAATAATACCGATGTCTTTGGCCCCACGCTGCCTATCTCTGTCGATCTCCCTCGACGCCAACTTAGAACTTACCGTGTCAAGTCGCCGAAAAATCGCCTTCGAAGCCCGTAGTAAGTATAGGATCGTCATATAATTGCTCCATAGTTTTTAACACATGGTAGTTATTCCACAATGGTGTCGACAATAGTGACAGAATATAAATATCATAAAGCAACTTACAAAACATCATACTACGTTACAGTTGGATAATGATTACATGGTGTTGTGCCAAGGCAAAGAGAAGTTCTTTTCCTTTAAAAAAGAGATATACACAACGAACAATCTTCAAACGGCAGAAACTAGTCTCGGGATCCTTCCCCTTGGGCTCCTTCTTCATCATCTTCGCCCTCATTGGCCCCGGCAGTATCAGCACCAGCAGCTGCAGTAGCTGCAGCGGCGGCGGCGGCAGAGGCAGAACCCAGACCAGCCCCTCTACCGTTGCCCATTGAAATGCGTGCCCTCAGCCCATCTACCCTTCTATAAAGGTGGTCAATCTCCTCCATGGCATTTTGGAGGTCTTGGATCTATATACAGTATATTTCTCAGTGCTATGGAGCAAGCAATAGCTATAAGGCGACCTAGAGAGTGCATGTACTTACAGCCTCCTCGTGCGTCAACGAATCGACACCTCGGTTCCGGAGCGCTTGGGCATCGACATTTTCAGCCTGGGCTCTCGCAATGGCGCGGCGGGTTCGACGGCGGTCCTGAGCGCGGCCCGGCGGGCAATAGCGATGACCGTTGATAAAGACGGGCCCTCTGGCGACTTCGACCTTGAAGGGGGTTAATGCACTGGTGAGAGGATCCAGAGTGATACTTACACGAGTCATCTTGGTGCAAGGAAAGAGAGGAGTTCTTCAACGAGATTTTTTCTCGGTCCACGTTCGCCGGAGATGGAGAGGGGAAGAGAAAGGTCGGGGTGGGGGACGTATTTATATACATCAGATCACATGTTCCATACTATCGGCGCCCACACTGTGAACGTGTTTGTGTATAAGTCACATAAAAAATAAAACGAGGGAGCGCGAAATTGACGTCCTACAATTTGGCAGTGTTGCGGTTTGATACCGGCTACGGGGACGTGAATGATGTATATGTATACCCCATACCTCTAGAGGGCTAGATCCCCCAACCATCTTGTGTTTGGGCTGGTGGGGGTCGCCCGTGATATGTAGTAGGGAGAGGCTTTTTGCTGCTGAGATTTTTCCTAGGTTGTAGTATTAGATTGGGGGGTAGCCACCCTCTAGACCCTGTACTTTCTATCCATCTCTAGTAGTAGCGGTTAGTAGAGTGAACTCTATATTCTTCCTTCCCCCACATATCTAGAGCATAGCAGTGTTAGTGTGATTTAAAGATCTGCTAGATTTATTCAAGGCACTACTAAGAAATTTCGCCTGCAGATGGCCATTCTAAGCACCTCGATGGACCGATTGTTGGAGATCTGATCGCTTCGTTTCTTCTTCGGTCGTGTCAGAAACTAGGAGTATAAACACAAATACCTCATACATGATGCATTCCATGTTACTCAGGATCACATTTTGCAAATGCTCCATGCATCGTTGCAAAAGAGTCGAGAAAACACAACGGCCGATATGTGATATTTATTCCAGCCACATTTGCCGTCAGCTGCGTCTTGCGCAGGATCCCCACACCCCCCCCTCATCCACCTTCCGGGATATTATGTTACGTTTAGATTATATGTATCATTTGTGATGTTGAACATATCAACAGGCAAGATGGCCGAGCGGTCTAAGGCGCCAGGTTAAGGTTCACCTTAACAGAAATTTTCAAGCTTCCTGGTCATTAATTTGGCGTGGGTTCGAATCCCACTCTTGTCATCTTTTTTTTGCATTTGACTTCTAATCCTAATTCGATCTTGCAAGTTCGAGGCTGTTTATGTTTTCCTGTTATATAAATAAATGTTTCTGTGTTTGGTTTTTGTTGTGTTTTATTGAATTTTCACTCCCCTGGCGACGCGTCCACATCCATAGTGGACGCTACTAAGGAATAGTACGGGAACGAAATGCGCCACACTACAGTGGGAGATGTAGTACTTTGGGTTGCCATAGTCAGCAGGATCCTACTTTCGATTAGAATTGATTTGAAATATTTTTTCTACTGCGTATATTCCTAAACCAGTATACCTCAAATTGGAGATCGAAGCACAGATTCGGCGACCCCGCGCCCTTCCTGATTGAGACGATTGTCCCGGTGGAGAGCTCTGCCGTATGCGGTAATGTCTCCCGCCCCCGCCTCTTTCGCCGCCGCCCGGGCTCGTTCGTCTGCTTGGATCTCAGCATGTCACCATGAAGCATGAACCATCAACATGAATAACCTACCTCGATCGCGATCAAAATCTAGCACCAAAGTGTCTAGCGCATGTCAGCGGTGTCGCCGTCAGAAGCTGAAGGTCAGCCCATAACATTTCATCTCTCTGCCACGACTGACGCATCCGCAGTGTGACATCCAGCGACCCTGCACTCTCTGCGTTCGAGCCGGTGTCCATTGCCTTCCAGGCTCGACGTCCCGGTGGAGGCCATACCAGCCTTCCGCGGCGGGTCCGGCATCTCATCTCCCTTGGCACGCTTGCCCAGGCGAGATAATGGAGACCACGACGAGGCACAAGCACCCACGGGTCAATCCAACCCGCGGCAGTTGCCGGTATTGGATCAAGACAAACCTGGCCCTCGAGCGTTGATGACTGCGGTCGAACGGAATGGCCAATTTTGGAACTCAAGCTCGACAATCTCACTCCTAGATGGGGTCAGTACATACCCCAGCGATGATGGGAAGCGTCGCTGACTGATATTACTGCAGGCATTCGGACTTCACAACACAGCTGCACCAGAAGACCCCCCGACAAATGCCATTCCTGGAGCTCCGTTGTGGGATGCAAGTCTTGAGACATCGAGTGAGGCAGAAAGGAACCAATCCCAGTCAGGGGGCATCGACATGTGCCCGACGATAGAACATGTGTCTCCGACACAGCCACTGTACAACTCGCCTTCGGGAGATCTCTTGACCCTCTTACCCAGATTCGAGGTAGCGCGGTTGCTTGTAGACACCTATTTTGACCGAGTGCACTGGTTTATGCTGATCTTCTATCAAGATGAATTTCGGCAGCGTTGGCCCAAGTTGTACCACAATTCAACTGGAAGAGGGACACCTCATCGCTTAGGCTTTATCAGTACCTTTCTCACGGTCATCGCTATCGGGATACAATACTGCGGGTCCCATCGACGACAGCTGCTGGCTCAACATGGCGTGGATATCAACCTCAAAGACCGAATCCTCTCCGCTGTCCGGGCTAGGCTTCTTGACATCATGTCCTTAGGTTCTCTAGAAGCGGTACAGACTTGCGTTTTACTGGGAACATTCTACCTTTACCATGGTGCCCCTCGTCTGGCATGGCCTGTATGTGGCTGTGGGCTCCGCATCGCTCAGGCCTTGCATCTGCATCGACGACTCCAGTCTGCTGATCGCACACAAAACGAAACAAGAAAGAGATGTTGGTGGGCTATCTACGGGATCGAGACATTTTCTGCCGTTTCTTATGGCTATCCTCACAGTATTCGAGACGGGGATTGTGATGTTGAACCGTTGGATCCGTCAGCGAAGCTGGAAGTCATCCAATCGCCCCATTCCTTCGATGAGCCATTGGCGTGTGAGACAACTTTACTCTCTTACAAATACTTCATGTCCAAGTTATCAGTTATTACTACAGCGATGCTAGGTGAGCTGTACCGTGTCGGCTCTTACGCCCCAGACGGAAAACATTCCCAGGAGACCTTGGACATGCATACTATCATTGAGAAAGTCGCTGAATTTAATTCCCGACTCCATCAGTGGGAAGCAGAGATTCCCCACGAGCTTCAATGGGGTCATATATCTCAAAGAGTCAGCTACCCCTCCGCAGATGAGGTTGATCGTGATATTGGGGCTTCGGGGCCTCGGTTCGAGAATCATATTTACCAGTTGCAGGCTCTGGCCCTCATGCTTGCCTTTCAAAATGCGAGAATTCTCACACATCGCCCACTTTTATCATATAAAATGATCGACCGCGAAGGCAGCGCTCACTCCTCCCCTGCCAACCCCTTCCATCTTTCCCTCGAGACCTGTCGTGACGCGGCACTTAGCATGTCTGGAATCTTGTCCAGTCCCCTCCTGGAACTTGTATCGGAGACCTACGCGGCATCATTTGTTAGCATCCATACTTTTACTGCGGGTGTCACTTGAGGGATCCTTAGTAGCATGGATCCTCTCAGCCCTCAGTCAGCTGAGACAATGTCTGGTCTTCGTCGACTAATGGGTATTCAAGAGAAGCTGAAGATGCATTCAATCGTTGCAGAACAAGGGTTATCCATATTAAGGCGTTTAACAAAAATAGCCATGGAAACGGAACTCAATATGATACTAGAACTGTCGGGAACGGCTGAGCCTGCGCGATCAAATACAACGGCCAATGCTTCATCTGACCTTCATCGAGGTTCCAAAAATAGCTCAGCAGCTCCTGAAAGCTATGCAACAGCATTCCGCCCCCGCCTTTTTAGCATCACTCCGATGCGTGAAACGGAGACTTCCGAGTATGTTGATCCCGATGGCTTGTCGCCCAGTGTTGGTTCTCTCCAGTATATGAATGATCCTGCCCTATCTGCGGCGCTCCAGGACTTCGACGAAGGTTTGATTCCTCATCAGCCATTTTCTAAACTAGCTAATCTATTCCGTAGCATTGTCCTTCTACGCTCCCCAACCTCAATCCCAATCTGAGACAAGCCCGATAAACCCCTCGCTCTGGCCTCCAGCCACAGATGGCTTCCCGATTCTCGAACAGACATGGATTTGGGGCTTGGATAACACTTCTTTATTTGGTCAAGATGATTCTGAGCTATGATCGCTACATGCATTTCATCCTATGGCCCGGAATAAACAGTTCAATACCCGCCTGTTTCCCCCGTTATCGGCTTAAACGACACCTCGACAGGCTCGTTTCCAATCCCACGCTTCCTGGCCTCTTCCAAAATAGCCACAGTAGCCGTGGCTCCGATCCGAGTGACGCCCAAACTCATCACATGCTGCAGATCATCCAATGTCCTCACACCTCCGGCAGCCTTAATCTGCACCTTTTCCCCGGACCGCTCCTTCATCAGTTTCAAATCCTTCACCGTCGCGCCCTTGTAGTTGTACGCCCCGTCAGTCTGCTTCACAAACCCATACCCAGTGGAAGTCTTCACAAAGGCCACTTTCAACTCGGTGCAGATCTCGCACAGTCGAGCGATATGTTCTGCTTGGAGGTAGTCGTTCTCGAAAATGACTTTAAGGATCGCCCCGTTGGCGATGACGGCATCATTGATTTGGCAAATCTCGTCCGTCAGTCACATACCCCCAGGCCCCACCAAGGACCTTGCCCACGTTAACGACCATGTCGATTTCGTTACCACCGGCTTTGGCTGCAGCCGTAGCCTCGAGGACCTTGATCTCAGTTGTACTGTTTCCGTGTGGGAAACCGATGACCGGGCAGACCAGAACATCAGACCCAGCGAGCTCTTTCTTTGCAACAGAAATCATGTATGGCTTGATGCAGGCAGTCGCGACGTGGTTGTCTCGCGCGGTCTTGAGGCCGGCGAGAATGTCGGTATCTGTCATGGTTGGGTGGAGGAGGGAATGGTCGATCATCTTGGCCAGTTGGGCGAGGGTCACGGTGATAGTAGGCGCCATGATGCTTTATGGTGTTATGGTATCGTGAGATTTGGAAATGAGTGCTGGATAAATTATGTTTAGATGAGGAGTATTCGTTCTTATACCTACCTGGTCTAGAGTTCTAGGGTTGTCTCCGGTGGAAGACCTTCCCGTTTTAGTAATCTGTCCACCGGAGGTCCTTTTTCTTGGAGACTGCCCTCTAGCGATGCAGCAAGCGAACTGCCAGTCATCAGTTCCACAGTCCAAAGACAGCCTGCCCAAGGCCATGCAGAGTAGAGTCATATGACAGCGTCTAGCGTGGCCTGGAATCGGTGGCGTCCAGGCCGAGACCATCATGTCGGACCAGCCCTTTCACTTCTCCTATCAATCCCTCCAGGGCCTGCATCTTTCCTAGCTACCATGTTAAACTCCAACTCGGTACATACGGGAGTAACGAAGTAGGTACTGGTTGGAACCTCCTTCCACATTTAAAAAAGACGCATGGAAGATGTAAGAAGGATGTAAGAATAGCGAACTCGTTTTGTCGCAGAACTCGGGTTCCAAACCCGGTCAAAAGTTTTAACAGTGAATGGCTGAAACTCGGCATAAATAGACGCACTTGGGCCGCCGTCATTTCTCTCTCTCCCCTTTCCCTTTCTCCTTGGCCACAGCACTTGCTTTCGGACTCACCTTTACCTCCTCCAAGAACTCCATCTCCGTCTTCAATCACAAATTACAGACCATTATCGAACGTTCGAAATGCCGAGACGCATGGCCATTGCAATGAATGCCCCGGACCGTATCTTCAAGAAGCTCGTCACTGCGCGCAAGACGGTCTCGGAGGATGGCCACCTGGAATTCGAAAGCTACCCACAATTCAACGATGTTAAGATCTCTGTCTTTTACCATTGGAACATCGAGGCATTGGAAACCAACCCCAGCAATTCAGGCCAGACCCCCCCCCGCCCTTCATGTTCGAACCGATGCCCCTACAGGATTTTCTGGCCCGGGCGATCTCCCCTGGCGATCCCCAAAGGTTCAAAGAGTACGATCCTGGAAATCTCATTTATACTATCGACTCAACCACACGCTGGGTGTCCGTATTCGTTACACATCACGCTGTCGGTCTCTCGGGACTCAGTCCCCGTCATCGGGCGCTACGGGCGGTCACCTTCCAAACCCCTTCCTCCTCAATACCGAGCTATGCGGCTATTATTCCGATACAAATTTTCGCTGGGGCAACACTATGATCCTGGAGTCGGAGGATGCTTATCCTCACTTGACAATACAAGCATACCAGCCCATCAATGGCCAAGAGAATAGGATTCTTTATGGAGAGCTGGTCCTACTACTTGACGCGATGCGTAACCGCGCAATACAGCTGGATGTGACGGCCGAAGATGAACAGGAACTGCTTTTCAATCCTGGCGAGGAGGACATACCTGTGTATGGGCGGAAGTTTCCCCAGGAGTATCATTTCCCTGTACTTCTACTGTCATATGTTGGTCCGCAGCATGGTAGAGTGCTATATGCTGCTATGGATGGAGATAGGTTGGTGATTCGGCAGTCCAAACTGTATAGTTTTGAGAAAGAGGTTACTGCGCCGATTGGCCTCTTTGGACGCCTACTGCCCAGTAAGCCGTTATCGACCTCGATCTGAGCAGGCATAGTCAATGAAACTATATCTATCGTGTGTGTTAGGTAAGATTTGGTGATATAACTAGAATGGATAGTTAGTTAACTATGTAATTAGTATTATATAATTACTATAATTAACTATCTAAACCCTACAGTGGCGGAAGTGCTGGCAGAATAAAGCGGTCTCAGAAGCGTTTCTGTTGTGGCCAGGCAGGTTGTAGTCTGCCAGGAGCACTCCCCATTGGCTGAAAGTAGCTATATGGTTTTTGGCCTGCGTGTTTAGCAAATGGCTTTCCCTAGAAATTGTATTGATTTCTAGAGCGAGAATGCAAGGGAAGAATCCTATTTTTCATGACGTAAACTTGTTTTTAATTTCGATAACTGTTTTCAAGCAAGGTTTAATGGACTCGGTTTATGTGCAATGGGGAGCCGGGTTGCGAAACGAAGCATCAGGGGCAGGTAGGACTGCAGCGGGGCAAGTGAGTGATCAATCACGTTTTTGTAAAAGATGAAGGGGCATTGGGTCATCGGAATTATCGTGTCTAAGTCTAAGTCTATCGCTATCTCTATGCAATGCGAAGAACACCCGTTCTTCGTGTGTAACCCATTGAAAGAACATACATGCCAAATCAAACAGCGCCCATCCCTTAGATCGGCTCATCGCGGGGCTCGATCAGCACCTCGTTCACGGAGACGTGCGCCGGTTGACGGAGCGCGTAGACGATCGAGTTCGCCACGTCTGACGGGTCGAGGATCTGGGCTCCCGAGGGCTCTCCATACTTCTTCACGGCCTCTGCATCTGTGGACATCCCCAAGAGGTCCGTGGCTGTGTTTCCGGGTTGCACGCTCGTGACGCGCAGTCCCATGCCTGCCGTTTCTAGGCGGAGAGATTGAAGTGTTGCCTCGACGAAGAATTTGCTCGCGGAGTAGACGCCCAGGCCCGGGAATACCTTGCGACCGGCGTCGGATGAAATGGCCACGATGTGCCCGCTTCCGCGTGAGAGCATGCCCGGTACGGTTGCTGACAGGCAGTGGAGAAGGCCCTTGCAATTGACGTCGACCGTGCGCTCCCACTCTTCTGTCTGCACATTGGCCATCATGGTGAAGTACATGACACCGGCGCATGAGATGAGAAAGTCTACCGGGCCGAGCTCTTCGGTGGTGGCTTGGAGTAATGAGTCGACCTGGGTCTTGTTGGTGACGTCGGTTGGCCTCACAATGACCTTACTTCCATGTGCGGTGATTTGGTTCTTGATGGACTCGAGGGCGTCGACGCGGCGAGCTGCCAGAGCGACATGGCAACCTTCACGGGCCAGAGCAACAGCCACCGCCGCGCCAATACCCGACGACGCTCCCGTCACCACGGCCACCCGTCCGCTGTGAGGACCTCTGTTGACGGGCTTCGCGTACCCGTTCAGCGCCTGCTGCCGAACAGGGGGGCGTGACAGCCAACCACGCGCGAACCAGTGACGCGTGTAGGTCTCGAGCAATGCCCGGTCGACCTTAGGCCGTTCCACCACCGCCCGGAAGGGTCTTGTGGCTGCGTTGTCAAGCACGACGATTCCCCGGAGGAAGTCCACCGTGGGCATACCACTGCGGAGGATGTCGACTGTAAAGGCACCGTCACCGCCCTTCACCGCACCCCGTTTCTCGTTCCACAGGGCCACCCATTCGTCCCACCCAAGAGATTTGGTCGGGTATCCGAGCTCCTGGAGAGCGGTAAAGACGGAGCGTGTGTCCACCGGGTTGGGATCGCCCAGATGGAACACGGTCTGCTCTGCATGGGTCTGGTTGGCCAGATGGATGATAGCCTTGCTGACAAAATCAACCGGAGTCATCTCCGCTCGCCAGCCTTCCACGTCAGGAGCATAGCCTAGTTTGACCGATTCGACGATCAGGGCGGACAAAAGATCCCAGGCATTGGCCGAACCTGTCTGGCTGTGACCACTGATGGTACCCGCGCGGTGGATCTTCACCGGCAGTCCGCGGCGGCCAGCCTCGAGCACGAGCTGTTCGGCCACCCACTTGGTCTGCCCGTACCCGTCGAGCAGCTTCTCTGGCACATCGTTCACGTCCAACATGGTATCCTCCGACCAACCCTTCTCTTGAGAGGGGGGCAGGACGCCGTTTGTCGACACATATTGCACGGTCGCACCGCCCTTGCTTGCCAGACGGAGAATTTCGCGCGTGCCTCCAACATTGGGGCCGCGCAGGGCAGCGTACGGGTAGACCAGGTTCACGGTGGCGGCTGCGTGGACAATGACTTGCACCCGCGCTGCCAGCTCGTCGAAAGCCTCTGGGGAAAGACCGAACCGGCTGCGGGAAAGGTTTCCGGGCAGAATTTCGACACGCTCCATAACAGAATCGCACCACAGTCCCAGATCCAGGAGGTTTCGGCGGATTCTGGCCACACCACCGGGCTGGTCATCATTTGCGGGCTCGTTGAAGCGCACCAGGCAGATGATGTGGGCCGAAGTGTTTTCCAACAGGTCGTGAAGCAGGAAAGCACCCAAGAATCCCGTCACACCCGTCAGCAGCACCGTGTTCGCCTGGTCGACGGCGCAAATGGTCGCCTTGGACGGACGGATGTCCTCATCCAGGGTGGCATCAGCGCGCAGCACCGCCGGAAGGTCTGCTTGCACTGCAGCTGTGTGTCCATCTCGGATAGCGCGGACGGTTTCGAGATGACCGGTGAGGGTCGAGTTCTCTGCGAGACGAGCAATTGGGACGCGGAAGCCGAAGTGGCGCGACAGCCGGGAGGACAGATCGGCCAAAGACAAGGAGTGACCACCCAGATCGAAGAAGTCATCCGTCGGCTTCAGCAGAGTGCGGGAGGTCTTGAGCGCGGCCGCCCAGATGGCTGCCACCTGCTCGACGCCGATCGGGTCCTTCTCCACATGCTTGCCGTTCCCGTTGACATGGTCCACTGTGGGCGGGGGAGGCAGGGCCTTCAGGTCCACCTTTCCTGTCACTTCATGCGTCGGCAGTTCGGCCAATTGCACCCAGAGGGCGGGAATCATGTAATGTGCCAGAGACTGGGCGAGGACGCGGCGCGCGGCGGGACTGTTGCCAGCCTCGTTGATTTCGACAAGCGGGCGTTCGCCAGCATTTTCACGGTCGGGCACGATATAAGCCACCAGCTGCCGCTCCAAGCCTTCGCCATGGGCCACCACGGCACAGTGACTGACGGCGAGGGTCTTGACGATGTCATTCTCGACCTTAGCGGGCACCACAGAGTACCCGCGCAGCTTGATCATCGACCCCACGCGACCGGTGATCTCCAGGAGTCCAGAGGGCAACAGGCGTGCGAGATCGCCTGTTCGGTACAGACGAGCCCCGGACTGTGTATCAAAGGGGTTCTGGATGAAGGCCTTGGCCGTCGTCTCGGGCAGGTTGAGGTATCCGCGCGCGAGCAGGGGTCCCGCCACGAACAGCTCCCCGCTCACCCCGGTCTCCACCGGCTGCTGGTTGTCATCTAAGATGTGGGTATTCTTCAAGTCCAATGGGGGCCCGACGGGACAATACAGCGCGGTCTCGTCTAAAATCTCCCGAATATCTCCACAGGCAATCTCATGGGTCTCACAGGCGCTGTAACAGTTAAGGAGACGGGTCTTCGGGAGGGCTTTGATCGCTCGCTGGGCGAGGTCAGTGGTGACGACCTCGCCATTGAGCCACAGGGTGCGGAGGTGCGGCAGACGGGAGCCAATGTGTGGGTGACGAGAGAGGACAGTCGCGAGGAGGGTCGGGGTCATGAGGGTTTCGGTGATCTTCTTGGCAGACAGCAGGTCGACCAGGGCAGCGGGATCGTAACTCGCCTCATCGGGTACTGCGATGACGGTCGCTCCCCGTAGCAACGGACGCAGGATCTCCCAGATGAAGAAGACATTGCAGGCCACGCGATCCCCCGGCTGCTGATCCTGTACGCCGAATCGCAGGTTATATGAGAGTACGGGGGCACGGTGGGGGTTGGCAATGCCCTTGGGCTTGCCTGTGGTTCCGGAGGAATAGGACACGAACGCCAGTCGGTCTAGATCATCATCCGCTGGGAGAGGAGGGGCCTCCACCACCGACCCATTGCACTTGGAGATCGGTTCGTCCAGGGTGATGAGGGGCACATCGGCTTTAATCTTACCCAGCTCCGTCCGGCAGGTGATCACGACTGCGGGGTTCCCGTCGCGGATCACATCGTCTAGCAGCTCTGGGGGGTATGCCAGCTCGAGGACGAGGAACGCCCCGCCAGCACGGAGGGCGGCAAGGCACGCAATGACATAGTCACTGCTTCGGGGGAGGAGCACTCCGACTAAGGAGTCCCGCCCAACTCCATAGTGCCGGAGGCGGATCGCAAGGGCGTCGACCTGATTATCTAGCTCCGCGTAGGTGTATGTGGTGGTCTCATCCTCCAGCGCGACGGCGTCGGGGGTGGCTTGAACCTGTTTTGAGAAGAGTGCCGACAGGTCTTTTGTGACGTCGATGAAGGCCATTTTGGAGGGAGGTGGGGAGAGGAGGCGGGGAGAGGGGGGAGGGGGGAGGGGGGAGGAAAGGGCGATTGAGCAACGGTGGAGGATAGCCAGGTCCAGTGGAATGCGGCGGGATTTATTTCAGTCGAGGGAGGTTCTGCTGGGGGAGGTGAGGTGTCAGAACGGCAAAGTGGCTGCTGTTCCTTGCAGGAGACAGGTGGGAGAGAGGGGATGGATGGGTGAGACTCACGGGGCGGCGAGGATGGCCAGCTTTTGAAGCGCGGACCAAGAAGCTGCTGGACACGAGGGGAAGCTGCATTGCGCGCCATGGGCCGGATTCCGAGACCTGTTGAGCTTTTAGTGTGAACAAAGCAGTGGGGGGAATCGACGATAAGTAGCAAGTGAGCGTCGAGGGCGCGACGCAGCGATGAGCCAGCCTGGCGCTGGCCCTCGCGGCCCTGTCACATGCAAATGCCCAGGGCCCCGATCAGGCTAGCCTGCTCTCAACGCTTGCTTATGGGAAGCGAGAATAGACTGTCATTAGTCCTCCGTGCGACGGGGGCAGGATTACTGGGGCTATCGCGTTCCGTCGAATTGATGATGACGACGGGAAACCCATGGTCGAAGGCGGCGATCGGCCATGTCGCCATACGCAGCCAATGGCGCAGACCCCCCGGGGCAAGTCCTCCTCTCTTCTGCTATCCCACGCTCTTGACTGGCAACTGGCCGTCGCACCGAATGGCTACCCAATATTCTGTTCTCGCTCTGGCTGACCGGTTCCTGGCCTGGCCTGGCCGGGGGGTGACGGCCTCCGCACCGCACCGTGCAGTCAGCAGTGGGGGACTCCTCCGGTTGGGGATGCGGTTCGACCCGATCGCTCATTGCCTCGCGCCTGATTAGTCCCAGCCAGCGGTGAGTGGATCAGGCCCCCCAATTAATCCCCCGGTCTGCGCAGCCTGGCATGTGATTGTGGGTCCCGGGGCGGTGTTTGCGCGGTTTGCACCCGCCTGGCCAACCGATCGGAGATGCCCAGACTCGCTCCCCTCCTCCTTCTGCCCCCGACCACCCTGATTCCTGAGATCAGATCTCGACACCATCTCCCCTGCATCCGAGGTGGCTGCGTCTTGCTCTAGCTGTCATCACTCTATCGTTCCCGACTCTCAGGATATCCCAGTCTGCAGGAGCGTAGTGCCCTCGCCCTCCTGCAGGATGCGCGCCCGTTTGCCTATCCTGGCAACCCGTCATGCGATCCACGATGCCCGATGAAAACACGGACGACGGGCGACTGTCCTCCACCAATCCTTCCTCCCGCGTTGGCTGCACACGGCTGCTCCTTGTGGGTGGGATACACCGTTCGATCATCACCGCTACAGGACTCCTTCGGTCCTATCACAATGTGACGTGGGCGTTTTACCCGGTCCTCCGCTCGGCCGGTCGGGATATCGAGGTCTTCATCGAGCCAGTCTCGTTTGCAGGAACGGTGGTTCAGGCCAGTTCCGGATCGGCCGTGGGGGTTCAAAGGGTGTCATATATCACTCAGTCACACAAGGGTTGGGCTGCCAGTGTGATCAATGAACTTGCTGCCTGGTAGGCCATCGAGACCTTTTCTGTCTGGGAGTTGATGTCGTCGGCTGTAGAGACCCTGATCAGCCCCATCTTCAGCCTACCATTCACAAGGGAAGGTACGAGAAACGAGTGTCCGCAAATAACAAGCGGTGGGTTAAAAGGTTATATGCTAGAAAATGACGGGCTATGTAGATTAAACGAGAGTTGATCCTCCTGAGCAGAGTGGTGTGACTGCTGACGAGGAATGCCGGACGTATATTTCGGAATCAGACTCCCTCCTGAGCGTTGTCGTACACTTCACCCACACCCGATATGGTCGACCTCGAATACCCTAGAACAACTTACCAGTCATACACAGCAAAATGGCGGAAACACATCAACCATTCTTACTTAGTAGTAACCCATTGTCCGTCCTACCTTATAGCGCGCCGTATGCCCCCGATCCCTCCCCGAGTCTGGCCGACTGCTGACCCGCTAGCCCGATTGGGTCAAGCGCACAGTCCCGGCACCGATCGCCGATCGCCTCCGGTCTTCTATGGCTCTGAGAACTAACATTGATCAAGTCAAGTTATCTGCGGGAATCAACCACGGCTTGATTGTTATCTCTGATCATTTTATATCAAGTGGGTGGAAGAATTAGGAAGGATGGGTATCAGCAAGGATACAAAGAGCAAAGGAAATGGTGGCAATCCAAAGGGAATCCACAACATTACACGCATTGAGAATGAGATAGGCAATAACTTGAGGGGATGGGATTTCACAAAACCCGACAGAGGTCAGCGTTTTGTACCCTTCTATATGCTTTCAACCCCCAACCAGCAGAGTGAAAAGAGACGAGATTTCAAAACTGAGGAGACCCCGGCCACCTTCAGATTGGAAGCAATCATGGCGCAGCTGAAGGTGACTCGTGAAACGCAAAAAGTCCGCGACGACGACACGGACACTTCTTCTGTTAAGCGGATTGCGATCCTGCTTTCCCGGTGTCCTCCCCGGAGTGGTGGTGGTTCAGACGGCCCAAATGACTCCTTCTTCCCAGCTTTGCGGATCTCCCGACGGGGGTAGCTTGATGTGGGAAAACCAGGACCCAAAGAGCGACTTCAAGGCGGGGGGTGGAGAGCGCAATCAGGGTGCCCCCAATCTCGGATGTTTCGATGGCCAGCATCGGGTCGTACGCCCAACTACCGTCTGAGGACCACTGGCCGATGAATACGAGGTACATGCGGACAGACGAGATGACCAGGACTCTAGGAGACGCCTCGTGTCAGCGGTTCGATAATACAAGCGGGGATACTCATGGACTCACAATACACCGGGGAATAGGATCAGGAACAACTCAAGTTTCTTTTTCCGGGACACGTGCAGCGTATAGATCAACATGGACGGAAGCGTCAACATTATCAGGTCGCAGACCAGGGAGAGAACCGAGTTCGCCACATACACATCCCCCCAGGTGATGCACTGGTATTCGTTGATCTGGGGCTGCCAGGCATACGGCCAAAGACCGGTCACCGGTAGGCAATGGAACAGCAGAAGGAAGAACTGGGCCAGATACGCGGCCACGAGAAAGACGGCGGAGCACTTGATAGCCAGCGAGATCTTCCGGTGACACGACGCCAGCCGCTGGTAGAAGGCCAGACCGGATAGGCGACAGGTGAATAGGGCGGTCGTGTACAGAACGTGCATGACAAAGTCGTAGACTTCAGTCTCGCCGACTTGGACTAGGGACAGGACATACTCGATGTACTCGATGTGTCGGCCACTGCCCAGGTCAATCAGGACCATGCACAGGGCGATGATTGGGAAGTATATCACCCATCAGACCCGTCAGCAAGAGATTCCCTCACGGGAGACTCTACCCGGTCGGTTGACAGGGGATCGATGGCGAGATGAGCTATACCCTCGAAACCGGGGACACTCCCGTGATGATTGATCTGTGTAACTCATTCCGTCCCCAGGAAATCGGAAAATGCATGGAAAGGGGTGAGGAAAGGGATGGAAGGAAATCAAGCGTTGGGGGCTGCTTGGCCCTGCCGATCCGGAGGGGATTGGCCGATGCGCTGCCTGTCGCTATCCGCTGCCGCAAACCCACTCGCGCGCGACATTCGCCCTTTATAGGCCGGAATACGTAATGTTAATTACTCCATCCACATCGCCTCGACAGCACCCACTCATATCGCAGCAACCCGACTAAACCGTGCCTTCCCCATCTGAACCGCCGAACGATCCGTTCGTCCTTGCAGGGAGAGTTAGTTCCGTGCTGGCCGACGCCGGCTCCGGCAGTTTGACCGCTATTTAAACCAACCAACCCTCCGTGGCTGCGATTTCTTCGCACTGCCGATTTCCTCCCCCCAGACACCGCAGTGATCTGCATTCCGATCAGATGCCTTCGACCGCATCTTGGCTTCTCACCACGGGTTTGGCGGCTCTGGCCAGCGCCGCCGGCCTCAATGACAGCCTGGTGGCTCAGCAGATCGACACGCACCCGTTCCCCTACGATTTTCCTAAGCTGGGGGTCAATGGGTCGGATCTGTTCCCCATGCAACGCTGCCGCGGCTTCCAGCTCGAGGAGGCCAGCATCGACCAGATCCAGGCGGAGTTGCAGTCTGGCCGGCTGACGGGGGTGCAACTGCTGCAGTGCTACCTGGAGCGCATCTACCAATTGCAGCCCTACACCAAGTGAGTTGTCCGATGTTTGACCATGAATCGACACTGATGCCTGATCTAGTGCGGTGCTACAGTTCAACCCTGATGCAATGACGATCGCAGAGGGTTTGGACGCGGAGCGTCAGGAGGGCTTCGTGCGCGGCCCGCTCCACGGTATTCCGTTCCTTGTCAAGGACAACATTGGCAGCAAGGACAAGATGGAGACTACAGCAGGCAGCTGGGCGCTAGTGGGCTCCGTCATCCCACGCGATTCGCACGTGGTGCATCGCCTGCGCGAGGCCGGGGCGGTGCTCCTGGGCAAGGCGACGCTCAGCGAGTGGGCGGATATGCGGTCCAACGACTACTCGGAGGGCTACTCGGGCCGTGGTGGACAATGCCGCAACCCGTACAACTTCACCGTCAACCCCGGCGGCAGCAGCTCCGGCTCGGGTGTGGCGGTCACAAGCAACCAGGTCCCGTTCGCCCTGGGTACGGAGACTGACGGGAGTGGTAGGACCTTCAACCCTCGAAATGTGTGATGACAGCTAACCAGACGCAGTGATTAACCCGGCGGAGCGGTGTAACGTCGTGGGCATCAAGCCCACCGTTGGACTGACCTCCCGGGCGGGCGTGATCCCCGAATCCCTGCACCAGGACACGGTCGGCACATTCGGCAAGACGGTCCGCGACGCCACATATGCCCTGGACGCCATCTACGGCATTGACCCGCGTGACAACGAAACCTTTGCGCAGCAGGGCAAGACACCCGCGGGTGGCTACGCGCAGTTCCTGACAGACAAGTCGGCCCTGAAGGGGGCGGTGTTTGGACTGCCGTGGCTGTCGTTCTGGCAGTACAACGATGCCGCGCAGAACGCGCAGCTGGTGGAACTGCTGAAGCTGATCGAGTCGGCGGGAGCGACGATCATCAACGGCACAGAGCTGCCGTACTACAAGGAGATTGTCGACCCGGAGGGCTGGAACTGGGACTACGGGACGCAGCGGGGGTATCCCAACGAGTCGGAATACAGCTACGTGAAGGTGGACTTCTATAACAATATCCGGGACTACCTGGCGGAGCTGAGCAACACGAACATGCGGTCGCTGGAGGACATTGTGCAGTACAACATCGACAACGCGGGCAGCGAGGGCGGCATCCCGGGGGTGAACCCGGCGTTTGCGTCGGGACAGGACGGCTTCCTGGCGTCGCTGGCCAGCAAGGGCATCATGAACGAGACGTACTGGCAGGCGCTGGAGTACTGCCGACGCACCAGCCGGGAGGACGGAATTGACGCGGCGCTGCACTACAAGGGGCGCAACCTGACGGCCCTGCTGGTGCCGCCAGACTTTGCGCCCTCCATCGAGATCGCGGCGCAGGCTGGATACCCCGTGGTGACGCTGCCGGCGGGAATCAACCGGGACTCGAAGATGCCGTACGGACTGGGGCTGATGGGCACGGCGTTTTCGGAGGCGACGCTGGTGCGGTACGCGAGCGCGATCGAGGACCTGCAGATCTCGTCGAACACGCGGTGGCAGCGCACGCTGGCGACGTGGAGCGGGTATCTGGAGCGGAACATTCCTGTCAACTAGCC
Organism: Aspergillus ellipticus CBS 707.79; assembly: GCA_003184645.1. Lineage (NCBI taxonomy): Eukaryota > Fungi > Ascomycota > Eurotiomycetes > Eurotiales > Aspergillaceae > Aspergillus > Aspergillus ellipticus. The sequence goes on along the minus strand of KZ825874.1, from coordinate 106,759 downwards.
GAAGCTGTATCCCTCTGCTGTACAATCATATCATACAATGTCATACCACGATCTTCCCCTTTTAACACTGCCCTCCCTCCGAGTATTTCCCGATGCATGCCATCCCGCACGTGGCCAGCCGTGGCGGGTCTCAGACGAGAGCCTCGCACGGGCCTGCCTGCCAGAAACCTCGGGGAATTGCACCGTGGCGGGCCAGCTGCCAAGCAGCACAGTCCGTGGTCTTCTGGAAGCCTATCGAGAGGCTCCCGGCCAGCCAGGGCTCCACGTGGGCGTGGGATTGGGCGAGGGCGACTCCGCCAAGGGCCAAGCCTCCGCCAAGGGGCGCCTCTCCTCGCATGCGCTGGGCGAGGGCTGGCCCGCCAAGCCCATCCTCCGCAGCATCACGCCGCATCACTTGTGCAACCCGGACGGCGCAACCCTGAGAGCTCCAGCTTCTGGCCTCGACGGTGCGCGAATTGAATTCCCTCGTCCCACCCCAAGTCCACGGCGGCCCCGAATCAGGGACTCCCGTGCGGGAACGTGTCTGTTGTCCTCGACGGGCTTGCAACCACACGCCCCCGGGCACGTGGCCCGCGCAGTGAATGGGCCTCATTTTCGCCTCATGCCTGTTACTTAAGGCTTGCCTGTCCGGTCGTGTTCCTGCAGCATCTGTCCTGCCTGCACCTTCATCTCTCTTCCTCTTCCCTTCTCACCTCCCTCCTCATCCTCCCCCGTCCCTCACCATGGCGGTCCTCCACGCGTACGACTACATCTTCGCCATCGGCACCCTGTTCGCCATGCTCGACGCCTACAACAACGGCGCCAGTAAGTCCCCTGCCCTGCTCCCTCGTGCGACGCGCACTAACCCAGCGCCGCAGACGACGTGGCCAACTCGTGGGCAACCAGCGTGTCGTCGCGCTCCATCTCCTACCGCCAGGCCATGGTCTTCGGCACCGTCTTCGAGATGCTGGGCGCCATCACCGTCGGGGCCCGCACCGCCGACACCATCAAGAACGGCATCATCCCCAACTCCGCATTCCAGGGCAACGCCGGCGTCCAGATGCTGGCCTTCACCTGCGCCCTCGCCGCTGCCTCCTCCTGGGTGATGTGGTGCACCCGCCACTCGGCCCACGTCTCCTCCACCTACTCGCTCATTTCCGCCGTCGCCGGTGTTGGAGTCGCCACTGTCGGTGCCTCGCATGTACAATGGGGATGGAACGATGGCAAGGGACTGGGCGCCATCTTCGCAGGACTCGGCCTGGCACCTCTCATCTCGGGAGGCTTCGCAGCGGCCATCTTCATGCTCATCAAGCTCGTCGTGCTCCTCCGTCGCCACCCCATTCCCTGGGCCGTCTACTCCTCCCCGTTCTTCTTCCTCATCGCCGCCACCATCTGCACCCTCTCCATCGTCTACAAGGGCTCTCCCAGCCTGGGCCTAACCAAGAAACCCAGCTGGTACATCGCCGCCGTGACAATGGGAACAGGTGGTGGCGTGGCCCTCCTCTCCCTCATCTTCTTCGTCCCCTTCGTCCACGCCCGCGTCATCAAGAAGGACCACTCCATCAAATGGTGGATGTTCATCCTCGGGCCCATGCTGCTCACCCGGCCCACCCCCCTTGAAGCCGACCAAGCCAAAGTCCCCAACTACGCCGTCGTCCAGGATGAAGACCTCTCCACCGAGCTGGCCATGCGCTCCCCTGACACCCTCCGCGGCGACGACGCCAAACCCGGTGCCGACTCCATCAGCGAGGAGGGCGAAAAGCGTCTGGTGGTCAACGAATCCGCCCAACCCACCTACCAGGAACTGATGGCCCAGTCCGAGCGTCGTCTCAACGACCGTCTCCTGAAGAACCGCGGTCCCCTCGGCTGGGCGATGCGCACGCTGCACAACAACCCCATCGGCGCAGGCCAGCTCTACGAGCTGCACAACATCATCATTCTCGCGAAGCGCATCCCCGCCATGATCGTCTGCGGTCTGCTGTATGGTCTCCACTACGACATCCACGCCGCGCAGTCCGGTATCGCCGGGACTCCGGAGGGCAAACGCATGCAGCGCGTGTACGCCCACGCCGAGAAATACCCGAATGAGGTCGAGCACACGTACTCGTTCGTGCAGGTGCTGACGGCATGCACGGCCTCGTTTGCCCACGGCGCCAACGACATCGGCAACTCGGTTGGTCCCTGGGCGGTCATCTACTCTGCGTGGTCGACGGGCAATGCTGCCGCCGCCAAAGCCCCCGTTCCGGTGTGGCAGCTCGCTGTCCTGGCCGCGTGCATCTCTATCGGGTTGATCACGTACGGGTACAACATCATGAAAGGTGAGTTCCCCCTTCTCCCCCCTTAAACTTGCCTCCAGAAAACTAACGACAAGATAGTGATGGGCAACAAAATAACCTACCACTCCCCCAGCCGCGGCTGCTCCATGGAAATGGGCGCGGCCATCACCGTCCTGGTCTTCTCGCAATACTCCCTGCCCGTGTCAACGTCCATGTGCATCACCGGTGCCACGGTGGGTGTCGGTCTCTGCAACGGCACCTTCAAGGCTGTGAATTTCCAGCGTGTTGGACTGCTGCTACTCGCGTGGATCATGACCATTCCTGTTGCGGGGACCCTCGGAGGCGTGCTGATGGGGCTGTTTATTAATGCGCCGCATTTTGCGTGATCCTTCTGTCTTTTTTTTTTTTTTTTCTGTGAGGGGGGGTGGTGGATATTTGTGATTAATGGGGTGTGATTGTGCTCTACAAATAATGAGGTGTTTTTATGTTGATAAATACCATGGTTGCGTTTTTACTTCTTACTGCTGTGTTCTGTTTTATGAGTGTGTTGGTGCACGACTCAGCTGGGCTGGTTATGCTAGAGTGTAGTTAGGTATGGGTTGGAGGGTACTGTGTAACCATTATCTATACTATGGCAGCATTGCCGTAGTAGATAGACACCACCCCCACGAGGAGCAGAGTTGAGCGAGCGGAAGTGAAGTCTGGCTTTGAAATGGCCTGTATATTGTATTGTATTATAGATGTCCCGCCAGAGAGGAGAACCAGCAGCCGACACCCCCAGAGAATAATTTTTGCGTCGGACTGGGATTGGTATGGTTCTAGTCAGAAAAGTGATGTCTGGGTACTTGAGAATAAGTCTGTCTTGGCGATAGCAAAAGATCGGTTTTGTTGTTGGCACGGTGTCCAAGTCTCGGATATTGGGTTGTACCCTCAAACGGATGTATATATAGTACCCAACTCAACCACCATTCACTGACCTCATGCAAAACCCTTAGTAACATTGAACCCTCCCCACAGCCTGCACACAACATAGTGGCCCAGGGGGGTTGGCGGTTAGGCTTTTATAACTGGTACCATAGTATCAGAGAAGACAGTAAATTATTATTTATAATTTTTAATTAATCTGAAAGAATATTTAATACTATTACTATATAATTTTATTATAATTATAATAAATATATTATTATAGTTTTCTATTATTAAATCTAGTCTATAATAAGTAATTATTATTTAATCTAATTAGATATAAATATCTAATCTTAAATTATTATTAACTAATAAAATCTATATTTATTAGTTTTAATTTTATAAAATTAAAAATCAGTTATAACTTATAATATAATTTAATTTATAATTTAGATTAATAATTTTAATATAATTATATAGTTTATAGCTAGAAATAATAATTTATTTATAATAATTATTAAAAAAAATAATATTCTAAATTAATTTTATATAAAGTTAATATTCTATAAATATAATATAATATTAGAAAAATTATCTAATAAATATCTAGTAAATATATTAAAATTAAGATAAAATATCTACTTAATTCTAGAATCTAATTTTAATAATATTTATTTATATAAATATATATAATATAATAAATAAAAAAAATTATAGATATCTATTAGTTACAGATAATTAATAAAAAAAATAAAAAAAACTAATTTTAAAAAAAATATATAATATTATAAATAAAATATATTATAATAAAATTAATTTAAATATAAATTTTATTATAAAAAACTTGTAAATTAAAAAAATTAGTTTATAATATATTATATTAATAATATATATATACTAGTATAGAAGTTTAAGATTATTATAAAATATAATAGAATACTAGTCTTTTCATTATAAAATTATTAAAAAATATTTATTTTTATATATTTCGAGCAGTATTTTTACAATCTATTTTTTATAATAAAATATAATCTTTTTATAATAGAATATAATATTAAAGAAACTAACAGTTTTATATATAATTAGAAAACCAGAATTTTTAATATATTTATTTTATAAAATATAATACTTTAAAAATTCTAGATAAGATCTAAAAAAATTAATTAGTTATCTAACTTAATCTAGAAAATTATTATTTTATATACTAATAAGATTAAGATATAAAAAAAAAAGTATTTTATTTATCTAAAAAATATAAGCTATTAAGTTTTATAATACTACTATATTAATCTAATATTTATATATATTAAAAAATATAAATTAATTTTAAAATATTATAATAATATAAATTTAATATTATCTATATTTCAGCTTACTATTTTAAATATTATAGTTTATTAAAGGTTTATATTTCTTTATAAAAGTAGAAGGTTATATATATATATAAATGATTAGAATAATAGTATTATAAAATTATAATATATTTTTATTATTATAATTTTTTAATAATAAAGTCTCTATAGTAAGTAGTATTAATATAAAATAAAATAAAACTATAATAAAATAAATATATTATATATAAAATTTCTTTTTTTAATACTAGTTAAATAATAATTTTATTATTATTAAATACTATAATACTTATTAAATCTTTATTATATATATCTATATCTTAAAAAAATTAATTAATTAGTAGATAAATAAATAAACAGTATTAATAATAATTATTATATATATCCGGATTATATATTTAAATAAAGAATTAAGATTTATAGAATATAATATTAAAATAAAAATAAAATATTATTATAATATTTTAACTAAAATTAAAATACTTTTATTTAGTACTATAAAGTAATTAGAATTAAAATTATTATATAATTATATGATAAAAGTATTTATAAATCTTTATACTCTAAAATAAATAAATTAAATTAATAAAATAATATTATAGTAATTTATATTATTTTTATATATTTAATTTTAGTATTAAATATTAAAATATATAATATAACTTTCTAAAGCCGGATATCTATCTTTTATTAATCTAAATATAATAAATTATATAGCTGATCCAGAATAAGATTAAATATAAAAATTATCTATTTAAAAAAAATTAATTTAATTATATTTTATTAATTTTATAAAAATTAATTTATTTTTAAAAAGATTTTATTTTAAAATATTAACAGCTATATTTATATATATTAAAACTAAAAATCTAAAAAATATTTATAAAAATATAGTAATTATAATATTCTAAATAAGATTAATAATCTAGTATAGTAGTTACTTAACCTTGGGCCTTACTACACTCGGGCTTCCGGCAGAACAACTCTCCATAGTAGACTTTGATGTTCCCATCACTGTTCTAAGTAGTTAATAAGTGGTTCGCAAGTACTTGATAAGTAGTTATATTCAGTAAATCTGAGGTAAATTTAAAGTGAAGATGAGACTTATCAGTCTGTAATCAGGAAGTTTAAGGTGACTATTAGTTATCTCTTTTAAGTACTAGACGTACTATTTCTGGATTAACTAATTAGAAATTAGTATTTTAATTACTTTAAAAATAGTTAGAAATTAATAAAAACTTATATTTATCTGTATTACTGTTATTGTAACAAGTAGTAGTAGTAGATATAAAAGAAGAAGAAGAGGTGATATAAAATAAAACTTTTACTAGTATTATAAAATTTATTTTATAGATCATATGATCCAGAAAATAATTTGTCAACTATATAGCCAGCTCGCTGCCTCAGGCTCACCAATTCACTGCCTCAGGTTAACCAGTTCACGAAGTGAATTCCCGAGTTCCGGACCCCTGAGCGGGGAAAACAGGCCTGGAACAATCTACTCCTCAGCGGGGAAAACAGCCTGGAACAATCTACGTCTATTCATCCTATGGTTCCTGTTTAATATGAATTTATTGACTTTATTATTTTTATATATTTTTTATATATTTTTTATATATAATTATAAAAAATCTTAAAAAATTAATATAATTATTCAGCTATAAATAAGAGATTAATTCTTATTATTTTTTAATTAATTAAGTAAGTAGTTTTAGTTTAATTTATTTATTTAATTATTAGTTTTTATTCAAGAAATTAATTTTATTTATTTTTTATTTTTCTTTTATTTTTTTTTTATTTCTTACTTAAAATTTATATAAAATTAATAAATTTTTAATAATTAAAATAAATTCTTAATATCTAGAATAAATTCTGGATACCTTTACTTTTATTTTAATAAAATCTTATTTTTTATTTAAACTTTATATAAGATTCTATATAAATTTTAAATAAGAAATAAAATAAAAATAAAAAGGAAATAAAAAATAAATAAAATTAATTACTTAAATAAGAACTGATAATTAAATAAATAAATTAAATTAAAACTGTTTATTTAACTAATTAAAAAATAATAAGAATTAATTTTTTATTTATAGCTGAATAATTATATTAATTCTTTAAGATTTTTTATAATTATATAAAAAATATATAAAGAATATATAAAAATAATAAAGTTAATAAATTCATATTAAACAGGAACCATAGGATGAATAGAGTAGATTGTTCCAGGCCTGTTTTCCCCGCTGAGGGGTCCGGAACTCGGGAATTCACTTCGTGGACTGGTTAACCTGAGGCAGTGAATTGGTGAGCCTGAGGCAGCGAGCTGGCTATATAGTTGACATAATTATATAATCAGGAATACCTACCACAACCGAAAAAACACGGCGGGTCGCAGCTCATCATGGTCTGAAAAAAGGTGAGCGTGGTCTAACACTAAATATAGAATAATTCTTTTCTGTCTTAACCACGATAAGCTGTACCAAGAATAATTTTAGATTATAATAAACTATACTAAGAATAATTTCAGATTATAATAAGATATATTAAAAATATATTTAAATTATAATAAAATTTAAATTCTATTTAACTGTTCTATAATACTACCAGTCTCTCTTTTTCTTTTCTTAAATTATATATATACTGAATATATGCTATAAATCTACTGATAAAATAATTTAATAAAAAACAGAAGATAAAATTATCTGCTGGTTAAATAATATAAATAAAGTATATACTCTATATTCTTTTTATATATATTTAGTATTAACTAAATACAGGAATCTGATAATAATATTAATAATACTAGTAGTATTCCTGATCTTATATAAAAGTAAGAATCTGAATCTTAAATTAATTCTAATTTATTAGATTTTATTCTAGTTTTTATAAGTTTAACTGAAGTAAGTATATATATAACTTATATAAAATATATACTAAATATATACAGGATATAAAAAAAGATAGTACAGTTATTATATATAATAGTTCTTATAAAATTAAAATATCTTAGATTTAAGAATATTTTTTAATATCTAAATATCCTGTTATAAATTTAAATAGTATTTTTTATTTTATTTATTTAATTAATTTTTATTTATCAGGATTAGAAGCAGAAAATCTTAGTAAAATTTTAATAAATAATCTTTTTATATAATAAATATTAAATATAAGTATATACTCTCTTTCTTTATAATATATAAATTAAATAGATAGTATATATACTAAATATATAGATTTAATATATAATATATTATACAGGTAAAGCTAAGATTATTAATATAGATCTATTTTATAAGATTAATAATAATAATAAGTATAAAGCCTGGTATAGATCCTATATATACAGTAGTATAAAATATTATATTTATACTAAATATCTTATATTTAATACTTCTGAATATAATAATATATAAGAAAATCTTAAACTTTTTAATTAATTATTTTTTTTAGATAGTTGTAGATTTTATACTAATCAGATTAATAATCTAATTAAATAAGAAATTAAATTTTTATATTTAATATTTCTTTATTTTTAGAATAAGAAATTATAAAAATATTATAAATTTTAAAATACTGGAATAAGTATATATATAGTATAAAATCCAGTTATATTTAAAAGAAACAGGGTATATACTTTATATATTAATATTATATATATTATATATACTAATAATATATAGTATATATTTCTAAATTATTTTAAAAATTCAGATATAGAGCTCTGGTATTATATATTTATTATTTAATACTTTATTTAAATAAATAAAAATTATTTATAAAATCTTATTTAATATAGTTTCTGTAATATTAGTAATATATATTTTTTTATTACTTAACTAACAGCTTATTATAGATTCTGTAGTAAGATTATATATATACTTAATATAAGTATAATATTAATTTAGTATAGATTAAACTTATTCTGGAAGTACTGGTAAACTTAAATAAAAATTATATAAAATCTGATTTAATTTATATTTTTTATTAAATTAGATTTAATTTTCTTTTATAATTCTAATTTATTAATAAAAATATTTATATTATCCTCTATCTCTAATACAGCTGCTAAAGAATATTACAGATTAAGTTATTAAAGTTATTAAAAAATATAATTACTTAGATTTAACTATATATATATTATATATATATATAATCTATATCTTAGATATACTAAGTATATAGAATAATTTATACTATCTTTATATTTTATAATAATTTATAATCAGTTTAGTTCTTCTATACTAGCAGCTCTATATTAAGGTCTTTAAGTTAAAGATTAAGTTACAGCTTTAATTTAAAAACAGAGATTATTTATCTACCTGCTTAGAATAAATTTATAAAATAAGATAAAATAATTATAGTATATTCTTAATATATTTATAATATATACTAGATATATAAAGAGAGTATTTTTTTAATTAGTTATAGAATAGTAATAAATAGTAAATCAGAGAGATTTATTTTCTTAATAATATTAATTATTTTCTAATTCTATACTGTATATATACTCAAGCTAAAATCTTTATTAATATTTAATATATTAAAATAGATTTATTATTTAAAATAATTTAGAAAATAACTAATATTTTTTCTATCTTAATATAGAATATAAATATTAAGTATATATATTATATATACTGCTAATATATTATATTTATATTAAATAACTTACAGGTTTTATTATATATATATATATTTTTATAGATTAAGATATATACTAAATATATATAATTATATTTAAAAATTTTTTTATAATATTTAATAATATAGTCTGTTTATCTATATATTTTCCTTATATTCAGAAAGATAAGAATAAGATCTGTATTATTATATTTAATATATATAAAAAACAGGCTAGAGATATATATAATATAAATAATATTTATATTATATATATATTTAATATATAATATATATAGATTTAGATAATTACCTGTATAAACTAGATCTAAGATAAGAATAAATTAAATATTTATCTTATATTATTATCTTTTACTAAACTTATATTTAATATAATTTTTATAAAAAATTTAGTAATTATTCTGTTAAATATAAGATCTGTAGATTATAGAAAGTATTTACTATCTAAAAAATTCTTAAATATATATAGTACTTAAGTACAGAATATTCTGAGCTTAAATATTAGCTAAAAAATAAAAAATTACTCTAGATTTTTAGTAGACTTACTACTAAGTTATTTAAAATTTTATATTTAGACTAGATCTATACTAGAAAATATACTGGACTTAATAAAAATAGTTATTTCCAGGATAATAATTATATAGGATAAAAACTCTCTTTTTTTACTACTATATTTAAATAAAGTATATTTCTAATCTATATATACTATATACTTACTATATATAATATATAGATTAAAAAAATATATAAATAAAATATTTATAAAGTATAAGCAGCAGGTTACTCAGAGAATCAGTCTAATTTAGTATAATTAAAATCTTATTATATATAAGACAGTAATATTTAAGTAGTAAGATTAGTATCTACTTAGTATATACTATATATATATTTACTATAAATAAATCACCGCCAGCAGCAGGCTGCTAAGTATTAAAGAAAATATATCTATCTTTCTTATAATTCTGATAATCTATATAATATATCCCTATTTAAGCCTGCTACAGAGATCTAATCAGTAGCCAGTTCTAATATATACTTAATATATATATTATATATATCTAGAAGATATTAAGTATCTTCCAGAAATTATAGGATCTAATTAGTATCCTAAAGTTCTACTGTATCTAATATAAGTTTTATATATATATTATATATATCTGGAAGATATTAAGTATTTTCTAGAAATTATAGAGTCTAATTAATATCTTAAAATTCTACTGTATCTGATATATACTTTATATATATTTTATATATACTAAGTTATATCTGTATATATTCTCTAAGTATAGTAAAAACTCTAGGATTAGATAATACTAGTATTAATCTATCAGAAATATTTTTAGTATAATTAATCTAGATACTGAATCTAGAATATATATAGTATATTCTGGATATTTCTATAATTAAACCAGTTTCAGAATATATTAAATATATTCTAAATATAGACTCTATAGAGCAGCAGTTTAAAACTTTATATAAATAAAAATAAAAATAGAATTTAATTAAAAAGATTAGTAAATTAGAAAAAAAAAAGATCTAGATTAATCAGTTTATATTATATATATAAAATATATATATAGTATATTAGAAGTAGATAATATATTCTAGAATATTTTTATAAATACTAGTAAATATTATATATATAGTTAATATATTTTAAAACTCTCCGGTATTTTATTAAATAATTAAATTCTCTAAACTCTATATATACAGTCTATATATATCTTATTAAAAAAAAAAAAATAAAAAAATAAAAAAATTTTAAATATAAATTAGATATATCCTTAAGAATTAGTACTATATAATTTAATTTATTATAATCTAGCCGGTATATACTGGATATAAATAAATAATATTTAAAGAGATAATTATTTAATATATATTAAGTATAAAGTTACTAGAAGATATAAATAAAATATATACTGAATATATAAAATTTTTAAAAAAATAATATTTACTATATACTATATATAGATTAAATATCTGTATTTTTATTATCTAGATTATTATTCAGATTAATAATTTTATTAGAAAGAATTAAGTTTTTAATATATATAGAAAATATATATTTATTATAGTTATAATAAAAAAAAAATCTGATTTTAATAAAAATAATATTTTTAGACTTTTATATATATTTAATATATATATAAAATAATATAAAAAAAAACTTATTTTAGAAATTATAAAAATAATATTTTTATACTTCTATATATATTCAGTATATATATAAAATAATATAGAGAAGAACTTATCTAGAGAGTTATAAAAGTAGATATAGTATTTTACTATAATATTATTAATATATATATTATATATATAAAGAATATACTTATATAATAAAAAATATTATTAAACTTATTTTTAAATCTTTTATTAATAAATCTATTTTCTTTTAGTTTAATATATACAAGATATATATAAGATATAGTAATTTATACTAATATTTTATATATATCAGTATAATACCAGATAAATAACTTATATAAAATCTTATTTTTATATATATTAAATATATCTCTTTTAAATATAAGTTTAATATATATAAAATATATATTTTAGCTTATATAGATACTGTATCTACTGCCAGTTAAGATAGAATATCTAATATTTTAAAGTACTGTATTTATTAGTATATACTAAACTAATATATAGATTTAACTTACTTCTTATTAGTAATATTCTTTTTAAAATCTGTATTTACTTTAGATAAGTTTTCTACTGTATATTATTAGTATATATAGAATATATACTAACTAAAATAATATATATATATTAGAATATACTTAGTATATATATTAGTAAAGCTATATATTATTAGTTTAGATTTAATATATACTAAGTATATCTATATACTGCTATTTATAATATATAATAAGTACTATATATCTATATTCTATTTACTGTAATATTACAGTTATTCTTTATTAGTATATATTTAATATATACTAAGATAATTATTTATACCAGATTATTAATATCTGATATATATTCAGATAAGATAGATAAGATTATTTTAATCAGTATATACTTAGTATATATATAGATAAAATTAATATTTATTCAGCTTAATAATAATAGTTTTTTTAGAATTAACTAGTATTTTATTAATATATATATTATATCTATATAGAATATATCTTACTAGTAAATCTCTAACTAATATTATTATTTAGAATAGGACCTATTTATAATTAGTATATATTTTATTTATATCTTATATATACTTATTATAATAATATCTATAAACTAATAGATTTATAGCTGCTGCTATTTCTGGATTATTAAAATTAAATATAATATTTATCTTATATATATATAATATATATAATAGTAGTATAATATTAAAATAAAATAAATATATAAAATATATATTCAGTATATATTAATTATTATAATTAATAGTATAGAATAAGTATATACTTAATATAAATAAATAAAATATATATAATTTATAAAAAGCAGGAAATCTCTTTTTATATATATAAAAAAGATACTAGAATATTAGAGCTTTTATTTTATAATATATACTGGATATATATTTATAAAATAAAAAAAAAAAAATAACTTATTTAAATAAATATAAAAAAAAAGAATAAAATAAAAAAAAAAAAACTATTTATATATATATTAAATAGTAAATATAAATATATTAAATAAAATATATATTTTATCTGTTTACTTTATTATTTATTTTAAAAAAAAAAATAAATAGTAAATAATTATATAAATTAAATATCTAATAAAAAATATAATAAATCTATATTCTATATATATAATATATATAGTTAAATATTAGATAATAATAGCTATAACTGAGTAGGTTTTTATAATATATATATAGTATATAATTAGCTAAAGTTAGTTATAGTTAAAATATTTATTATAGTCTAAACTCCTTAATACAGGAGGGTTCAGACCATGCTGAGCATATACTAAGAACAGCTCGGTGTGGTCTGAAGAAGACAGTAAGATAACCGGCAGAATATTAGACCACGCTCATCTTTTTTCAGACTATGATGAGCTGCGACCTGAAAAACACGTGGCTACAGCTCACAGAAAGAAAATTAGTAGTTGAAAAGTATTTAGTAAAAGAGAAGTAAGATGTGGTGTAGACTGAAAAATTTGTTTTGGTAATGTATCAGCTCATGTGAGCTGCATGTGACCCAAAACTGCTTATTAAGCAGTTTCGGGCCACACGACTGTGATTTCTCGACGGGCTAATCTGTGACCACATTAACATTTTACCCCTCTAAAAATTCCTGACGGATGAAATTATCCTCAGGACGCAGTGGACTTCGAAACTCATAATTCCTACGAACTAAATGTGAGTAAATAGATCCACTGAATCTACGATTTGTGTATCTCATATCTTGCGTTTCAGTAGATGGCATCTACCACAAGCAGGACTTCCCACCCAGTGGAAATTTGACAGTTTGATCAGGTCGTGACGAACACTCAAATGGACGCCCTTTCCTCTTTTCTCAAACACGCAAGCTGGTACAAGGATGCAGAAAACTTGTTTTTCTGTAATGATCCTAATCTAGAACCTATGCTCGTCAAAGTTGCTTGTGAACTCCCTGACTATCTTCAGGGCTACGGTTTTCAAGCTTGGAAGGTTCTAGGGAGAACGAAAATACAAGCGACCGAAGGGTTTATTATTCCTATTGCGCTCATATCCAGCGAACCTCGCCTTCTTTCTGAAGAATCACAACCGCTTCTTCTCCCACGGTCTCCAATACCATTTCATAGCGAGCCTCTGATCACACCAGCCCTTTATTTAATACTGGCGCTCCCTCCCGCTTGACTTGTCCATCGAATACGATTATAATTCAAATGGCTGCTGTATCAATATGAGTGGACTGCAGCCTACTCGTCTCTTGACCAGAGAGCAGCCCTTGTTGCGCTTGAGGCGTGCTTGAAGAGGCATGAGCTAGGTTCTGGAATGGAAAGACTTGGGGATGGTTCATAGGGAGGATCGTTGAGGTCAACTGGTGTGGGAAAAACATGGGGTGACTAAACGGCGTCATCGTTGTTGCAATAGGCAGCGGAAAGACTTGGGGGTGCTCGGCCGGCATGATGGTACTAAAGTTGGAAGAGTCAGAACCCACGGGGTCGTAATGATACTGGTGAGATATATTCGCAACTGTTGGGCTCGAGTGATCATGCTGTTGTGCATTCACGGGTATTTCGTGCAACGGCTCTTGTATGGCGTTGTATGAAGTGAGGATATTGGGATTATTCCGAGGCGGATCATGTTCCCTGACATCAGCTGCGTCATTCTGTTGTAATGTACTCGTTTCGCAAGGAGTAGAGACCCCATGTTCATGTTGGGTATCACTCTCCCGCCAATTAAGCAAAGGATCACGATCCATAGAGTGCTGAATTGACTGTCGAGATCCAGCCGAAGGATAAGGGTCTGAATCTGCATCAATGAGATATCATGTTTACTTAAAGGGATATAGGGACATACTCTGTGAAGTGTTTTCGTTTGACACATGTGTCCCTCTGTGGCCGCTCATTTCGGGTTCTGGCTGGTCTTGGATCGAATTCAATCTGGATGTTTGCGAAAAACCCCGACTTATCACTGCGTTCAGTGAAGTCTCTAGGGGCTCTAGGATTTGTCGCATTTCTCCTTCAGCAGAGATGTGTAGACCCCTGGTTTGTGCCTCTGCATGGATTCCCAATTGCCTCAGATTTTGTATGACGGAAATTCGGTTTTTATTTGTTGCCGACTTCGGGAGCTGTCTTGTCCACCTAGATATACGTTAGAAATTTGTATACTGATAAAACTGACCGCCACTAACAGAGATTCACCACCCATATCAGGAAGTATGTACAATACCCCCAATCCTCCAAGGTCTTTCGCTAGCGAGTCATATCTGTCCCCTCGGCTAATCCACGAACGCACCCTTTTCTGGACAATTTCGAAGGAATCGTTAATCGAACCGGTAAATAGCAAGGCCTGTGCTATAAAAGGAACGGCTCCAGAATACTCGTATTGATCACCAGGTTGTAATTTCTTCTTGAGTCGGTAAAAAGCGACATAAAGAAGCCTGAGGCGAATCTTATCCAAATCAAGCCGCTTCTCATAACGAACGATTATCGTATAGCAACGAGCAAGGGGGTGGAGCGGAAGCTTTGAAGAAATTGAGTCTCGAAGGATATTTTGGGACGACGATATGGATTCCGTGTCATGTGTAGTTTGTCCCGTTGGGAATAAGGTCTCCTGCTTTTCTTGCAGATCTTGTATGACTTCTGGAATACGGAGCTTGGTATGAGAACGTTCGATGGCCTTTCTAACATCGCTTTTACGTGACAAGCCACGTATATCTTGAGGGATATATTTGCAAATGCTTTTGACAATTTTCGAGATGGTCTGGCATCATTAGACGCGCTGTAGATGGACGTGGAGGGATAAGGACATACCTCGTCTTCCCAGAACACACTGCCATCTAATCTAGCCTTACCCTCGGTTTCTGCTTTTCGACAAGCGCCAAGTAAATTCTGGGCTAATAATTTGCTTTCAGCGACCCCCATTGTGCCAGAGGGTTATAGTTTTCCGGAAGAGAAAGAAATGGGGTTATCTCCGTGAGTGGAGAAGCTGCGGGGAACATGGGCGACCGTACCATTTCAGCAGTGTCGGTGAAAAGTTATCCCACACCTGGCAACCTCTTAGTGGCCACGGCTGCCTTGTAGTCGGGGAATATCTTTACTAGCTTTCTATTTTCATTTTTTCAACGATGCAGAGATGGTGGTGCTTTCTCTTAAATGAGAGGGAAGATAGACCCACATTAATTCCATCGTTTCTCCCTCTGGAAGTCTCCATGTTGAAAGTTGATCCGACAATTACAACGTGAGATAGAAGAAAATCGTGACTGGTACGACCGTATCCCACTTGCCGAACAATTTGCGGATTCATCTTGAGCTACCCGCTCTTGTCCCAGCTAACCGCTTGAAGAACCAAAGCATACCACTCCGAAAGATGTTAAATTGTTGAGAACGTGCTAGAAAGAGGCTCTAAATACTTAAACTTCTTCACTCAATAAGGTTTTATAAGATTTCATGGGTTCTTGCTCGTCAAACTGGAGTTATTTGAATCTTGCACGATATGGATATGGTAGTGTGTCAAGATTTGGTGAGGGGAGGTAGGTTTTATGCGGGACGTTAGTTATCCACAAAGTGAAGAAAGGTCGATGTACGGTTATATCATAATCAAAGTAACTATCCTTCTTGATATTATTAAAACTTAAGGCTAATAACGATTCAAGTTATTCTACCAGATGTGGGCCTTAACATCAGTACTGCAATCATACCATCCTCATATATTATCTGTGTCCTCTCGTCCAACACTCTGGTAGATACTCCTGATCTGATCAGTCATGTGGATCTAGAACTGTCTCGTAGGAGGGAAAGAAGCTATACTCACTCGTAATAATACTCCCATGTGCGATGTATCCTTCCCTCTTTGTGATCGGCTATCTAGTAATTTTGAAGTTAGTACAAGCCCCCTCCAAAAAAAGACTGTCATAGGGACTTATTTATCCGTACAATGGCATCAACAAAATAGTCTATCAACTCATTTTCCTCTTCTAGCCATTGACATTGACGTGTCGTGATTAGGCTATGCATGAATGTTTGAGCACGATCAAAATCAATCCAAAGGACCCTATTAGATTCCTGCTGAATCATCATGTTTCGCGGAAACGGATCCCCATGATAAATCCCTGCTCTATGTATCTCCGTGAGAATCTGCCGAAGCCTAAAGACCCTGCCTTTTGAGAAAGTTGACAGGTTTATCTTCTGTAGGTTTGGTATATACTCGAGCAAAATAGCATTGGGAGGAAACCGGTCATTGATGAAGTCCTTCAAGTGCGGAAACAATTTCTTTGGGTCAATATTTTTGACCAAGCCATAGAAATCAGGGACATATCCGCGGTCGCATAGCCCATAGGCTTTCAGTCGGACATATGCGTTGCTTTCGCATTTGAAGGTATCAGTTTCACGGTCTGTTGGATCGGCATTGGAAGCTTCAACACGGTGGTACTAAGGACCCGTGTTAGATACTAGAGATTTAAGTCTTTCCAATCACATACCACTTTCAAAATACATTCTCTCCCGCGCCAACGGGTGCGGAAGATACAAGAATATTTCGACTTTCTAACCAATTCAACAAATTCGACCGCCGATAGATTGATTTCAAGGATACCCGACATTACTAAACATGACAGGAGCCAATATCAATCGGTATATGCTTATTCTGGCGCTCACTTGGCGACTTGAGCTCTTCAAAGAATAGTACATGAAAGCCTTGATTGTTGGAAGAATTAGAAGAACGCGAGTCACTTGCAGTTGGAAAGAAAGAGAAGAGTAGGGATGCGGAATGGGCTCCCGATATGCCGAGATCAAGGTGACCGGAAACCGGAAGAACTATATATCCGGCGCTTCGTTATGCCTTGCCGACGACAGGAGTTTTGACAACATTTCTTCGTACCAATAACATTGTTTAAGGAGTACCACTGTGGAGATTAACGCATCATTAGAATGAATATTACTGCCACACACCCGCCCCCTGCCTCCGGCGCGCTTGGCACTCGGACAACTTGTTATTTTCAGAGTATTTGATTTTGCAACGTTTCATTCATGGAACCTGTATTATAATTGTAGATACTGCCTATGGCATACAGCACTGCTTTGCAGATTATATATGTTATTCTCTGGACTAATAACATATAAATAGTTAAGGTAGTTTATTCCCGGAAAGCATACTCTCATCATAACTCATTATTTTTATTACCCTCGTTCTCACAGACCTTTCAGCAGCATGGCACACCAAGTCAGTCTCCTCGCCTACTTGCAACATGGCCCGCCAAGACTACCAATCATTGACCAAGGGCAATCTCGTGATAACACAACAAATGATAAATATTCCCATGAAGATATTCGATCCACCAGGCACTGGAGATCATTCAACCTGAACACAATCCTGGATCAGTACCAGGCTGTGCTAACAACCTGTCGAATTGATGATGAGGCGATGCCTTTGACGCCTCCACAGGCAATCAACTCGGAGACCGGTCTCCGACAACGTTTCTCCTTCTACCTCAATCAAAGAATTCGGAGGGCCCTTCGCAGTGGCTTTGGATTCCTGAACACAAACGCTATGCTTGGTGATCAGACTATTGTTGATTTCGGGGAGGGAAACTTGGCGTAAATTATTGAGCAGTTCATACCTGATACCGCCTACTACGACCCGAATCTCCCATCCAAAACAAGACCAAACCGTGTTCCAGGTGATTTGAAGCCTTCTTTCAAATGGTCACTTAATTTGTTGACCAGCCGAATCCCCATGCGAGTCAGACAAGGCAAACAATGCTTATCCCAAGTCAACTTTTACATGAAGCAGCATGAAGCTCGTTATGGTTTTATTCTCACCGACGCTGAGCTTGTCGCTATTCGATGCCTTGACCGTAATGGGAATCTCGAGTTGTCTGACTCTATTCCATGGAATACAAGAGGAGATGAAAGCCAGCCGCGTCTTACTGTCTTGCTTGCCTTGTGGTACCTGGGAATGCTTGCGTCTGACAACGAACAATGGCATTTGCCTTGAAATCTAACCAAATTCTTAGCCTCATGAGGGCTGAATTATATCCATGTCTCAGTTTTATTTCCTTATTTTTGTTTTTACCTTACTACATGACTTTTCTTTTCTTGTCATTTCGCTCTTCTGTTCTCTCTTGGTTTCTTTCGGTGTAGATCGAGAACAGCCAGGCGGCTTCAAGTCCCAACAGCTACCTAGGGGCTTACGTGCATGAAGTGTTATTTTACCTTTTAGTTTTGGTTTGTAGAAGCAAGGGCTGAGAAATAATGATTTGGCCTGTATTTTGCGATATCTCAACCTCATTGTGCATCCAGCATCTGTAAATTAGCAAATCGGCATTACACCTTCTATGGAGTATCCCAGTAATGTTCTACTATCTGTATTCCGCACTGTTGTATATGTTAGGCCGATCAGTATCTGGGCCACTCAATCCATTTTCTGGGGCTTACAGCTCGGCGTGGTCTGAAATAAACTCCGTGTGGTCTAACACTAAATACAGAATAACCCTTTTCTGTCTTAACCATAATAAGCTGTACTAAGAATAATTTCAGACTATAATAAGCTATACTAAGAATAATTTCAGACTATAATAAGATATATTAAGAATATATTTAAATTATAATAAGATTTAAATCTTACTTAACTATTTTATAATACTACCAGTCTTTTTTTTTTTTTTTTTAAACTATATATATACTAAATATATACTATAAATCTACTGATAAAATAATTTAATAAAAAATAAAAAATAAGATTATCTGCTGGTTAAATAATATAAATAAAATATATATTCTATATTTTTTTTATATATACTTAATATTAACTAAATACAGGAATCTGATAATAATATTAGTAATACTAGTAGTATTCCTGATCTTATATAAAAATAAAAATCTAAATCTTAAATTAATTCTAATTTATTAGATTTTATTCTAATTTCTATAGATTTAACTGAGGTAAGTATATATATAATTTATATAAAATATATACTAAATATATACAGAATATAAAAGAAGATAGTATAGTTATTATATATAATAATTCTTATAAAATTAAGATATCTCAGATTTAAAAATATTTTTTAATATCTAAATATTCTGTTATAAATTTAAATAGTATTTTTTATTTTATTTATTTAACTAATCTTTATTTATCAGGATTAGAAGCAGAAAATCTTAGTAAAACTTTAATAAATAATCTTTTTATACAGTAAATATTAAATATAAATATATATTTTTTTTTTTATAGTATATAAATTAAATAGATAATATATATACTAAATATATAGATTTAATATATAATATATTATACAGATAAAGCTAAGATTATTAATATAGATCTGCTTTATAAGATTAGTAATAATAATAAGTATAAAATCTAGTATAGATTCTTTATATATAGTAGTATAAAATATTATATTTATACTAAATATCTTATATTTAATACTTCTGAATATAATAATATATAAGAAAATTTTAAACTTTTTAATTAATTATCTTCTTTAGATAGTTATAGATTTTATACTAATTAGATTAATAATTTAATTAAATAAAAAACTAAATTTTTATATTTAATATTTCTTTATTTTTAGAATAAAAAACTATAAGAATATTATAAATTTTAAAATACTGGAATAAGTATATATATAATATAAAATCTAGTTATATTTAAAAGAAATAGAGTATATATTTTATATATTAATATTATATATATTATATATATTAATAATATATAGTATATATTTCTAGATTATCTTAAAAATTTAGATATAGAGTCCTGGCATTATATATTTACTATTTAATACTTTACTTAAATAGATAAAAGTTATCTATAAAGTTTTATTTAATATAGTTTCTGTAATATTAGTAATATATATTCTTTTATTACTTAATTAATAGTTTATTATAGATTCTGTAGTAAGATTATATATATATTTAATATAAATATAATATTAATTTAGTATAAATTAAACTTATTCTAGAAGTACTGGTAAACTTAAGTAAAAATTATATAAAGTCTGATTTAATTTATATTTTTTATTAAATTAGATTTGATTTTCTTTTATAATTCTAATTTATTAATAAAAATATTTATATTATTCTCTATCTTTAATACAGCTGCTAAAGAATATTATAGATTAAGTTATTAGAGTTATTAAAGAATATAATTATTTAGATTTAATTATATATATATTATATATATATATAATCTATATCTTAGATATACTAAATATATAAGATAACTTATACTATCTCTATATTTTACAGTAATTTATAATTAGTTTAATTCTTTTATACTAGCAGCTCTATATTAAGATCTTTAAATTAAAGATTAAGTTACAGCTTTAATTTAAAAACAGAGATTACTTATCTACTTATTTAGAATAAATCTATAAAATAAGATAAAATAATTATAGTATATTTTGAATATATTTATAATATATATTAAATATATAAAGAGAGTATTCTTTTAATTAATTACAGAATAATAATAAATAGTAAATTAGAAAGATTTATTTTCTTAATAATACTAATTATTTTCTAATTCTATACTATATATATATTCAAGCTAAAATCTTTATTAATATTTAATATATTAAAATAGATTTATTATTTAAAATAGTTTAGAGAATAACTAATATCTTTTCTATCTTAGTATAGAATACAGATATTAAGTATATATACTATATATACTACTAATATATTATATTTATACTAAATAACTTATAAGTCTTATTATATATATATATATTTTTATAGATTAAGATATATATTAAATATATATAATTATATTTAAAAATTTTTTTATAATATTTAATAATATAGTCTGTTTATCTATATATTTTTCTTATATTTAGAAAAATAAGAATAAAATCTGTATTATTATACTTAATATATATAAAAAACAGACTGGAGATATATATAATATAAATAATATTTATATTATATATATATTTAATATATAATATATATAGGTTTAGATAATTACCTGTATAAACTAGATCTAAAATAAGAATAGATTAAGTATCTATCTTATATTATTATTTTTTATTAAATCTATATTTAATATAATTTCTGTAAGAAATTTAGTAACTATTCTATTAAATATAAGATCTATAAATTATAGAAAATATCTACTATCTAGAAAATTCTTAAATATATATAATACTTAAATATAGAATATCCTAAGTTTAAGTACTAGCTAGAAAATAAGAAATTATTTTAAATTCTTAGTAAACTTGCTGCTGAGTTATCTAAAATCTTATATTTAAACTAGATCTATATTAAAAAATATACTGGATTTAGTAAAAGTAGTTATTTCTAGAATAATAATTATATAGGACAGAAACTCTCTCTTCTTACTATTATACTTAGATAAAATATATTCCTAATCTATATATACTATATACTTATTATATATAATATATAGATTAAAAAAATATATAAATAAAGTATTTATAAAATATAAGCAGCAGGTTACTCAAGGAGTCAGTCTAATTTAATATAATTAAAATCTTATTATATATAAGACAGTAATATTTAAGTAGTAAGATTAGTATCTATTTAGTATATACTGTATATATATTTACTATAAGTAGATTACTACCAGCAGCAGGCTGCTAAGTATTAAAAAAAATATATCTATCTTTCTTATAATCCTGATAATCTATATAATATACCCCTATTTAAACCTGCTGCAGAAGCCTAATCAGTAGCCAGTTCTAATATATACTTAATATATATACTATATATATCTAGAAAATATTAAACATCTTCCAGGAATTACAGGGCTTAATTAGTATTCTAAAATTTTACTATATCTGATATAAGCTTTATATATATACTATATATATCTGGAAGATATTAAATATCTTCTAGAAATTATAGGATCTAATTAATATTCTAAAGTTCTGCTGTATCTGATATATATTCTATATATATTTTATATATACTAAGTTATATCTGTATATATTCTCTAAGTATAGTAGAAACTTTAGAATCAGATAATACCAGTATTAATCTGCCAGAGATACTTCTAGTATAATTAATCTAGATACTGAATCTAGAATATATATAGTATATTCTAGATACTTTTATAATTAAACTAGTTTCAGAATATACTAAGTATATTTTAAATATAGATTTTATAAAGTAGTAATTTAAAACTTTATATAAATAAAAGTAGAAGTAAGATTTAATTAAAAAAATTAATAAATTAAAAAAAGAAAAGATCTAGACTAATTAGTCTATATTATATATATAGAATATATATATAGTATATTAAAAGTAAATAATATATTTTAAAATATTTTTATAAATACCAGTAAATACTATATATATAATTAATATATTTTAAAATTTTCTAGTACTCTATTAAACAGCTAAATTCCCTAAACTCTATATATACAGTCTATATATACTTTATTAAAAAGAAAAAAATAAAAAAATAAAGAAACTTTAAATATAAATTAAATATATTTTTAAGAAATAGTACTATATAATTTAATTTATTATAATCTAGCCGGTATATATTAGATATAAATAAATAATATTTAGAAGAGTAATTATTTAGTATATACTAAATATAAAATTACTAGAAGATATAGATAAAATATATATTAAATATATAAAATTTCTAAAAAAATAGTATTTATTATATATTATATACAGGCTAAGTATCTATATTTTTATTATCTAGATTATTATTCAGATTAATAATTTTATTAGAAAAAATTAAGTTTTTAATATATATAAAGAATATATACTTATTACAGCTATAATAAAAAAAAATCTAATCTTAGTAGAAATAATATTCTTAAACTTTTATATATATTTAATATATATATAAAATAATATAAAAAAAAACTTATTTTAGAAATTATAGAAGCAGTATTCTTATATTTTTATATATATTTAATATATATATAAAATAATATAAAAAAAAAAATATCTGGAAAATTATAGAAGTAGATATAGTATCTTACTATAATATTATTAGTATATATACTATATATATAAAGAATATATTTATATAATAAAAAATATTACTAAACTTATTTTTAAATTTTTTATTAATAAACCTGTTTTCTCTTAGCTTAGTATATACAGAATATATATAAGATATAATAATTTATACTAATATTTTATATATATTAATATAGTACTAGATAGATAATTTATATAAAATCTTATTTTTATATATATTAAATATATCTTTTTTAAATATAAGCTCAGTATATATAAAATATATATTTTAATTTATATAAATACTATACCTGCTATTAGTTAAAATAAAGTATCCAGTATTTTAAAATATTATATTTATTAATATATACTAAATTAATATATAAATCTAACTTATTTTTTACTAGTAATCTTTTTTTTAAAGTCTGTATTTATTTTAGATAAGTTTTTTACTGTATATTATTAGTATATATAGAATATATACTAACTGAAATAATATATATATATTAGAATATATTTAGTATATATATCAGTAAAACTATATATTATTAGTTTAGATTTAATATATACTAAGTATATTTATATACTACTATTTATAATATATAACAGGTACTATATATCTATATTCTATTTACTATAATATTACAGCTATTCTTTATTAGTATATATTTAATATATACTAGAATAATTATTTATACCAGACTATTAATATCTAATATATACTCAGATAGAACAGATAGAACTATCTTAATCAGTATATACTCAGTATATATATAGATAAAACTAATATTTATTCAGCTTAATAGTAATAGCTTTCTTAGAGTTAACTAGTATTTTATTAATATATATATTATATCTGTATAAGATATATCTTACTGATAGATCTCTAACTAATATTATTATTCAGAATAGAATCTATTTATAATTAATATATATTTTATTTATATTTTATATATATTTATTATAATAGTATTTATAAACTAACAGGTTTATAGCTGCTACTATTTCTAGATTATTAAAGTTAAATATAATATTTATTTTATATATATATAATATATATAATAGTAGTATAATATTAAAATAAAATAAATATATAAAATATATATTTAATATATATTAATTATTATAATTAATAGTATAAAATAAATATATATTTAATATAAATAAATAAAATATATATAACTTACAGAAAGCAGGAAATCTTTTTTTATATATATAAAAAAGATACTGGAGTACTAGAATTTTTATTTTATAGTATATACTAGATATATATTTATAAAATAAAAAGAAGAAAGTAACTTATCTAAATAAATATAAAAAAATAAAATAAAATAAAAAAAAAAAATTATTTATATATATATTAAATAATAAATATAAATATATTAAATAAAATATATATTTTATTTATTTATTTTACTATTTATTTTAGAAAAAAAAATAAATAATAAATAATTATATAAATTAAATATCTGATAAAAAATATAATAAATCTATATTTTATATATATAGTATATATAATTAAATATTAGATAATAATAACTATAACTGAGTAGGTTTTTATAATATATATATAATATATAATTAGCTAAAGTTAGTTATAGTTAAAATATTTATTATAGTCTAAACCTCTTAATACAGGAGGGTTCAGACCATACTAAGTATATATTAAAAACAGCTCGGTATAGTCTGAAGAGGGCGGTAAGATAACCGGCAGAATATTAGACCACGCTCACCTTTTTTCAGACCATGATGAGCTGCGACCCGCATTTTCTGCGAGGGAAGAGTCATTCAGAAAATGGATCAGCTGGCCCCGCCAGTCAGGCTTGGCACTTTAGGCCCTCCCCTCGTCTCCACTAGATAAGTGTTATTTGTATGCATGTGTTTTGTGGCGATCCCTTTACCTCTGTGGGCACTAACATAATTTGGGGTTAGGTTGTCTGTACAGACAACCTAACCCCAAATTGTGTCAGTTTACAGTAAAGAGATGGCTGTGCCTAGGTGTTGGCCAGGTCTAGTTCTTAGCATTAATTGTGACAGCGACTCGGCACGTCATTCCACCTATTGCTATCATGTATAGTAAGCAACTGGTGATTCAAACCTCTCGCACCTGTGCCTCTGTGCCTTTGTGTCACAAATGTATAATTGGAACTGATGACGAACCCCAATAAACACGAATTCCGATTGTTAAGATTGTCGTCTTTGACCCAACGAAGTCGGGAATGGCTGGCTCGCAGGATTCCTTTGCTCGAATGCCAAGATAAGTGAAGCCATCTCACCAGATTTATAAAGATGACAACCTTGTCAAAGTCTCACCGCATGTTGGCACACGCCAATCCTTCATCTTTGTCAGTTTTCTGCACTATGGACGGCTTGAATGTTACTGTTACTATCGAAACCGGTGTTTCAATCCTATTAACCTCGCGAGAAATCAGAGTCAATGATGTGCTTGGTAGGCTTGTTTCTCATAGTCTAGTCACATTCCTTTCCATTAACCTCCTACAGGTGGATCTTCGGAACAAGCAGGTGCTTGCGCCTCCAGCATTAAACACCAAAACCTTCCAACAACAGATCAAGCGCTGGAAAAATATGGTCGGCATGAGAACTGGCGTACGTAGCAGGATAACTCAACAGGTTGTAACTACGCTAACCTATTTCTAGGTCTCCTTAACACGGCGTTTTATGGTGGCGGTCCTAGGTGAATTTGGGTGCGGTCAGCATATGTGTATATAGAGAAAATTAGGCTTATTGAGGGTACGAGTCAGTCAAGTGAAGACTAGAAACAACAGTAATGAAGCCGAAGCCGAACAAGATTGGACTTCACATCACACATATTAGCCAGTATGTATTCACATATCTATCCTTATATCGACTAATAGTTTTCCTAGCCTTTTCATGTCTTACCCATAACCACCTCCTTGTCAATCTTCAAATCGGAAGACTACATACTTTCATCTAACCTGGTTGCCTCTTGAGATTCCTGCTTTCTATTATTGACAGACGTCAGTAAACCTAAATATTATTCGCTGCTTCTACTGACAAGTTTCCCTTGAAAAGATGTGTTATCGAGTTTGCATCAAATACAAGTGCCACTATCAGAACCCCATTGTACAATGTTTTCCATGTAACTGTCAAGACTGTCCCGGGTTGATAATTAAGTCATATGAAGATGCTTGCAACCGGTTGACGTGCCCTGTATGTAATCCTCAAAACAAGATGTCAGTAAATCTGCTGTAGTCCTTTAATCCGGTGTGTTTTCTTCAGCTACATTCAAGCAAGCTTACAGGATAATAATTAGCAGTACATAGTAGCCTAGGGGGGTTTATTTGGAGAGTTTCAATACCAGAAGACACCCGTTCTTAATAATTAGTAAGAGTTATATTAGATAGTTTATAAAGATTTGTTATATAGTATATTAGTTTTATTAAGATTTTCTCAGATTATAAGAAGATTATACTAAGTTTAACAGATATTATAATATAATACTAATACTAGAATATTATAATTATTTATTATTAGTAATTATTATTAATAGTAATCTACTATAAAACTTTTTATAATACTATTAAATATACTATATATAACAGAGTTTAAAATAATTAATTTATAATATAAACTCTAAATTCTACTGATTTTAATATTATTATAAAATAAAGTTAAGATTATTCTATAATTTATAATAATAAGTTAGAAATAATATCTAAAAATAATAAAATAGAAAAACTTAGATTTAATATAATTATATAAAATTAATATTTTATTTATATTATAAAAACTATATATTTTAATTTAATAAATATTTAAAATTACTATTTATATTTATTATAAATATATAACTAATATTATTAGATAAATCTAAAAAAATTTAATTAAAAAAATATAAATAATAAAAAAAAAATATTATTATTATAACCTAATTTTTATAATAATTATACTAAAAAAAATAAAAATTTATTTTATTAAAAATAATATTAAATATTATAGTATAGCAGTACTAAATCTAATATATATTAAATAAAATTTCTAGTATTAAATATTTTTAAATATCTAAATAAATAATTAATAAAGATATATATAAAAAGCTTTTATAAATTTTTTAAAAATAAAAAAATATATATTTTAATAATAATTTTATTTAAAAATAGAATAAAAAATATAATAAATTATATTAAGCTAGAATAATTATAATATATTTATTTTAATATATTATAAAGAATATAAAAAGTAGCTACTATTCTAAAAAAAAAATTTAAAAAAAATAATTATATATTTATTAAAAATTAGTATATATTATATTTATTAGTAAAAATATAAAATTAAATGTTACGGGTCCAGGCGGGAAGCTCCTGGCCCTAAAGGAATGGCTCGGCTAACACCTTGCTCCGACTTTGCTCCTTGTATAAAAGAGCAGTAAACTAATAGATAAAAGGCCACCTTCTTAATAATATAAAGATTCCTTCTTCAACAATTCCTTCTTGTTTATAGGCACTTCTGTCGATTGTACAAATCCAGAGGTTCCCCTTATAATTTAAAAACTATTTTATTTTAAATATCTAGATATCTTATTTAATTATTTATAATATATTTACTAAATAAATTTTTTTTAAATTTTTTTAAATATAAATAAATTCTAATTATAAAAATATTATAATTAATATATATAGTTTTTCTATATTTTATCTGTATCTCTCTAAATAATCTTTATTTTTAATAAATAAATATCTGTAATAAATAAGTTTAATATTTTTATAAATATTATATTTAGTAGAAATAAATTTAGATTTTTTAATTTTTTTAATTAATAAAAAAATATTAATTCTAATCTTATATTTATTTTTAAATAAAATTTTTAAACTTTTTATATATCTGATTATAAGATATATTAAAATAGTCTAAAAATAGATAATATATTTTATATTACTAATTTTTTTTTTAAAAATATAATTATTAATAAATTTTTAATTATATAAATATTATTTTTTAAAATTCTCTAATTTTATAATAAATAAAACAGAAATATTATTATTATATATTATATTTCAGCTATATACTGATAATAATAGTTTAATATAATTAAAAAAATCTCTGATTTTATTAAAAAATAATATTATAGATAATAATAAATTAAATCTAATTTTAAATTATATATATACTAAAGTCTGTTCAGAAAAATTATTATAAAAATAATATATTTTATTAAATATAGCTAGTTTAAATATACTTTTAAAAAATTAGAAAAAGTCTATTAATATTATCTTTATCTTAATATTAAAAAATCTATTTTTTTTTATATATTAGATTTTAACTATCTGTAAATTATAATAATTTTTTAAAATATAATAATTAGTAATAATAATAGTATTAATATTTTTCAGATATTCTAAAAAATAATTATAATTTTTTAATAATTATTCTTAAATAAATACTATTATTTTAATTTAATATTATTTATTATTATAATATATCTAGATATTAAGATATAATATAATAATTTATATTTTTTTATTCTATTATTTAATCAGATATAAAAATATAATTATAAAAATAAATCTTATTTTTAAATAATTATTCTTATTCTGATTAATAACTATTTTATATTTTTTTTAAAATTTTTAATTATCTATATTATATTAGTTATAAAAGTTTTTTACTAAAGAATTAATATTAATTTATATAAAAAATAAATATAATTATTTTTTATATTTTATCTAAACTAATATTATCAGTTAGAATTATTCTAATAATTAATTTTTAATTTTAAATTTATATAAATTAATTAATAATAACTAATTATTAAAACTTTATTAATATATTTTTTACTATTTTTAATATATATATTTTATTCTTATTTTTAATCTCTAGATTTTTATATACTTTAGTATAATTTTTAAATTAAAATTTAATAGTATCTAGCTACTGGTTTTATTTTTTAAATTTTTTAAAATATTTTAAAATTAATATAATTAATTTATTATTATTACTGCTAATCTTATAATTCTATTTAAAATTTTTTATTTAACTATAAAATTCTATATTAAAAAAATTATAAAAAATAATTATTTTAATATTTAGAATATTTTTTTTTTAGTATTTTAAAAAAATTATTAATATTAATATTAATATTTTTTTAAAGATTTTTATTATCTTTATTATTTTTATTATTTTTATTATTTTATTTAGAATTATAATCTCAGTTTTTTTAATTATTTTTAATTTTATTATTTATAAGATTATTATAATTAGTATAAACTACTAGAAAAAATTCTTAATATTATAAATAATATTTTATTATTTAAAAATTATTTTTTTTTATTTACTAATTAATTTATTAATATCTGTTTTACTATTATTAGTTTTTTTAATATTAAATTAAAATTTAGATTAATTATTATTTTTTTTTAATATAATTTTTTTTTTAGTTTAATACTTCTTTTTTTTTTTTTTATCTATTTTTTATTAATATATATATTTATTTATAAAAGTTTTTTATAATTAAATTAAAAACTTACTATCTGATTTTATTTTAAAAATTATTATATTTATATAATAAAAATAAAATAAATTAATTTATTTATAAAAAAATTTCAGTTTACTAAAATCTTAATTAATTAAATTATTTATAAAATTATTATTATTTTACTAAGTATTAATAATTATTTATAATAAAGATATTTAATTATCTATTATATTATAATATATTTAGACTGACAGTCTAATTATAAAAATTTAAAAATATAATAAATAAAATAAATAAAATAAATAAAAATAAAAAAAGTAGAAGAAATTATAAATAAATAATTATAAAAAAAAAATTATAGAAAAAAAATAAAAAAAAATAAATAAAAAAAAAATAAAAAAATAAAAAAATAAAAAAATAAAAAAATAAAAAAATAAAAAAATAAAAAAATAAAAAAATAAAAAAATAAAGAGATAAAAAGATAAAAAGAAGAAATAAAAAAAAAAATAAAAATAAAAATAAAAAAAAATATTAGTAAAAAAAGAATTATATAATCTAAATATTTTTATTAATATATATAAAATAAAATAAATATAAACTTATAATTTTATTTTAGTTTAAAAAATAAAAAATAAAAATTGTAAGGGGAACCTCTGGATTTGTACAATCGACAGAAGTGCCTATAAACAAGAAGGAATCGTTGAAGAAGGAATCTTCATGTTGTTGGGGAGGTGGCCTTTTATCCGTTAGTTCACCGCTCTTTCGTACGAGGAACAAAGTCGGAGCGAGGCGTTAGCCGAGCCATTCCTTTAGGGCCAGGAGCTTCCCGCCTGGACCCGTAACAATACCCCCCCGTTCCCCCCGTTCCCCGGCGGTAGGGGTGAATCATACCGTCGTACGGGGATAGGTCCTACTTAGTCATCCACACTGTAGTAGACCGGGGTCATGTGTTGTATAGTAACAGAGCTCAGCTCGGTGTTGCTCGTCTCAGAGACTCTTCTTCTTCTCCTATCCCAACTAGTTGCATCGTCATCATCGCGAAAATATAGCCCAGTTCAATCCTGGCAACGAGTTTGGCACTGTCTCTTCGCCTGGTACCCCCAGTACTGTGCATAGCCTCCTAAGTCGTACGGCACGAGCGGCGATCGATCATGGAGGTTATACATATGCTTAGTTTCACCTTACTTCGTTCGGAAACCACTGCCTCTATTCCGTGTGCTATACCGATATCCAGGTAGAAGGCTACCTTCTCTTCGTATGATAGCTCAGCTAACCCTTAGAAAAGAAGGAAGTTTAGTATTTCCCTTACTATAAGTTCCTTATCTGTCTCGATACTTATAGTAAACCCGTAGTGACAGCAGAACAGGTCAGTTATAGATTCTGGTTTATCGTACGGAGCTAACACTGTGCAGGTTCGAACTAGCCGATAAAACTATATAAACAGCCTTCTTATTACTACCAGGGGAATCGTCTATTATACTGGTTGCTCGAATTCCCCTCTCACCAACTTCGGACCGGTCGTACGGATGGCCGGATACTTCGGAGGTGCTTGTACTTCGTGTGAATAGAAGTCATACCGGTCAAAATATCCCTGTTGCGGTCCACCAGAGGAGACATGATTTATTCCCGACTTATTCTTGTCTTTCCCCCCCTATAATACTATCCAGGATCTCGTTGATTAGGTGGTTATATAAGGGTCGGTTATTAATTCAGGATGAAAGTTTACCATACTGTCCGGTTAAGAATCCTTTTTAAGTCTCGGTATAATGCAGTCTTTTATAACCAGTAGTCCAGTACTGTAGTTTCCTCTAAAGCTGAAGTATATTCGGTTATTATATAAGTATAATCTATCTATTTAACTTCATATTTTCTCTGCCAGCCTCGGTCTCTTTTTATATAATACTTATCTATAATATCTTCAACTAGCTACTCTTCTTAACCGTCTACCAGGATTACAGGTAGTTAAGTATTATCTGTTACTTATAAAGGAAAGAGGTCTGTTACTGCAAGATAGAGGAGGTCTATATAAAAGACAGGATATATTCCGGGGGGTATATTAAGTCGTACAGTATATAAGTCTATTAGTTCCTGAACTGTATATTTTATATTTTTCCAGTCTAGCTTCCGGCTTGGACAGCTCGTACGGATATTCCGCAGCTTCAGCTATATCTTATTATCTTTTTAATACTCGGAGGCTGTACTCTGTCTCTTGTTTACTTATTCTTCAGCTTATTATTAGAAGTAGGTAATTAAGACTTGAGTCTACTCTATTACTTCAGAAATAGTTTATATAATAACTTTACCCTGTTAGATTAGGCTTTTTATTAGGTGCTCCGCGAGAGACTCTCAGTCTTTTTTAAGATTAAAAGAAGAGAGATAAAATCTATAGATTAGAAAGAAGAGGCTTGTTCCTGTAGTAGTTATTATATAATTATTTAAAGCTAATTTAGTAAGAGAGAGAAGTTTCTTCTAATTTAACTGGTTATAACAGATATAGGCTTGAATATAAGTTTTAAAAGTACTGTTTACTCTTTCTGTTTAACTGTCAGTCTGTAAGTAATAGACTGTTAAGAGTAATCTTTATATAGAGGCCAGTCGGCAGACTGTAGCCTATATTTTACTTATAAACTGTATTCCTCTGTCAGATATAATAATTCTTAGAAATCTGTATTATCTTATCAGAGTTTATACTAGGGCCTAAGCTGTCTCCTCTACTATAGTAGAGCCTATTACCTCAAGAATTACTTTTTTTATAAGCCTGTCTACAATTACTAGTATTATTATATAATTATTTAATAAAGATAGATCAGTAATAAAATCTATAGAAACTTCTTACTATAACTGGTCTAGAATCAGGAGAGGTTTTAGCAGGCTTTATTTTTATTTTCTCTAAGCCTTTATTCTTCTGTATATATTACAGTTATATACGAAGTATTGTATATCCTGTCCTAGATTTGGCCAGAAGAATTTCTTAATTACTAGTACTGTTATCTGTTTTCTGCCGGGATAGCCAGCTATAGAAGAGTTATAAGCTGTTTAAATAATACTTATATAAAGAGATTTGCTGTTAGGGACCTATTTCTGTTAGCAGAAAAATAGGAATCTATTCTTAATATAGTATTCTGATACTGATACTTTCAGATTTAAATACAGAAGAAATTATTATTCTCCTACTTTAAGATATTAGACAGCTTTCTAGTAGATCTTGTCTTAGGCTCAGGCTCTTTTCTATATATCTTGGTTGTTGTATAATCCTACCTCCCGCTCCTCTTCGTGGTTTGTGGCTGGGGGGTGCTTAAGAGATGTGATTAGATATGCTCCAGTTGTAATCAGGGATACAGCTGCGTAGTAACTGTCTTCTAGTTACTGGAGTAACTGGATCGTACGACCAGTAATTCGAGGGTCCTCCTCTGAAGATAGGAGATCTTGTTCGTGTTGAGAGAAAGTATCAGCCCTTTTATTATCCTGTTCTTTCCGGTATCGAAGCTGGAAGTTATATTGGCTTAAGAGAAAGTACTATCATATATATCTCTCTGTAAGTCTCCTAGATTTGAAGAAGTACTCAAGATTCTTATAGTCAGTAATAACTTCAAATCTTTCTCATACGGAGCGTAGTTCTGCACTCCATTCCTCGTACGAAAGGCTGTCATCCATTCTTGCCCCTTTGCGATTCGAATCTTGTGAAAGGCAGCGGATACATCAAGCTTAGTAAACCACTTTGCCTTGCTAATCTGTGTAAGAGTCTCCTGGATTAAAGGAAGAGGATATCTATCCTTCTTTATGATTGCATTCAGGGCCCGGTAATCAACACAGAATCGTAGCCCTCCTCCTGGTTTTCGTACGAAGAGGACAGGGGCAGCTGCTGAGGAGTAGCTTACTCGGATAAAGTTCTTATCAAGCAGGTCTGCAAGAGTTTTTTATAATATAACTAGCTCTTCCTGAGTTATATTATATAACGGTCTCCAGGGGATAGACGGTTCTTGCTTATCCTGTTGTACGAGTTTGATTTTATAATCTATTTCTTTTCCTCAGTAGGGAGGTAGCTTCTCTGCTTGGTCCTGTTTAAACAGGTATAGGAAATCCTGGTACTGTTCTGGTAGTCTCGTACGAGGGTCGATCCTCTTCTTCAGTATTAAGGCTTTCTGAATGTTACCTATTGTAGCAGCGAAGACTTGTATATTATTCTTTCTTTCCGTACGACGAATATAAGCTTCTATCACAACTGCTGAAATACCTTCAATCTTCAGACTCGGAAGAGCCTATTTTTCTCTATTCTATATTCTAGCTCCTGTCGTGCGAAGGTATAACTTTCCTTGCTTTGACTCAAAGCGAGTATTATTATGGTGGAGCCAGGGGAGTCCTAGGATCAGATTATAACCCAGATAATTTTTAAGAATATAGAAGAATATCTGTTTTTCTGAGTATATTTCTATATCAAGCCTTGCTTGTATAATATAAGTAATCTGTACTTTTTCTCCAGTTACCCCTCTTACCGGCTTCAGCGGTATAGGTATCTTCTGGAGTCGGTGTTATTATATAAAGTATTTACTGATTATACCGTAGGTTATACAGCTACTGTTAATAAGTATTCTTACTGAAGCAGAATAGTTAAGTAATAAATTAACTGTAAAAGATCGGGAATTTATACACGAGCTTTTAAAGTTCTGCTAAAGATCAAGCAGATACTTCTTAACTATCCGGGGCTCTCGTACATGCTTTCGTACGAGAGTATCTAGTTTTCCGACTCTGTTCCAGATTCATCTATAGTATAGCCTTTATAGCTATCCTTTCCTTTAGTTCTAGTAGTCGCTGCCGCGATTATACAAGGCCTAGCTGCTGGAAATAGGGTACAATTCCGGATAAAGTGCCTGTTCTTACCGTATCGAATACAGGTACTCTTCTGTCTGTATATCTGTAATTCGTTAGAAAAGACCTATTTCGCTCTCCTCTTCTTACTAGTTTCCTTCGTTTTCGTACGAAGGGCTGCTACCTAAGCCTGGAGTACTGCTACCTGGCTAGTGGTCGCTTCCTAATCTATATTATCAAGATTTCTTTTATTCTCACTCGGGGACAGAGCAGGGACCGTCGTCGTACGGTTTATTTTTCTCTTGATTCAAGCCAGACGTTCTATATCATACTTAATCTCCAGGAGTTGTTCGCAGTATCCCTTGTATGATTGGGCACGAGGTACTCCTATCATTGCTTCAAGCAAGTTTGAGTTTATTACTGTTTCAATCAATACTTTCTTTTATTTATTACTCTATAGTACACCTCCTGTATCTATAAAAGCCTGATTAAATTTATTTAAGAATTCGCGGAGGGTTCTCTTTCCTTGTTTTATTATATTAACTCGTACGAGAGCTTTTCTTTTACAGTCGGGATCAGAGTATACGAGGTCCAGTTGATTGTAGAACTCAGGAAGAGTTAGGGACTGGTTATTTTCTTATTGTACAGCGATCCAGGAAAGAAGATATTAGCTAGCTTTCCCTTCAAGTCTGCTGTAGGCGTACAAGACTTTCGCATCTTCAGAAGGAAAGGCGTTTCCCTCAATCAGGAACTTTGTACGAAGGTTGACAAGAAAAGGGCGGTATTTATATAGGTCTTCTCTATTGAACGGAGTAGGGTCCGGGTGTTGCAAGCGGTGGGCTGGGGTTGGTGGTGCTGCAGCAGGAACTGGTTGGATCGTATAAAGCTTGTAGAGTTGAGCTTGTAGACCTATTATCTGGTTTGCCAGTTCTTGTATATGCTTGTGGTTGTTTATTTTGGTTGTTGCTTCTCTCTCCGAGGATACCTCTGCAAGAGTTTGGTAGAAGGAACAATTCCTAATATAAGGGGAACCTCTGGATTTGTACAATCGACAGAAGTGTCTATAAACAAGAAGAAATTGTTGAAGAAGGAATCTTCATGTTGTTGGGGAGGTGGCCTTTTATCCGTTGGTTCACCGCTCTTTCGTACGAGGAACAAAGTCGGAGCGAGGCGTTAGCCGAGCCATTCCTTTAGGGCCAGGAGCTTCCCGCCTGGACCCGTAACACTCTGGTATTTAAAGATATTATAAAAGACTTTATCCAGATCTAATAGTAACCCGGGGATAGAGTGGCTAACGGCCAGGTCAGGTCAGGTTAATTAGAATTTTTATACCTGACCGCCAGATTATGACCAGGTTAAGGAAATTTTTATACCTGACCGCGGTATAGCTAAAAAACAGGCAGTTAACTGTCTTAACTGTTTTTAGTACTAAGACCTGCCTGCTATACCTAGAGTGGCTAACAGCCAGGTCAGGTCAGGTTAAGGAAATTTTTATACCTGACCGCAGTATAGCTAAAAAACAGGCAGTTAATTTATCTTAACTATTCTTAGTACTAAGATATACCTGCTATACCTATTTAGACTTTAATATAATTAAAATATACTTAGATTAAGTAGTTATTAATCTGACTATTCTAACTATTATTTAAAAATATATAGAAACTGAGAAGAATTCTTCTAGGGCTTAGACGAATTCTTGATGACTAAGATAAATTCTTAATACCTAGAATAAATTCTGGATACCTTTACTTTTACTTTAATAAGACCTTACTTTTTACTCAAACTATATATAGAATACTATACAAATTTTAAGTAAAGGATAAAGTTAAAGTAAAAGGAAGATAAAAAATAGATAAAATTAATTTCTTAAATAAGACTGATAATTAAGTAAATAATTTAAACTGATTAAATAAATAAATTAAAACTGAAACTGCTTATTTAACTGATTAAATAATATTAGGAATTAACCTCTTATTTATAACTGAATAACTATATTAACTTTCTAAGATTTTCTGTAATTATATAAAATAATAAAATTAATAAACTTATATTTAATAGATAGATTCTTCCAGATTATTTTCCTTGCTGAGGAGTAGATTATTCTAAGCCTGTTTTTAGAGTCCGGAACTCAGGATTCTACTCTGTGAATTAAGAGGTCCGGAACTCAGGAATTTACTCCGTAAATTAGTTAACCTGAGACAGTAAATTAGTAAGCCTGAGACAGTAAACTAGCTATATAGTTGACACACCCCTGCAGTTTTAGTAAAATAGTTAGAATTTTAATAAAACTAGAGTAAATAATATACTAAAAAAAATAAATAATCTGATTAATATTAATAAATTAATAAATAACTATATTAAGCTGGTTAATAAATTTTATATATTTCTAACCCTGAAGCTGCTTAGTCAGACTATCTACTTTTATTTTATTAGTTAAAATCTATTAAATATTAATAATTTTATTAAGGACTTCCTGCCTGAGCCAGTGATTTATAATATTAATATATTTCAGACTAGTCTGAAAAAAGAAGATAGGATTAGTCAAGATTTCTACTATTTAGTAATTATTATATAATATAGAAAAATAATAATTAGAATTAAATTCTATCTATTTAAAAAATTATTTCTACTAGAGAAATTATTTAGCTGCAGCAGTTAAAACTAATAATTCAGCTTTAATAGTAGAAAGAGTTATATAATATTATTTCTTATTTAACTAATTAATAGGCCTATTAAATAGATAAATAATATATTTTATTAAGCTGGTTCTGTCTGAATAATCAGTAAAACTGGTATTACTGGCTATATAGAAGAATATAAAATTAGGACTAAATTTAATAGCTAAGTTCTTTATTCCTTCTAAATAGAAAATAAGATAATCTACAGCCCTGAGATATTTAGGATTTAGATTAGTTAGATATTCTGAAACTAACTAATAAGATTTAATTATATCAGGCCTAGTCTAAACTGCAGGATATAAGACTGACTCTACTTTTTATTAAAATTTATAAATTTAATTAGCTGTAGCTTAGTAAAGTAGATCTTAAACTAATTTCTTATATAAAAGTAAAGATTTAAAACTTTTCTAAAATCCTAAATTAAATTTATTAATAATTTTATTAATATAAATTAATTATTTAATTTATAATTTCCGGTTTAGATAATTATATAAGATTTAAATATTCAGAAATAAATAGGCTTTACTAAAATTCTTTATTTAAAATAATATTATTAATTCTTATTTAAATTTATTAAATTTCTTCTAATTTAATCTGTAGAATCTATAAATTATATTATTTATAAAAATTATTAAAATAATAAATTTATTTATAAATATATATTAATCTTCCTGAATAGATTTAAGTCCTAGAGTTATTAATCTTTATTTCAGAATATTTTACTAAAGAAATAGTAAATATTTTAATTTATATAAGATTTTCTGTAATAAAAAAACTATTTATTTATTTTCTAATCCGGAAATTAGACCTATATAGATCTTTTTTTTAATAAAATTATTAAGAAAAGCAGTAACAGTATCTAATTAGTTAGTTTCCAGATTAAATATAGTAATTAGAATTAAAAGAATTTTTATAAATCTAGCTGTAAGTATACTAATATATGTTTCTAACTAATCAGATATTTATAAATTATCTTAAATATATATTTAAACTTTGAATCCGGTCAGGTAACCAGTTTTATTAAATTTATATAATTAGACTTATTTTAATAGTAATACTTCAGCTCTATTAATTATATTAATTAAATAGATAGTCTATATTCTTAAGATCTTTAATTAGTTAATCTTAGTTTTAGAAGCCTGAATAAACTGGCTACTATATATATAATTTATTATTTCTTTCTAATTAGTAGATAAAGATAGAAACTAATTTTAATTAATATAGAGTATTTTACCCTTATTAATATAATTAACTATTATTTAAACTGTTTAAAGGGCGAGCCTAGCCCTTTTAGGATCTTAGTCAGATAATAGTAATCAGTTTTATTTCAGACTTCTGATTAGTTTAATATCTAAATACTCTATTTTATTAATCTTTAAATTATTAATAAAAACTATTAGCTGAGGCAGTAAATAAGACAGTAAATCAAATAGTATTAATAGTCTATTACTAAGAATAATATTATCTAGTAATTAGTCAGATAGTTTTATCTAGTTATCTGATTAGTATTATTCTGATTCGGATATTTATTTTAATATTTCTAAATTCGGAAGTTCTTTATCTGAATCAGATTCTGATTCTAGAGCAGATTCCTCAGGAATCAGGATATCTGATTATTCTAACTAAATAGAATCAACTAATTCAGTTATTTATTATTATATTAACAGATTTTCTAATTTAATATATTATTTATAATTAAAATTTTTATTAAAAATAATATCTCGAGCAGAAATTATTTTTTTAAGATTAGATACTTATATCCTCTAAATATTAGAGGTTTAATAGTCTACCAGATAGCCTATTAAGACTCTAGACTCTAGCTTATTTTTTTTAAATAAGTTATTAATTTATATATAAGTATATAATCTATACTTTCTTAAACAGAAAAAATCAGGTTTTTCAGGTAATTATAAAGATCTCTATAAAAGACTTTTACAGACAGTTTTATATAATATTTTTTAATTAAATTATGTATTTAGTATTCTATTTAGAATAAAAATAACTGAATTTATTATTTCAGGCTAAATAAATAAGAGTAGCCCTGAATTAATTATTAAATTTCTTATTTTAAAAATAATCAGAACTCCGGACTTTTCTATATATAGATTTTACTCTAGTTAGTAAACTAATAAATAATTAATAATCAAACTCTTAGTACTAGTCTAAATTAGAAAGATACTGAGATTTCAGTCTTAGTCAGAATAAAATCTTTTAAAAATAACTTTATATTAATTAATAATTAATTAAATTATATTAATAATTAATTCTGATATATCTGATTTAGAAGTTAAAACTTACTCTAGATAAAATTTTAAATAAAAATAATAAAAATAATTAATATATCTTTTTTTATTAATTCTATTTACTAAATAAATTAAGTTTTAATAAATTAATTTAAATACTTAAATTCTTTTATTAAATTTCTATTTTAAAATCTGTCTTTCTGATTAGCTGATTTTATAAGTAGGATATTTTCTGATTAGGTCTAGCTCCGAAAAATTAGTAATATTAATTTCTTAAACTGATTTATTAAGATAATTTAGGACTTTCTAGCTTGAATACTCTAGTCTATTATATTATTTATTAATTATTCCTGATATTATATAAGAGTATTTAAACAGTTTAATTAACTGTTTATTAATAGTAGTAGCTATTATTAAATTAGATAATTATTCCTATTAAATATAGAATATTCTATTAATATTACTGATTTAGTAAACTAGCGTGCTATTAGCTTTTTCTAGATATCTATCTTTTTTATTTAGAAATAATCCTTTCCTGGCTGCTATTAAGACTGAAAGAATATTTATATAGAAACCGGATATATAAGCTACTTCTTTAAATTTAATATATAAGTCTTTTTTTTTAAATAAGTAGAATAAAAAATAATTGTTCTATATTTTTATATTATTAATTAAATATTTTTAATCTTTATTATTTTATTTTTTTCTTTAATAGAAGTATATTTAGTAAAGGAATTTAATAAATTATAGATATAACTATTTGAAACAGTATTAAAAGTCTACTGGAATAAATAGTATATTAATAAATTTCCGGAATAGAAAGTTTATTTATAGATTATCAGAGTAATCTTTTAACTGGTTAATTTATTAAATAAAAGAGAAGTTTAGTAAGCTTTACTGTATTAATTAAATAAATATCTTAATTTAGAACTATTTTTAAAAATTTTTCTAAAGTAGTTTAAGGCTTTCTTTTCAGACTTCTAATCAGGATCTTAGAGATTTTTATTTATATATAAATAATTATTAAAATTATAAAATCTATTATTTTTTTCTGATTTGTAAGAATAAGATTAATCCTTATTTTTATAATTCTTATTTATTAACTTTTTTCTATTTTAGAAAATTTATTTTAATTTATCAGATTAGCCCTGGAAGATAGTCTGACTGATTCAGCCAGTTAATTTAATAGATTATTTAATTTAGAAATTTAGATAAATCCAGTTATATACTCAGCAGGTAATCTTAAAGAATTTAGGAAATTCTTCTTCTTTTATTTTATAATTAATTAATTTAGTTTACTATATTACTATGAAATCTTCTATTATTTTATAAATTAATTTAAGGAAATTATAAATTATCTGAATTAGATTAGATATCTTATTCAGCTTTAATTCTACTACTTCTAAATAAACTAGTTCTTATTAATTTATATAATTTTTAATAAAATCTTTTATTCCTAACTGAAGCTTAGTATATTTATTAATAATTTCTCTTATTCGGAACTGGTTAGTAGGGGCAATCCTAGTCTTTAGAACTTTTAAAATCAGATAAAGTCTTTTTTTATTAAGTATAGTATATTGATTTTGCCTGCTTAATATAAAATTAATTAATTAGTTTAAAGAAGCTAGTCCTAAAGTAGTTAGCTTCTATTTCTTAAACCGGTAATAATAATCCTGCTTAACTTCCTGATAAAGCTGGTAGTCAGATTTATTAAGGTCTGATAAAGAATTTATATATTAATTAATTTAGTAAATTAAAAAATAAACAGGCTTTTCAGAATAGAAGGGCTTAATAGGTAAGTCCGGGTCTGAAAGTTTCTATATATCCTTATTAATAGTGTATAATTAAATTTAATTAATCTAAAGATATTAATCAGATTAATTATTTAAAATAATACTTTTTTTAGTTTTTTAATCTATGATTAATAAAAATAATTAAATTAATATAATAAATAGATAAAGCTCGGGAATTAATAAATAATTAAAATAAGGGTATAACCGGGCTTATAACTGAGAAGAATTCTTCTAGGGCTCAGGCGAATTCTTAATAATTAAAATAAATTCTGGATATTTTTACTTTTACTTTAATAAGACCTTATTTTTTACTCAAACTTTATATAGGATGCCATACAAATTTTAAGTAAGGGATAAAGTAAAATTAAAAGGGAGATAAAAGATAGATAAAATTAATTTCTTAAATAAGACTAATAATTAAGTGAATAATTTAAACTGATTAAATAAATAAATTAAAACTGAAACTGCTTGCTTAACTGATTAAAAAATATTAGGAATTAATCTCTTATTTATAGCTGAATAGCTATATTAACTGTCTGAGATTTTCCGCGATTATATAAAATAATAAAATTAATAAATTTATATTTAATAGATAGATTCTTCCAGACTGTTTTCCTTACTGAGGAGTAGATTGTTCTAGGCCTGTTTTTAGGGTCCGGAACTCGGGAATTCACTCCGTGAATTGGTTAACCTGAGGCAGCAAATTAGTGAGCCTGAGGCAGCGAACTGGTTGGTGAGCCTGAGGCAGCAAACTGGCTATATAGTTGACAGAAACAAGCTTTTTAAATTAAAAAAAAATAATTAAAAGAAGTATTAGTATCTTCTCTATCTCTATCTAGAAGAATTAATCAGAAAATTCTAAAAATATTAATAAAATTCAGCTTTTAATAAAATTATTATTTTTATAGTAAAAAATATATATAAATATATATAATTACAGCTTAATTTAGATTATATACTTCAGTTATAATATATAATAACTAAAAAACTATATATTTATTACTAATAAAAATAGATATACTGTTTTTAATTTACTATTCTTTTTTTTACTCTAGCTTAGATAATCTATTATATTTTTATTTCTTATCTAAAAAAACTGAATTATCTGTATTATAGATTAAATTTAAAAAAAAATTTATATAATATTATATATATAATTTTTTTTAGTAACTGTATTTTCTAATAATTATTTAATTAAATATTAGATACTGTATCTCTTAGAGAATTCTGTAAAAGTCTTTTCCAGACCTTTTCTATTAATATAAAAATCTATTTTTAATAATAGTCTATTATATTCTAATTATCTTTATTTAAAGGAGGAAATTATTCTATAATTCTAGATTTAAAATATAATTTCCTGTTTGCTAGATCTTCTAAAATAAATAAGATATAATAAATATTTTAGCTGTATTTAAAATATAATAAATTATATTTATATAAAAATATATTTTAAAATAAAATAAATTATTTTTATAGAATTTTCTACTTTTATTTTTTTATATTTATTATTTACAGAATAATTTTAGAATTATAAATTAATTACAGTTATCTGGCTTATTTTCAGAAAATATTATTAAGTCTTTTTCTTCTATTTCTTAGATTTTTATAAACTATAATAATATTTAAATTAAGATAAATTTTTTAAACCAGATTTTTTTTCCTTCTTTAAATCTCCAGATTACACGCATCGTGAAGAATCAGAAGATTATTTTATATCTAACTTATAAAAAAAAGCTTTTTACTTTTCAGGATTAATAATAAAAGATAATCTTTTTTAAAATCTATATATAAGCTTAAAAACTGCTATTTTACTTCAGTTAGAAAAAGATATTAATAATATAAAACAGCTTTTAGAAAGATATATTATTTTCTAATAAAATCTTTTATATTTACTGTACTGTATATTTTTATATTTTATAATATTCAGAAATTAAAAACTCAGGAACTAGTTCTATAAGCTATTATTTTTATAAGAATTATAAAAAAAAAGTATTATCAGTAATATCTAAGTAAATAATTAATCAGATACTGAATAAAAAACTATTACAGATATTTATATATTTTTTAAAAATAAATTTTTTCTAATTATTATTTTCTCTAGACTTCTACAGTCTATAACTTATAGCCAGAATCAGATTAAGGTTAAGATATAACAGTCAGGTTAATCCACTCCACTTATTATTTTCTATAATAAAATAATATTAATAATAGAAAAGAATAAAATAGAAAAAATAATATAAGATAAAAAAAATATAAAAAAAAATAAAAATAAAAAAATATAA
Source organism: Aspergillus ellipticus CBS 707.79 (assembly GCA_003184645.1). Classification (NCBI taxonomy): domain Eukaryota; kingdom Fungi; phylum Ascomycota; class Eurotiomycetes; order Eurotiales; family Aspergillaceae; genus Aspergillus; species Aspergillus ellipticus. The sequence goes on along the minus strand of KZ825874.1, from coordinate 62,784 downwards.
ATAAAAAAAAATATTAGTAAAGCTTTTTATAATATAATAAAATATTAAAATAAATATTAAAATAAATATTAAAATAAATATAAATAATATATTAAAAAATATATGATCTTTAGTATATTAGTATTACTATTAGTAAGTAGTAATAATAATAAGAAGAAACTAAAACTGAAATAAAATAAATATAAATTATAAATAAAGATTAATATTATTTAGTAATATAATATATTAATATTATATATTAAAAGATTTAAAATAATTTATAAATAATGTCGGCTGGAATACTCTTCTTCATTGGAATACTCTACTTCATTCACTGGTTAATCATCTCTCCCGAAACCGGTTATCTCCGACCTACGGACAGGTCCAGCCAACTCAGTGAATACTTAATAATGAATCATTCTGAACTCTACAGCAGTCACCTCCGATCTTCTATAATCCGGTTCAGCCAATTAAGTGAATACTTTCCCTGCTCATATGAAACATTACATCTTCATTCACTCATCAAACTTATTTTACCCCATCTTTATATTACATTTAGCATTTCATGACTTTATTGATTTCAATGCATCATGATCTAGGTATGATTTATGATGATTCAACCTGACAGGTGAATAAACATAAATAGACAGAAATAGGCAGAAATTAGACTAAAATCAGGCAGCAGTATTTTGCCTATATTTACCGCCATCTAAAATAGGCTTAGTTGCCGAGAAATTGGACCCGCCGGCTAACCGCAGGTTAAGCCGGTCAAGAATATATATATTTTTATACCTGACCATAACCTGCAGTCAGGTATAAAAATCTAAATTAACCTGACCTGACCTGGCTGTTAGCCACTCTAGTATCTATAAAAAAAATTAAAAAACTTATTAATAAATACTAAGAAATAAGAACTGTATTATAAACAGATATATTATGTTAAAAAAATATTTTTAATTAATTAATAAAACTAGTTTTATTTTAGTATATATCTATATATAATATCTTCTGAGTTTTCTTAAGACTATACTCACAGGTATAAACAGATTCAGTATTATTAAAAATTATAATTAAATTATAGATCTTTTCTAAAATAATATATTTAATTTTATTATTTTAATCTTTATTATTATAAGGAGAACCTCTGGATTCGTACAATCGACAGAAGTGCCTATAAATAAGAAGGAATTATTGAAGAAGGAATCTTTATATTATTAAAAAGATAATCTTTTATCTATTAGTTTACTGCTTTTTTATATAAGAAGTAAAGTCGGAGTAAGATATTAGCCGAGCTATTTCTTTAAAACCAGGAGCTTCCCGCCTGGACCTGTAATAATACTCTCTGTTCCCCCTCCAGCAGTAGAAGTAAATTATACTGTTATACAGGAATAGATTCTATTTAGTTATCTATACTGTAGTAGACCAGGATTATATATTATATAGTAACAGAGCTCAGCTCAGTATTACTTATTTTAAAAATTTTTTTTTTCTTCTATCCTAACTAGTTATATTATTATTATTATAAAAATATAACCTAATTTAATCCTAGTAATAAATTTAGTACTGTCTCTTTATCTGATACTCTTAGTACTATATATAGTCTTCTAAATTATATAGTATATATAGTAATTAATTATAAAGATTATATATATACTTAGTTTTATTTTATTTTATTCAGAAACTACTATCTTTATTCTATATACTATACTAATATCTAGATAGAAGACTATCTTCTTTTTATATAATAGCTCAGCTAATTCTTAAAAAAAAAGAAAGTTTAGTATTTTTCTTACTATAAGTTTCTTATCTATCTTAATACTTATAGTAAACCCGTAGTAACAGTAGAACAGGTCAGTTATAGGTTCTAGTTTATTATACAGAGCTGACACTGTGCAGGTTCGAATAATTACTCGAATTCCCCTCTCACCAACTTCGGACCGGTCGTACGGATGGCCGGATACTTCGGAGGTGCTTGTACTTCGTATAAATAGAAGTTACACCGGTTAAGATATTCCTATTATAGTCTACTAGAGAAGATATAATTTATTCTTAATTTATTCTTATCTCTCTCTTTTTATAATACTATCTAGGATTTTATTAATTAGATAATTATATAAAAATTAATTATTAGTTCAGGATAGAAGTTTACTATACTATCTGGTTAAAGATTTTTTTTAAATCTTAATATAATATAGTTTTTTATAATTAATAATCTAGTATTATAGTTTTCTTTAAAGCTGAAATATATTTAGTTATTATATAAATATAATCTATTTATTTAATTTTATATTTTCTCTGTTAGTCTTAATCTTTTTTTATATAATATTTATTTATAATATTTTTAATTAGCTATTTTTCTTAGCTGTTTATTAGAATTATAAATAATTAAATATTATTTATTATTTATAAAAAAAATATCTATTATTATAAAATAGAAAATATTTATATAAAAAATAGAATATATTCTAGAAAATATATTAAATTATATAATATATAAATTTATTAGTTCCTGAACTGTATATTTTATATTTTTTTAATCTAGCTTCCAGCTTAAATAGCTTATATAAATATTTTATAGTTTTAATTATATTTTATTATTTTTTTAATATTTAAAAACTATATTTTATTTTTTATTTACTTATTCTTCAGCTTATTATTAGAAATAGATAATTAAAATTTAAATTTATTTTATTATTTTAAAAATAATTTATATAATAATTTTATCTTATTAGATTAGATTTTTTATTAGATATTTTATAAAAGATTTTTAATTTTTTTTAAAATTAAAAAAAATAAAATAAAATTTATAAATTAAAAAGAAAAGATTTATTTCTATAATAATTATTATATAATTATTTAAAACTAATTCAGTAAAAAAAAAAAGTTTTTTTTAATTTAATTAATTATAATAGATATAGATTTAAATATAAATTTTAAAAATATTATTTATTTTTTTTATTTAACTGTTAATTTATAAATAGTAGATTATTAAAAATAATCTTTATATAAAAGCTAGTCAGTAGATTATAGTCTATATTTTATTTATAAATTATATTTTTTTATCAGATATAATAATTTTTAAAAATTTATATTATTTTATTAAAATTTATATTAAAATTTAAATTATTTTTTTTATTATAATAAAGTTTATTATTTTAAAAATTATTTTTTTTATAAATCTGTTTATAATTACTAGTACTATTATATAATTATTTAATAAAAATAAATTAATAATAAAATCTATAGAAACTTCTTATTATAATTAATTTAAAATTAAAAAAAATTTTAATAAATTTTATTTTTATTTTTTTAAGTTTTTATTCTTTTATATATATTATAATTATATATAAAATATTATATATTCTATTCTAGATTTAGCTAGAAGAATTTCTTAATTATTAGTATTATTATTTATTTTCTATCAGAATAACCAGCTATAAAAGAATTATAAATTATTTAAATAATATTTATATAAAAAGATTTATTATTAAAAATTTATTTTTATTAATAAAAAAATAGAAATCTGTTTTTAATATAATATTCTAATATTAATATTTTCAGATCTAAATATAAAGAAAATTATTATTTTTTTATTTTAAAATATTAAATAATTTTTTAGTAGATTTTATTTTAAATTTAGATTTTTTTTTATATATTTTAATTATTATATAATTCTATCTTCTATTCCTCTTTATAACTTATAATTAAAAAATATTTAAAAAATATAATTAAATATACTCTAGTTATAATTAAAAATATAGTTATATAATAACTATTTTTTAATTACTAGAGTAATTAGATTATATAACTAGTAATTTAAAAGTTTTTTTTTTAAAAATAGAAGATTTTATTTATATTAAAAGAGAGTATTAGTTTCTTTATTATCTTATTTTTTCCGGTATTAAAGCTGGAAATTATATTAATTTAAAAAAAAATACTATTATATATATTTTTTTATAAATCTTTTAGATTTAAAAAAATATTCAAGATTTTTATAATTAATAATAATTTTAAATTTTTTTTATATAAAATATAGTTCTATATTTTATTTTTTAAAATATTATATAACTGTTAGTAATTTCTTATTATAAATTTTATAATTATATTTAATAAATAAATTTTTTTTTAAAAAATATATATATAATTATAATATTTTTTTATTATTAAATTAAAAAAGTACTTCTCTGATAATATATTTAAAAAAATTTATTTCTACTATAATTATATAAAAAAAATTAAATATTATTAATATTAGTTTTATAATAAAAAAAATTTCAGTTTATTAAAATTTAATTAGTAGTTTTTGTGATAGAATAGCCTAGCTATTATAGTAACAGCCCTCGGGATGACGTATTATGGTAGTAATAGAAGTTATAAGGTTATCGATAGCAGTTCTATACTCTCTTAATATCTAAAAGATGCTGATTCCTTTACAGGAGACTACTGATCCCTTAAAAATTAGTCTATTTTATAGATATAGACTATCTTTATTATTATTAAATAAATCTATTATATTTAGTAGTTGATTCCTTATCTAGTTAACAGACTTTCTATCCTGATAAGTAGATCTTATTATATTCTGATTTTTCTTTTTTTAATTATCTAAAAAAGATACTACTTTTTAAAGACAGTACAGAAAGAAAAATATCTAGTAATTATATTAATCTAGAATTATTATTAAATACTGTTTCTACTACTGAGGAAATCTAATAATTAAAAAATTATATTTATTAATTAGAATAAGTTACTAACCTGTAGAGGAGAATAGTTTATCTCCAGAAAAATAGTTTTCTAGATAAGATCTTCTTTATATACTACTGATCCTCTTCTAAATCAGAAAAAGATAAGAAAAAGATTAAGTTTAAAAATATTTTCTACTTTACTTTAAACTTTAATTTTTAAAAATATTAAAAATAAATTACTAATTTAAAATATATATTTCAGAAGGCTTTTAAAAAATATTTATTAAAAAAATATAAGATTCTTACTACTATTAGTTATATAGACTCTATATATAGATAGAGATAGTATTATTTTATTAATAATAAAAGCCCGGCAGTAAAATAATTCCTCGAGAAATTATAGTCTTAATTTAAGGATTAGACTCTTATTCTAATCCGGAATACTACTACTTTTTAATCAGATACTATAACTTAACTTAAATAAGCTTACCAGTAATACGGTTAAGATCTGAGAGAGTTTTATACTTATTTTAATATCTTAGAATAATACTTTTCTTATCAGGCAGAAAAAGAAAAAGTCTTATTATATTTTATTAAACTATTATCTAATCTTAATTATTATATTTAAAAATATATTCTCTACTTACCGGAAGAATAGAATAAAATAGTAGTTATTACTATTTATTACTATAAACTATAAAATAATAGATAGAAATATAAATAAAATAATAACTAATTCAGCAGTTATAAACTATATAAGTATCTTTAAGACTATTCTAATAAATTAATTAAAGAAGATATATTAAACTGTAAAAAAAATCCTACCAGAAAAAATAATAATTAATTATAATATTTTATATATAATAGTATCCAGTATTTTATAAATTAATACTCTACTGAAAATAGAAAAATTTAATTTATTAAAATCTACTAATATTTATCAGATTCTAAAAAAAAAATAAAAAAATTAGAATAAATTTTATAATTTTAACTTTTTTATCTATAGTAGGAATTATATATTATTTTTATATTTCTATTTATATTTAAAACAGTCTTAAAATCTTTACAGACCTGGACAGTTGCACTAAAGTAGATATTATTAATTATTAATTTATTAAGATTTATAATCTCTAATATACTCTAGTTACTGTACCCAGAATTAAAGCTATTAATTAAATTACTACTTCTATCTATAGTATATAAAAAGTTTCTATTACTGTTACTGATTTACAGAGAAATATCTGTATATTTAAATAATATTATATAAGGATTAATTAAGATTCTTATTTAGAAGACAGTCTGATTCTATTATTAATAACTATATTTTAAAATCTTTATATTAATCTATTAGTATAGAATTAATAATAGTAGTTTAGTATACTATCTATTTTCCTTCTTTCTACTATCTAATTTAATAAAGTAACCCGGAATTCAGTAAGAGTATATACTATTATTAAATTTTCTAAAAATATTTAGTTATCGGAGAAAAGATTTTCTAATTTATTTCTAAATCTAGAGATAATTTTAATTAAACTTCAGGAGTTCTAAGATATATTTTTTATAAATTCTTTCTAATAACTTCCCTCTTATAACCCTGCAGACTATACTATTAATATTAAATCTAATAAAATATTTTTTTACAGTTCTATATATTTTTTATTAGAAGCTAAACTTAAGATTCTATAAAAATATATTAAAGAAAACTTAAAACTAGATTAAATTTAATTTTTAAAAAGTCCTGCAGGGGCTTCTATTCTTTTTATATTTAAAAAGAATAGTAATTTACATCTTTATATAGACTATAGAGATTTTAATAAAGTTTTTATTAAAAATTACTATTTTTTATCTCTTATTTCAGAGATTTTTAATAAAGTTTCAGACAGTAAATATTTTTTAAAAATTAATATTAAGAATATTTACTACTAAATCTGTATTAAAAAAGATAATAAATAGAAGATAGTATTTTATATTTAATACAGCTATTTTAAATATATTATTATATTATTTAGACTAACTAATATTTTTATAATATTCTAAAACTATATATATACAGTACTTTATAGACTTTTTAATAACTTTTATATAATATATCTTAATAATATTCTTATCTTCTTACTAGATAAAGAATCTTATATAAAATATATTTATTAAGTACTAGAAAAATTCTAAGAAGTTTAACTCTATATAAAGCTATCTAAGTATTTATTTTACTAACCCTAAGTTAAATTTCTAGAATATATTATTAATACTGATAAAATATCTATAGATTCTTAATAGATAAATAATATTATTTTATAGCTGATTTCTAAAAGTTATTATAATATCTAGATTTTTCTAGAATTCTGTAACTTCTACTGTTAATTTATTTAAAACTATTTATAAATTATCTTACTTCTTATCTTTCTACTTTATAAAGTAGTTAACAATTAAAAATCTGGAAAAATCTGTCTAAATTTATATAAGCAGCTTATCTTTTACTATTTAATTACTATTTTTTAGTATATATCTCTACTAATATACTTTAATTTTATAAAATTCTGATATTTAGAAACTAATATATTAAAAAAAGAGATAAGTAGTATCTTATTCTAATCTAATAATAAGAATATATTTTATCTAGTTATTTTCTAGTCTTATAAATTCTCCGGTACTAAACTAAACTATAGTATTTCAGATTAAGAGCTATTTATTATTATTTATTTCTTTAAATAGTAGTAACAGTATTTTAAAAATACTTCTTAGATAATTAAAGTTTTATCTAACTATTTAAACTTATAATTTTTTATATATTAAACCAGGATTAATAAGAGATAAGCTTAATAGCTTATAAGTCTAATTCTTTATAATTTTATTATTAAATATAAAATAAAAAAATTAAATCCAGTAGATAGATTCTCTAGAATATCTTCTAGATTCTAAGTAAAACCTGCTTCTTAAAAGAAATTATTAATCCTGATTTAAAAATAATTTATAAATATATTATTTCTGATAATAAAAGACTTAATTAAAAAGAAATTCTAGTTTAAATCTTAAGATATATAAGATTATTCTGGGTTTGATACCTATATTATATTAAATTTAAAGAATCCTAATAATTAAGCCGGTATAGAAACAGCTGACTGGACTGTTTAAGAAAACTTATTTTAAAAGAGATTTATTCTCTAATTTATAATATTATAGATATATACTATAAAAGTTCTGTATTTAAATATATATAATTCTAAGCTTTAAAAGATAATCTTATATTTATAGAATAAAGATCTAGAAATATAACAGTAAAAAACTGCTGTTCAGTAAAGATAACTAGACTAGAAGTACTAGATAATTAAAATTATAGATTATTTATATTTTAAAAACTGTTATTATATTCTATCCTCTGAGATATTATATTAAATACTTATTTATTTATATTATAATAATCTGTTAGCAGGATACTTCAGAAAAATATAAATAGAAGTACTTCTATAAAAAAAATTTTATTAGAATAGATTATATTATAATATAGCTGAATATATCTAAATTTATTTAATATATTAAGATAATATTATTCTAAAGTATTAATTATATAGTAGTCTTAAATTACTATTAATTCTATCCTGTTTATTTACTAAATTAGTAATAGATTTTATTACAGGACTATCTCCGGTTATCTAATATAAAAAAACTATTAATACTATTCTTATTATTATTAATTAATTCTTAAAATATTATTTTTTTTTTACTATTCTATCTATAATAACTACTCCAGACCTTGCTGAACTGTTCTATAAATAAATTAAACTTATCTTCAGATCTCTAACAGGTATTATATCTGATTAAGGATTAATCTTTATAAATAAATTCTAATTAAATTTAGTCTATAATATCTATATAATCTTAAAGCTTTTAACAGTATTTTACTCTTAAACTGATTGCTAAACAGAACAGATAAACTAAATCTTTAAGTATTATCTTTAATACTACTCCAGCTAATTCGATACTAACTAGCCGGTAATACTAATTACTTAATTTACTTATAATAATATAAATAACGCAACTACAGACTTATTACCTTATAATATCTTATATAGCTATTCACCAGACTTTTATCTTAGAATCAAGAATAATTCTTAACAGCAAGAGGTCCCAGCCGTACAGGATAGGATTAAGAAGCTTAGAAAAATAAGAGAATAGCTATAAAAGATATAGTAAATAATTATAAAAAAATAAAAAAAATACTATAATAAGTGCAGAAGACTATTCTCTTTTAAAAAAAAAAATTTAGTAAAGCTATTAATCCAGAACTTACAGTTTAAAGAGTTAAGAAAATTAGCTCTGAAGTTTATAGAACTTTTTCAGATTCTTAAATATATCAGATTCTAAGTATATTATTTATATTTATTTAAGAAATATAGATAAATTTATAATATATTCTATATTTTTTTATTAGAACTGTAAAATACTAGAAGAGATTATAAAAAACTACTCCTAATACCGGAGCTAGATAATAAAGATAAATAGGAAGTTAAGGAAGTTAAAGACTACTAATATTATAATAGTTAAGACTACTATCTGATTAAATAGAAAGAATAGCTAAGTAAATATAATTAATAAATCTCTAGTAAAAATATAATAAATATATAAGAAAGTATTAGAAATTACCAGAGAATATATTAGAAGCTACAACAGCTGAAAAAAATCTAGTAAAATACTACTGGATAGTCTATAGAAGTATATCCAGCTGTTAATAATAAACTAGTTAGATAATATTTTACTAATATACTAATAAATATATTTTAAATATTATTATAAGATAACAGGTTATATCTATATATATTAATAATTATAATCTACTGCTATTCAGTACTAATTCAGCTATAAATCAGATATAAGCTATTTTTACAGATCCCTGCTATTCCGAATCAGAAATATATAAGATTATCTCTAATACTCAAGCCAGGTAGCTCGTCCCAGTAAAGGAGGGTGCTATTTATAATAGAATAGTCTAGCTATTATAATAACAGTCCTTAGAATAATATATTATAGTAGTAATAGAAGTTGTAAGATTATTAATAGTAGTTCTATATCCTCTTAATATCTAAAAGATGCTGATTCCTTTACAGGAGACTACTGATCCCTTAAGAATCAGTCTATTTTATAGATATAGGCTACCTTTATTATTATTAGACGAATCCATTGCGTTTAGTGGTTGATTCCTTACCTAGTCGACAGGCTTTCTACCCTGACAAGTAGATCCTATCACAGTTTTATATCTAATTAAACTTCTTATTTTTTTTAGTTAATTTAATAAGTAATTATATAATATTAGAAAAGTTTTAAATAAATTTTTAATAAAAATTAATAAAATTTAAAAATTTTTATATTTTTTTTATTATTTAAAAAGTCTTTTATTTCTATATTATTTAAATTTTTTTAGAATTTATTATTATTTTTTTATCTATTTATATAATATATTCTAGATATTTTATTTCTTAATATTTAAACTTATATTTTAATATATTAAAATATAGACTTATTTCTTATAATTTAGTAAATATTTTTTATATATTTTTTTTATATTATATAATAAAATTATTAGTAAAAATAAAAATATTATTAATATAAATAAAGCAGAATTTATTAAAATATTTTTATAAAATTTAATTAATATATTTCTGGAAGATACTTAAAATATTTACTAGATTAAAAAAAATTATTAACTATTTATAAAATTTATATTTTATATAAAAAATTATTATTTATTTTTATTTTTTTATAATTTGAATTTTATAAAAAACAGCTGATATATTAAATTTAATAAATTATTTTATTTTATTAATCTGTATAAGAATCTTCTAGATTAAAAAAAAAATATTTATTTTTTTTATTATTATATTTAAAGCCTGGTAATTAATATAAAATTATAGTTTTTTTTCTAATTTTTATATAAAAAAGATAAAGATAGCTGTTAAAAAATAATTTATTTAAATAAAATTCTTATTAAATAGATTTATAAAAGTTTTTTATAATATAATTAATTTTTTTTAAATTATATTATATAATAGTCTTCAGAAAATAAATAGTTTTTATTTATTTTATTATATAAATTTAATTTTATAATCTATTTTTTTTTTAATAAAAAAATAATTTCTTTATTTAATTCTATTTAAATAAATATAGAAAATCCTGATACTATTCTAGTAATTTTATATAAAAATTAATTTTTTTTTTTAATATTAAAATTTTTTAAATATTATTTATTATAATAGTAAAAACTTATATATTATTTTTTCTTTTTATATAATAAATATAAGCTTTTATTATAATTATTAAAATATTTTTAATTTTCAGATTTAAAAAAATTTATTTTTTTTTATTTTATATTCTAGCTTTTATTATATAAAAATATAATTTTTTTTATTTTAATTTAAAATAAGTATTATTATAGTAAAGCCAGGGAAGTTCTAGAATTAGATTATAATTTAAATAATTTTTAAAAATATAAAAAAATATCTATTTTTCTGAATATATTTTTATATTAAATTTTATTTATATAATATAAATAATCTATATTTTTTCTCTAATTACTTCTTTTACTGGTTTTAATAGTATAAATATTTTCTAGAATTAGTATTATTATATAAAATATAATTCTAAATAAAATATTTATTTTTATTATATTAAATATAAATATTTTTCTATCTATATATCTATAATTTATTAAAAAAGATTTATTTTACTTTTTTTTTTTTATTAATTTTTTTTATCTTTATATAAAGAACTGCTATCTAAGTCTAGAATATTATTATTTAATTAATAATTATTTTTTAATTTATATTATTAAGATTTTTTTTATTCTTATTCAGAAATAAAACAGAAACTGTTATTATATAATTTATTTTTTTTTTAATTTAAATTAGATATTTTATATTATATTTAATTTCTAAAACTTATTTATAGTATTTTTTATATAATTAGATATAAGATACTTCTATTATTATTTTAAATAAGTTTAGATTTATTATTATTTTAATTAATATTTTTTTTTATTTATTATTTTATAGTATATCTTCTATATTTATAAAAATCTGATTAAATTTATTTAAAAATTTATAAAAAATTCTCTTTTTTTATTTTATTATATTAATTTATATAAAAACTTTTTTTTTATAATTAAAATTAAAATATATAAAATCTAGCTGGTTATAAAACTTAAAAAAAATTAAAAATTAATTATTTTTTTATTATATAATAATCTAGAAAAAAAGATATTAACTAGTTTTTTTTTAAATTTACTATAAATATATAAAATTTTTATATTTTTAAAAAAAAAAATATTTTTTTTAATCAGAAATTTTATATAAAAATTAATAAAAAAAAATAATATTTATATAAATTTTCTCTATTAAATAAAGTAGGATCCGGATATTATAAATAATAGATTAAGATTAGTAGTACTGTAGTAAAAACTAATTAGATTATATAAAACTTATAAAATTAAATTTATAGATTTATTATCTAATTTATTAGTTTTTATATATATTTATAATTATTTATTTTAATTATTATTTTTTTTTCTGAGAATATCTCTGTAAGAGTTTAATAAAAAAAAATAATTCTTAATATAAAAAAAATCTTTAGATTTATATAATTAATAGAAATATTTATAAATAAAAAAAAATTATTAAAAAAGAAATCTTTATATTATTAAAAAAATAATCTTTTATCTGTTAGTTTACTATTCTTTTATATAAGGAGTAAAATCAGAGTAAGATATTAGCTGAGCCATTTCTTTAGGGCCAGGAGCTTCCCGCCTGAACCTGTAACAATTATCTAGAATATTTTCTTATTATTTAAATATTAATTTTAAATTATAAATATTATTTGGTATTTCTATAACAGTCTAGGCTAGTAATAAAATAATATTAATAATAGAAAAGAATAAAATAGAAAAAAAAATATAAGAAAAAAAAAATATAAAAAAAAAATAAAAATAAAAATTTTTTTAATAAAAATCTATTACTGCTGTGCAACCTCACCACAACAGGTGTTACTAACCCCCTCAGGCCACTATGAACCTAACATAGGCATCTAAACAGTGCACGCTCACAAAAACCACCCAAATCCCTCCCTTCGTCCCCTCCCCAAATCCTTAACCCCCAACCACCACCCCAGTTACCCTCCCCCCGCTAACTCCTGCTCATGTAGTCACAAACCGACCCAAGTCTCCATCACGGGGCAATGGCGCATCTGGGAGCGCGTCAGACTGAAGTTCCAACTTTAGCCACTGGATTCGTCTTGCGGGATGTTTCTGTAATCTGAAGGTGGCCGGTTCAAGCCCGGCTTGCCCCATTCATTCTTTTTTTCTTTTCTTTTTTTTTTTTTGAGCTTAGGAGGGTTGGAGGAGGGTGGGTTTTGGTTTGGTTTGGTGGGTGGAGTGGGTGATGGGGTGGGGCTTGCTGGGTGGCACTACCAGTGGTGGTTGGTGGGTGTAGGGGGAGTGCAGGTGAGAGAGGGAGGGAGGGTTTTGAATGTCGGGACCATTTTTGGGTCGCTGGGTGGGGAGGGAGAAAGTGTTTGATTGATTGTCTGTCGATGATTATGGGGATGGTGAGTGACACTGGCACTGACAGTCTGATTGACATACGGTATGACAGGCTCGCACAGACACTGACTCGTAAGTAGGTAGGGAGGGGATTTATTTTATCTATGCTGTCTTGTGGATGGAGGTTGGGGTTCGGTTAGTAGTCGAGAAGGTGGTAGGTAGGTAGGTATATTGCACGAGAGCCCCATATATGCGGAGTCAACTCCAAGGCACACAACACAGGGTCGCATATACAGGTCTTCTACCGCATTCATCCATGAAATAATTATTTTGTTTGCCATAGTAGGTAGTATGTACATGGTTTATCGACACTAGACCCCCTCCACCCGATCACTCACACTGACCCGCACCGTATTCTGCACATGAATCGCCCGCGAGTCCTCATCCACCCACAGCGCCTCTTCGCTCTCGCCGTCGCTGCGCGCGTACACATCGCTCGGATAGATCTCCGATCTCTGGTACGGGTGCTTTCCCTGAAACAGATGGCTCTCCTTTGGCGACACGGTGTGTAGCTGTAGATCGTGCGATCCGCTGTGGCTCTCCGCGTGCGAGCTGCCCTTGTGCGTGCTGCCTGCCACGGCCCCGACGAGGCCTTTCAGTGCGGGGAGCGAGAGCGCGATGATCGCCGTGCTGACTTCCGTGTCCGACCACACCATCACCACGGAGAAGTACCAGGTCGCGTCGGCTTGTTTGATCGCGGGGATCATGGCCACGATGCGGCAGACCGAGGTCCTGGGTTTCGTTAGAGCGAGCTTGGACTTTGGGTCGGATATGGTTATGGGCACGGGGGAGGTAGGGAGGGGGGAATAATGGCGACGACGGGAAGGTGTTGAAATACGGGCATGTCACCAAGTAGATAGCTGCAACTTACATCACGGCACTGCGATAATTAGCACAGCTACTTAAACAGCACATCCAAACAGCCGACTTACAAAACACCAAAACACAACACCACACTCAACGCCACCTTCCGCGCCGGGTTCGCGTGGATCGAAAACACGATCTTCAGCGGCAGCAGCAAGATGATCGAGTCGCAGATAATCGTCATGGCAGCAGTCGAGATGAACACCGTCTTCGAGCCCATACACGTCCCGTCGGCGCCGCCCCACAGCGCAGCCAGCGGGATGCATTGCAGCGCAATGATGAGCACCTGGGCGACCAGCACGGCCGTGACGAACGCAAACGACACGCGCAGATACACCTGGAACTGCGGCATCGGGTTCAGACGCCAGTAGAAGGCCAGCCCCGAGATGCGACACATCCACAGCGCGATCATGTAGACCAGCTGCGCGGCCACCAGCCACTTGTACAGCATCGGAGCCTGGGCCGGGTCGATGGCCCAGATGTGCAGGCCCGCGCCGTACCGCAGGACCTGGAGCGAGAGCGCCATCACGACGATGTTCATCAACTGGCCCCTGTTAGTCGGTTCGCCCGGTATCAATCGCATCGACTCACCATTGCAACACAGATCAGGCCATCGTCCCACCCAAAGCTCCGGATCAGACACCCGCGCGCGTAGGCCCGCACCAGCACGACCAGCGCCGACAGCGCCGTCACGACCGTTATCCCGATGCGCGCCTGCGGGCGCCGGTCTTCCGCCAGGAATGCGGGCGTTAGCTGCGGAGTGCTCGCCGACATTGATGGTTGAAACAGCTACATGGGAAGAATGAAGAATGAAGAATGAACAGAGGATGAAGATGAAAATCAGGTACTGTTGATGTTGGAAGACATCGTCTGTTTAGCGAGTCCCCTGCAGGATGCACCCTTGCAAGTTGCAAGGGATAGCGCTGGCGACTCTCAATTCTCGGGTGCCGCTGATCAGCGCGGAGGAACTTAAATTCAGGGCTATCGCTGCCAATCGCGGGTCTTCACGCGGTCGGAGAAGTCTGGCTGCCCCTGGAGCATGTGCTATTGGAGGGCCGTACGTCATGGACTTCCTTCGTCCATTGGGTCACGACCAAAACCTGCAGCGTCGAAAGTCCGAGACTGACAGGACTGGCACGCGGGCTAACCTGCACGCTATTGGCATCAAGGGACGGGGATTGGCACATGTGAAATGAACCGCGCCTCGCTTTGCTGGTCGGATCCGCTTCATCTCCGGCGGTTCTCGATTGGCTTGTGGAAACTCGCCCGCACCTATCTAGTAGCAAGTGCGGGGGGACAATGGCATCATGGCCTGCCTAGATGGAGTGCAGCGTCTCGAGCCTCCTCCTTCTTTGCCGGTAGGAAGATACATGCCAGACTTAGCGTGCCGAGCTGCCATCGATTCTGAGTTCTGACCACGTTGGGCCGATCGCGGCCAAACGTCCCGTGTCGGTTCAGACTCCCTGACTCAGGCCTCACTCGATGATGCTATCCGGACGGCACGGGCACTAAAGCCACTACTCGCCCGGGCCCCATTCCGCGGTCGGCTCGATACGGATAAATAGGACGGCATGCAAGGGAGCGATTTCTAATGCAAATCCCATTCTTGAGGCAACATGCCTGTCACTCTGTCGGCCCTGCTGCCTTGGATCCGGGCGGACCTGCGGGTCTCCCTGCCTCTCCTGCTGCTTGCGATCGTCACGGCCATTGCTCTCAAGCGCCGCTACGCAACCTCCATCCGCGATCTTCCGGGTCCCTGGCTGGCGTCGGTGTCCAGCCTGTGGCAGGTCTACCAGCTCATCAAAGGCCACACTGAGCAGGAGATCGTCCGCCTCCATCGCAAACATGGTCCGTGCGCTGCTGCCATCCTCGTGCTCTGCTAACCGTCGCAGGCGACTTCGTGCGCATCGCCGACAACGAAGTCAGCGTCGCCCATCCTGATGCCGTGCGGGCGTTGCTCCATGCCAACATTCCCAAGGTAGGTGGCTGCCGCCTACCACGTGAATCTAGCTGACCGGCCAGGGCTCGTGGTATTCGATCTTCAGCCTGCCCGACTATCACTATGTCAACCAGATGTCGGAGCGGGATCCCCAGCGGCACATCCGCAAGTCGCGCAATGTGGCGTCCGGCTATGCCCTGTCGAACATCATCAAGTCCGAGCCCCAGGTCGATGCCCTGCTCACCCTGCTCGAAGACCAGTTCGACCAGCTGATCGCGGCGGGCCAGCCGGTCGAGTTCGACCGCTGGTTCAACTACTTCGCGTTCGACGTGGTCGGCGAGGTGACCTTCTCCAGCCCGTTCCGCTTCCTCGAGACGGGCACAGATATCCGCAATGCCATCGCCAACACGCGCGCCCTGGCCCTGTACATCGCCATCATGGGGCACTATGTCTGGCTGCACAATCTGACCCTAGGCAACCCGCTGCTCAGCCGGCTGGGCTTGCAGCCCTCCTCGCACATCTTTGATACCTGTCTGGCGGCCCTGGACCAGCGAAAGAAAAACTCGGCTGTGCGTCTGGACATGATGGAGCGCTGGCTCCACGTGCGGCGCGAGTATCCCGATCGCATGGACGAGGCGGAGGTCTTCGGGGCCGCCGTGGCCAACATTGGCGCCGGCGCGGACACTACTAGTGCCACTCTGCAAGCCTTCTTCTATTATCTGCTGCGCAATCCACAGTATCTGCATCGGGTCCGACAGGAAGTTGACGAGGCACACGCCCGTGGGGAGTTGTCGCCGGTCGTTTCGTACGCGGAGGCCGCCAAACTGCCCTATCTGCAAGCCTGCGTGAGTGATGTGATATGACTCTCTAATGGATTGGTGGCTGATGACAGCAGATCAAAGAAACGTATCGTTACCACGCCGCGACAGGGACCGGACTGCCGCGAGTGGTGCCGGAGGGGGGACTGACCCTCGGTGGGCGGCATTTCACCGAAGGGGTACGTATTTCACCGATTTATGGTGCGTAAGCTAACGGGACAGACCGTGTTGAGCATCAACCCGTGGGTATTTCACCGCAACCCAGCGCTGTTCGGGGCGGATTGCGACGAATTTAACCCGGAGCGGTGGCTGGATGCCGAGCGAGCCAAGCAGATGGACCCTTTCTTGATTCACGTACGTGACTGACTGACTCTGGTGCCATCTTGAATGTGTAATGCTGACAGCCCAGTGGGGCGGGGGATACAACCAGTGCCCCGGGCGCAACCTGGCGCACTTCGAGGTGGCCAAGGTCAGCGCGACGCTCCTGCGCGACTTCGACATCGAGGCGGTCGATCCGAAGCAGCCGTGGCGGTTTGAGACGCACTTCACCGCGGTGCCGTATGGCTGGCCGTGCTGGGTGCGGAGACGGTAGTCTCAGCATAGAATAGGATGAGGATGGGATGAAACGAGACGAGAATGGGGTGGTCAGATGAAGAGGATGAGATAAATATGAGAGGATGGGGATGGGGGATGTAGATGGATATGGCGAGTGGAGAGAGTGGAGCAGCGGGCCGGTGATGAAACACTAAAAACACCCAAACTTCAACAATTGGGGCTGTGGTTTAGTGGTATAATATTCCCTTAGCATGGGAGAGGTCCGGGGTTCGATTCCCCGCAGCTCCATTACTTTTTGCTTTTTGTTTTTGCTCATCGCATCTCGACATGAGGTTTGTGGTGATGGGGATGGCATCGCATCCTCGTTTCTGCGCAGTGCAGTGCCGTGCGACACTGGCCCGATAATCCCCCGGGTCCCTGCGCAGTCCTCGATCCCTGTCGCTGCATTTCTCCACCAATCATATCTCCATCCCCAGGTATAACATGCGGCCCTGGCTCGATGCATCGCTCCTGCAGTAGATTATCCCCGCACAAAGAACAACCATGTATACCAACCCCATCCTCCCCGGCTTCAACCCTGATCCGTCTATCGTCCGTGTCGGCCCCGACTTCTTCCTCGTCACCTCCTCGTTCGAGTACTTCCCCGGTGCCCCCCTCTACCACAGCCGTGACCTGATCCGCTGGTCCCTGATCGGCCACGCCCTCACCCGCCCTAGTCAGCTCCAGATACAGACCCCCGAGCCGGGCGGAGGTATCTGGGCCACCACCCTGCGATATCACGACGGGGTGTTTTACCTCCTCGCCGCCTGCTTCCAGCGCTATCGGCCCCAGGACGACGACCGCGTCTGGCCCCGCGGCTTCTACGTCCGCACCACCAACATCTGGGACTCCGCCTCCTGGTCCGATCCCGTGTATTTCGACCAGGTGGGGTTTGATCAGGATGTAGGTCCACACGTCTCATGTCAATAGTTAATACTGACATCTGTAGCTCTTCTGGGACAACGACGGCACGGTCTACCTCTCCTCCGCCTATCGAAAGCTCGAGCGTACGCCCCACGCCACTCTCAAGGACTTCGCCGTCCACGTCGTCACCGTCAACCTGCAGACTGGAGAGTCAACCTCCGAGCCCCAGCTCATCCGCGAATCCGCTTCCGGGGTTGCAGAGGGCCCTCACCTCTTTAAACGGGGCCCCTATTACTATCTCTTCACGGCTGAGGGCGGCACCGAGAGTGGCCACTGCGAATGGGTCAGTCGCAGCAGGACCGGTCCGTTCGGTCCGTGGGAAGTCGGCCCGAATAACCCGCTCTGGCTTGCCGAGAAGGACGATCCGGTGCAGAACACTGGTCACGCCGACTTGGTAGAGGATGCCCAGGGGCAATGGTGGGCAGTCTTGCTGGGGGTGCGACCCGTCCGGAGGAGTTCCAGCTGGGAGGAATCTGTGTTTGGTGGGTGCCGTCCCCTTGGTTGCATCTACCCTGTTAATGCTGAACAGGGCGCGAGACCTTCCTCGTTCCTGTTGACTGGGAGGACGACTGGCCCGTGATTAATCGCGGTCAGAAGATCTCTCTGCAATCTGACAGCCCGCACCTGTATGAGCTGACCATCCCTGTCGCCTGGCGCGATGACTTCGCCAGCCCTGATCTGCAGCTCGGATGGTATCGCAAGAATACCCCGGTTGTCAGCGACTACTCCCTCACTGAGCGTCCACGTCATCTCCGTCTTCATGGTGGACCGTACAATCTGTCCGTGCCTGCCTGTTCGACACTCTTTCTTCGTAAACAGACACATAGGTTCTGTGTTTGGGAGACGCGACTGTCTTTTCATCCGACAAATACTGCCTCGGAGGCCGGGACGGTGGTCTGGTGGAACTATCTGACGTACAGCAGCATTGGAATTCGTCGCGGGGCGGATGGTCAGCGGTTTGTTCGGATGCAGCCTGCCAAGGGTGAGTTGGTTGACTGCGAGTTGCAACATCCAGGGTCTGATGTGCGGTTCATGGTCGAGTGCGGGGACCGCTATCGGTTCGGGTTTCAGGAAGTCGATGGGGAGGCGGAGGAGGCAGTGCGGTGGGTGGGCGGGGTGGACAACTGTACCATGACGGAGGCCCCGACGGTGGGAGCGGCGTTCACGGGGATGATGCTGGGGCTGTATTCGTTTGGGGAAAGGCAGCGCTGCTTGGTCCCGGCGGATTTCCACTATGCGCTGTGGAGGTGAACGGCAGGATTGGCATATTGAGGAATGTTTCATCTTAGAAAGAAAGACACGTCGGTACAAGAAAAAGAAGACATCAAATGTGACGTCTCAAATATTCTGGTAGGGTGTTGTAGGGGGAGGTCGGGAAGGCCTCCGGAGAAGTACATATTCGGAAAAGAAATCCAGCGGAATACCCTCTCTGAGAATTCTTCAAAGGAGAAATTGGCCATCTAAAAAAGATCTATCACACGAAATATCGTATGGGCCAAACCGTATCTATACAGAAGAAAACTCCGATGCAGCATGCAATGTTGTGGTTGAGGATTCCGAGTAGATCGAGGGAAGAGCGAGAAGAGTTTGCTCTGTTTGCCCCGTCTGTGCTGTTTATCATGTTTGCGGGATATTTGTTTGCTTGCCTCGGCTTCTCCTGCCCAGGGTCTGCTCGATTCATGTGGGTCTTCTCCGATCACCCCTCAAACCCGGACCCTGGCTCGCAAGACAGACGGTCTGAGTGCCGATCAGCTATGATGCAGTACTTACGTTGATAGACACTCCCCACAGATTCAGTCTGCGGGGTATTCCGATCCCGATGCCCGACGACGTCAAGATTGAGTAGAACTGACGAACTGACGAACTGACGGTCCATTCTTCGCATACAGACAGATCCCGACAGGCGGTGCTTGGAGGCGGAGTCACGCCTCGGCTCGAGGATCCAGAACTGGCTTTCGCGACTTCCAGGCAAATTGCAAAAGCGCAGATCGAAGGAGGAGTCATGAAGGGACTCCGGATTAACCCCCGGATAACTGACTACTCGCATTCCGCGTGTGGCACCGAGGCGGAGAATTGAATCGATAGTGTCATCGGGTGGCGCTCCCACGGAACCCCGCGCTGCCGACGGCTGTGGCTCTATCAATACCAGGCTTTTTGGGAAAACTAGCAAATACCGAATCGATAGGACGAACTACAAGGGCCAGCACTGTG
Organism: Aspergillus ellipticus CBS 707.79; assembly: GCA_003184645.1. Classification (NCBI taxonomy): domain Eukaryota; kingdom Fungi; phylum Ascomycota; class Eurotiomycetes; order Eurotiales; family Aspergillaceae; genus Aspergillus; species Aspergillus ellipticus. The sequence goes on along the minus strand of KZ825874.1, from coordinate 42,189 downwards.
AAGAGAGAAGAAGGATACGGTGATGCTACACACCGGCTACTGGACCGGAAGATGGATGAGGATGTCTGGCACAGGATCCGGATTGGAAATGCTATCCGCAGGGGAACCATGCGCGACGAAGTCTTCATCGCCACCAAACTCCAGCAAACTTCGACTTTGAACCCTGATGATGTAGAGTGCATCCTCAAGAAAACCTTGACCATCTCCAGACGGGGTATACGATGCCACGTGCCTAACTGGCTACCGTCCCAGCTCGGAGTAGGCGAAGCAGAAACTAGGAGCAGGGCGCGATTGGAAACAATAGATGGATCGAATATATGCATCGCTACTTGACCATGCCCAATCAGGCACATCGGTGGCCACTGTATCAGGGAATATTCTAGGATTGAGTTTACAGCGAGAAGCGCGCTTGGCAAACCGGAGGAATGACCTCGAGATGTCGATACTTGATGAGCCGAATCTGGAGACATGGAGTGGCAATGGAAAATCCCTCCGAGGCGGCGGAATCATTGCGATGAGAAAAATCAGATGAAATGCTCACTGTCAGCACGAGTCAAGTCCCCCGTGACCAGTGACCCTGAACTCTGACTTGCCTGATAGAGCGAGATTGCGCTCGGATGGCGCGGGCTGCCATTGGCTGGGAAGCCGGCGGCATCCCATTCAGGCTCCGAGCTGCCCTGAGCTAGTCCTGGCCTGGATCTAGCGCCGTACCAACCGGGGCTAGTGGCAGGGTCTGGCCCCTGGGCCGACAGGGTCCGCTCCCGACCGGGTTAGGCCGACAGGGTCCGCTCCCGACCGGGTTAGGCCGGGGGAGGCCATGCGAGGGATTGGAGGGTACGAGGATTGCCTCCCAGGCTGCTGACGCCTTATTAGCTTCGGTGGCCCTCGCCGTCGTTCTGGTTTCCTCAGCTTTAGCCCAATTCTCACTGCACTCGTTTCTCATACTCTCTCATTCCAACATGATGCACCGTACATTCCTTTTGGCTCTGGCTACGGCCGGCCTCGTGTCCGCCCAGAGCACGGTTGTCTCCATGTTCATCTTGGATGCGGATCCACAGCCTCTGGCCGCGTCGATCATCGGCAATGTAAGACACCCCATGTACCCCGCGTGTCGGAATGTCCCCGGATAAGCGTGATGGAACTGCATATCCTGACGCCCCTCTAGGACGCGACCGCGACGACCTACAGCGTCAACTGCCCGCCCGGCACCGACAGCGATGACTGTGGCATGGGTCCGGGCATGACCGTCATCAACGGCCCCCAGACCACCATGATCATGGACGATCCCGATGAGGATTTGTGAGTCGACGACCCGATAGCCCATCTTGCTATCCGCTGGCTGACTGAAATTCTTCCCACAGCTGGTACACCTGCATCTGTTCCTTGGACGGGACCACCCACGCCGTCTGCGCCGAAACCGCCAGTGGAGATGGCGCCAACTTCCCCGGTACCTCCACCACCACCCTCGACGAAGACCTGGAGCTCATGCCGGTGACTGTCACCGCGGGATCCGTCACCGGTGTGGCAGCCACCACGGCCCACGCCACGGGCGATGTGCAGACTGCCAGCAACACCGGATCCACCGCCAGTGCTACCACGGGGAAGCAGACAACTGCTGCTGCTTCAACGGACTCTTCTGCAGCCTCCACAGCCTCAGCTGACTCTAGCTCCTCCAGCTCGGATACCTCCAAGGCGGGCGCTTCCGCCACCAGCAGTGGTCTGGGATCGATGGTCACGGGGGATGCGGCCCTGATGTTCGGCGGTGCTGCCGCCGCGGCCTTAGTCGCTGCTGTCCTGTAGTCTGACGGTGTGATGTCAATTGCCTTATAATAATTATCTGTACTTACATACATAATAAGAGAAGACTTGCAGATCTGAACACGCAGTGTGGAACAAAGCAAGGAACACGGTAGGTGGACTTTTCTTTTATCTTCTTCGGAATTCGTAGAGAATGAACCCCACAAAACACCAATGAGAGGGCGACACACGAGCACTGTTTCATCTCATGTATATCACATCGAAGTCGACATAGATAGCGAAAGTTTTGACCCACTTGATCTGATTATAATCAATCCAAACATTTACCATGCCAAATTCAGGATCCTCCCTGATTGGTCTGTCGCAGTCGGACACTTGCAGCAGAGCGACAGGAGAATTTGTCCCCAGAAAATGTATCTATCCCTGTATTATAGGCTTAGCCAAAACAATCTACCATCTGGCTTACCCGGAGGAACTGTCCCCATAATCAATTTCAATTTCCTAAATTTACGCTCATATTCCCCAAAGTCGCAAAGCTTGCATCGCAGGTGCTTAACACACATTAACAGACAGACAAATTTCAAAAGATAACCCACCTGGAACACAAAAGCTAAATCCGTAGTTAGTAGCGCTATGCGGGGATGTCCAACAGTTTCCACTTCAGGCATCCACCATAGCATGTCATACTAGTACTAGTAAAGTGCGGGTCGATGCAAGGCGTCTAAGACATGCTTGGCCACCCCGATTGGAAGATGGCAGATCTCGACCGGAAATCGCGAGGGTCGAGAGCGGGCGGGGTATGTCACATGTGAAAGACACGCATATCATGGTGCTAACTGGGAAGATGGAGTGATGATGTCACGCTTAAAGCTTAAAAATCATGTTGATCACTTTTTTTCAGCCATGGGAAGTTTCCCCTACTTACATCGAGTGTCCTAGGATACAGTTGTAGCGGGGACAGCCAGGGCGTTATTGAGCACGGACGGTGAGAGAGGTAGGTTGATGCATGTACAGGTGACTAGGGGACATTCGCTCTTTCGTTTCGTTGACTCAGTTGCGTTCTTTAGGAGTCTGATGCTCGCTCGGCGTCGTTGTGGACTATGAACGTTTATCATACGTCAAGACGCTCGTGTCTAAAATCGCCGTTCTATTCGGATTTTTCAGCGACTTGGTCAGAGCCGTATCTGCAGACCAGACCGAAAATTTCTTGGCCTTGCAAACATACTGTCAAGGCGCCAGTTAAGACCAAGCCATTCTATGTGAGTGCCGTGAATATTAATTACAAAGTACTATGTATTGATACCTATTAGCCTTTCCGCGCTATGGCCGATAAGACTCCAGTTGACGAGAACGAGGGACAAGAGGCCGTGGTTGGGGTGAGAGCGGATGTCAAAACGCTTCAACAGCTGAGTTCTTCAGGTCAGGCTGCAAGGGAAAAGCGGAAGATAAACCAGACCGAACGGATCATGGGGGCTTTGGGCGACGCGGTGAAGGACGAGGTCGGAGGGGGGGTTGATAGCCAGGACCGAGGGAGAAAGTGAAAATAAACAGGTTACGATAGCTCCGTCATGAATCATCCTCGAAAGCTTGACGTAGCTTCTCGTCGTACTTCTCTTTGTCGGCAATTTTCCGGCCCGCAATCTGTCCTATTTTCTTGTCCCAGAGAAATGGTAGGATCAGATTGAACTCCTCGCCGTATTTCTCGCAAAATAACGGTCGGATGTGTTCGTTGAATATCGTGAATAACCCGGATGGGCTAGAAAGTGCAAGGGCATACCAGAACGTTCCCGTTGCCCACGTTTGCTCCATCATTTCTGAGAGGCGGGGTATGGTTGCGATTTTGGGGGTGGCAAGATCAAGCTTCTCCTCCTCATCGGCGAAGATCGTCATAAACTCCTCCCGGATGTCATTGTACTCTGCCGAGTCGAGTTGGTCGACTCCCTTGTTCGTGAGCCAGTACGGGAGTTGGAGCAATTCCGTCGGCCGGGAGCAGGCCCATTCTAAATCTACCAGATGTGTAACGTTCCATTTATCGTCCACGAATATGTTACTCTGATGGAGGTCCGTCAGCATGAGGCTGAAAGGGCCTCTGCGATCCTCTCTTGGGAAGAATGACGGGAAAACCGTCCGCATGGCACTCAAGGCAGCCAGTTGACAGCCCATATCGCCGAGGTCATTGATGGCGTTGGGTTGATTGCGAAACCGACTGTCATGAACCGATAGCATATCCACGATATAGGATTCCGTGGTCGAGTACGTATAATGACGGGGTATGCCAGTGGGAATGTTTTCATTCTCCAACTGATGGATTTCAACAGAGAGTGGGCGATTCGATAAAGATAAGAATCCATCGTTATCGATGATAAAAGAACCAATCTTGGGCAAAGGAACCCGGGCCATGTTCAACAGCACGCGAGAGAGACCACGGAACAGGTTCTTGCACAGGTGAGGATTGTGTCTCCCATCAGCCCATGTATTTGAAAGCATGGCCCCTTGCGTTTCGTCAATGTACTCCACCACGAGATAACCCGTGTCGCTGACGGGATCGGGGTGGTTTATTGGTCGGCAACGCACATAGTTTGAAGGCACCGAATACCCCAGCCATGACAGTAGCCGCCGACGGAGGGCGTTGTAGCACCGAGGGAAAAATGGCAAATTCTCGAGCCGAGTGAACTGGAAGCCGTTAGAGCTGGATCAGCAGGCATCAAAGGCTCCCACGCCATACCGTTTCACCCGTGGACAGGGTGAACCCATACAGCTGCGGAATGGAAACGCCGGGACAATGGTCCTGCAGCCATGCGTATGTAGCAGCTTCACACCGGAGCTTCTCGTCCCCGTTGCCGGGATGGAAGGCTTCACCCACGCGGTAGGGAAGGGGGAACCGAATGAGGACCCGCTTCCCCGCCCATTCGCCAACGACGATCGGAATGCACACATTGAAGCTGCCGTGGAGCCATTCATCAGTGTCGGCTACCCGACAGTGGGCGGCTGACTGTAGCCCGAGATGGCGAGCAACCACCGTCTTCATCCATTCTCGTTTGTCGCTTAGGAGTGCAAAGAATTGATGCTGTTGATCATAATAGGTTAGCTGATGCAGAATGTTAACCTCCTGTTCCTTCGCCGTCGAATAGGTAATTTCTTGACCTCGAGCGAGCCTTCGGGTCCGAGGCATTCTGACGATGAGAATAAAGAAGATGAAGATGAAGACGAAGACGAAGACGGGATGTCGCGGTGGCTGGGAGACGGCGGATCACGTGCTTCCCAGGCCGGGGTCCATGCAGCGGTCCTGGGGAACAAAACAAAACAAAACAAGGGGCTCGATGATATGCATGCTGTCCAGCAAAATTAAAGAACCAACTGGTCAGCCCCGCAACTTTGAGAACTTTGAGAAGATGATACATTCGTGATTCGGTGATAATGCTACTCGCCTCAAAACCGAAACCCCCCCAAAGATAGAGAAAAAAATAAAAAATAAAAGAGAGTGTTCTTGCAAGGCACCCATCAGTTATCACCTGACCCCGACAAATATCACGCGTTGTTCTCTTTGTTGCTTCTACAAACCAACCTATCTGCTAGAGACAAGTCATCGGTTTATCCTTTATGTCATATGGTTGAATCTATATTCATAACTCCATGTGACCCGGTCCATCGTCAGCTCAGCCCAGCTTTCTGATTCTATCAAATACCCAACCCCCTCCTCTCATACGGCGGAGGCACCTCCTCCTCCGTGGCCAGTCTCGAAGAATTCGCCTTCCGGGGACGGCGACTGCAGCAGCCACAGATCAGCCCCAGCAACACCACCAGAACCAAACCCCCGCCTATCCCGGCAGCCAGCCCGATTACCAAGGACCGATGCCGATCGACCCAAGATCTCCCGTTTCGGCTACTCATTCCGACACAGCCCGCCCTGACACGGCGTGCCATCCAGCACATTCTGCCCGGTTGTCATGCAATACGACCCCGACCCATAGTAATCGGCCGAGCAGACAAGACTACACGAGTCGGTGTCGCAGGAGGAGATTGCCGTGCTATTGTCATTGAACAACCCCCGACATTGCTGGTCTCGGTTCGTGCATTCCCCACTGGCGCAGAACAGACTGGATGTGTTTCCGCAGGACTGTCCGTCGGGGGCATGTCGATCGGTCGGACAGCTGCTGGAGTTGCCGGTGCAGGTCTCTTCTACATCGCATGTCCCCGTGGATGACCGACAGACTGTGCTGGATGATGCGAATTGGCAGTCCTGACAGCAGGACCCGGCTGTGTCGTCGCAGACGGCCCCATTAATAAACTGACAGGTGTCGGGGTCGCAGCAGCGATTGTCCGCACAATCTCCGCCACAGTCGCAGTCCTCACCTGCCTCGACAATCCCATTCCCGCACTCGCCGGCTGTGATGGTCGGAACATTGCCGCTGTTACTGACGAGGCAGCTGGTTCGTTCTCGCCCAGAGCCCATCATGGAGCAGATGTTTCCGATCGAGCAGGGGGAGAACGATGTCTCGGAGGGGGATGAAGATGGGTTCATGAGATACTCCGCGTTTGCGTCACAAGTGGAAGAGGATAGGGGACAGCATTGTCGGTCAGAGGAGCTACAGGTCCTGGACTCGCAATCGTGAACAGCCCCGAAGGTGTGTCCTGACTCGTGGCTATGGTCGTTAGCTTTGTGTACGAAACGACCTCACTGCGACGACTCACGCAAAAACCTGCCACTGGTTCGAAGTCCGAGCAACAACATTGACACCACTGTCAGAATTACACAGCCCCCCTACGTATGACACTCCAACTACACCGTTGGTAGGACAGTCCGTCATCAAGGTCCAGTAGGCATTCGTGTCGTCCTGTGCGCCTCGCCATGACGAGAACTGTTCCAGCCGCCAGTCGATATTTCCAGTCGAACAGGCCACATTCCATGGGACGGAGTCCGAGCTACTGCTGGGACAAGTTCGGTCACTGATGGTCAGGTTGCGGATACCCAGGGCGATATCGAAGGTCTGTTCGTAGACCTCGGATGCCGTGTTGACCATGCTGATTAGCTCTCGTCGGATATCCTCACTGGAATCGAATGATGCCGTGTAAGAGTAGTCGGTTGCGAGACCGATCAACGCTACTCTTCTTGTGTTTGGACAGCCAGCCGTGTTCCCGATATTGTTGACGAGATCGCTATAACTTGGAGAGTTCTGGCGTTGGTGCAAATTCCAGGGAGTTGATATGACAGGCAAGTGAAGCTTAGAGATCGATCCATGTGGGCCAGAGCTGTCTGGATATGCGACCATTTTTGTGTTTGATTGAAGCTTGACATGATGCCTTTCCCCAAAGACAGTGAACGTGCCCTGAAATAACGGACTGTGGCCATCCTCAACCAGATATATCCTCGCCCAGCCAACTTCCTTTTCCTGCCTTGATCCTCGTGCCCAAACGCTACCTTTAAAGACCCTATATTGGGCTGTGGTGATTGGCTCCGACCGCCGGGCCTCCCCATTTGTGCCGAGATACTGGGTCTGTGAATTCCCTGGGAGGATGTCATGATTGGGCACCAGTTGAAGCCGTAGGTCCCTATTGTGTCCGTGAAGCTGGAAGGTAAGATTGAACGCTTGCAAGGATTTGACACGGTGAGATCGGGTGTGGATTATGGGATTGTCAAGCTGGATGGTGTGGTTTGAGGCTTTGGTGCTGACCGAGTGTGCTGAGTATGTTAATGCTTGCACATTATCAGGTTGACTAGATGCTCACCTGTTGCATGATACCCGAGAAGGAAGAGTGAGCTTGCTAAGTAAGAAACAAACGGATATAATCTCATGACTGTTAACTGGGATTCAAGGACCTGAGAGAGACCAATTGCACATGGACCAGCAGCCTCATATGTGTCGAATCCCTCAGTCTACGGCCATGATTACCAACATGAAGACATCAAACCCTGGGACCCTGATGATGTAGATCTCCACTTCTACCAAGGGGCATGATGATGGCCCACATAAGCCAGGCACCAGCATTAGACCTCATCAACTTGGTATACTTGGAAGCATCACTATTGGAAGCCGGAGTTCGGTCAGCCCACCAGCCTCTGTCCCGAGATAACCAGATGACCGATAGACATGGTTGTGGTTGATGAACTGCCCAAGTGGCTGTGCTGCATCTGTGGGGATCTGGCCATTGGCAGTCTATGCCTGTCAAAGAATGGTCCAGTCAACATCAAGCTCCAGCATGCCAAGAAGCAAGTCTCCTCCGCGGCATCAATGATCTATGATTCAGCTAACTGTCCGGATTTTGCAAGAATATCTTTCTCTCACAACTTAGAGAATGCAAATTGCTGCAATCCCTCGCCAGCCTCAAAAAGACGTCTCTTCACCTTCTGGAATATCTGTTGATAAAAAACATGAATATAGTTATCTACAGCCGGATACAAACCCCGATCCACAATTGAAAGTTGGGAACAGCGGGCGCTAATGCAACTTGCTTACGCCAAGCCCGAATCCAGTCCGTCTGCATTCTGGAAGAACCAGTACGTAGCCTGCCGGAATCGGGCGGGTCGATCAATGGTGATATCAGAAGAGACAGCTCTCCGAAGAATGATGGTGCCTAGCGATGCTCCACATTTGGCGACTACCCGAGAGAAGATATATAGAACCAGGCCGGTGCGCGGCACTGCCTCGCCTGGTTGATACAGGGGACCGCCAAGAAACGTCCCCAGGATCCGTGGTCGAGGCCTAACCTGCTTATGCCGAGCCACGGGTACTGGCCCGGAGTTTAGGGCGGCTTGGACGCGAGGCGCAGATAAAAGGTCTTGCAGTTCTAAACCCAGAGGATTTGAAGTCTTGGCTGTTATCCTGACCCAAAGCAAAGTCAGCATATTTACGTCACGAGGCTGAGGAATAGCCCTTCGGAAACCTTACTGCGGAACCTCAGTTCGACACTGTGTTTACATTGCGCTTTATGTGCATCTTCGTTCTCATGTTCTCATCCCCAGGAAATATGCTCCATCGAAAATTGAAAGTTACATGCAAATAGACTGCTGCTTCACAACACATTCCAGCATTGATGAGCAAAGCAAATTCATATTTTATATTAAACAGAATGACGAATCGGAAGGGAAAAAAAAGACCGAAATACGAACTTGTCAGTAATCAAGACACCAACCAGAGATTCGAAGTCATGCTGCATGTTCACCCGATGACACGACATGTTTGTGAATATGTCCATTGATGACAATGGCATGCAGCTTCTCCTGGTCTTGCAGAACCGCAATATCCGCGAGAGGATCCCCATCAACCAGGATCACATCCGCATAATACCCTGGCTGCACCTTCCCCAGCTCATCCGGATAGCCCATGATTTCCCCGCCCAACGCTGTGGCCGCCAAGATACTCTCCATGGGGGTATATCCAAACCGGTCCACGAAATGCTGCAGATCCCTCGCATAGGTACCGTGCGGCGCCCAGGCAAAGCCAAAATCACCACCCGGAAGCACCCGGATGCCCCGGCGGTGCATCTCTGCCATAGCCTTACACGCCACATCCACCTCATGCACGAGCCCCTGCTTCTCTGCCATCTCCACTGTCACGCCAAAGGGGACCGCCTCTCCGGCGCAGGTTGCAATAGGTAAATTAATCGCTGGGGCCACAAAAACCGAGTCCTTTTGCCTCTCCAGCATATTCATGCCCTCCTCGTCCGTGAAACTAGCATGATAGATCACATCCACATCAGCGATCAAGCACATTTTCACCGATGTCGCGCTCCTCGCATGCGCGCATACCCTTTTTCCCCGATTATGGGCTTCTTCCACCGCCGCGACCGTCTCCTCGAGGGTGAAGTATGTTTCCTGGCTGGGCATCTCATCGAGAAAGTTGTCGCCCGTCATGCTCAGCTTGATATTATCCGCCCCGAGCTTGATAAGCTCGCGCACCGTCTTGCGCATCTCATGCGGCCCGTCCGCGTACTGAGTGATACTTGGGACGGTGGCGCCCGCGGTGGTGGCGATTTCGGGTGCGTTGGCCAGGGTACGCGGGCCAGGAATCAAGCCAGATTTGATGGAGGCTTTCACAGCAATGTCAAGTCGGGTTCGAGCGGCTGCGGCCCCGAAGCACATTGTGTAGCCGCAATCGAGATATGTCTTGGCCGAATTGGCTGTGGCCAAGACGTGCTCTTCGACAGGTAATTTCAAGAGTTCGTCGAGGTTGCGGGCGTTGTTCCAGCTGAGATGAGTATGTGCGTCGACTAGGCCGGACATTAGAGTCTTTTGGCCATGGCCATCAATGCGAAATGCGCCTTCGGCAGCGGAGGGGTCAACATCCCCGACGGAAACGATGCGTTCGCCTTCGATGAGGACACTGCCCGGGTAGGGTAGACGGCCAGTCGAGTCAAGAATCTGCACATTCTCGAAAAGGATTTTAGCTGGGTCGCTCGGCTTATGGTTGTGGAGAGTGATGTCGGCTGGGGTAGGCCGGTAGGGCACGGTGGACTCCGAGATCGATTCCATTGTGTCAAAGATGAGAATGGTGAACAATGTTGACAACGAAGCTTTACAAAACACAGTCTGTTGCTGTGTGATTCATGCTCCCAAAATATTTGACGGGAGATGCTGCGAGGTGCTGCATTCTACTACTGGCTCATGCACTGCACTGCAGCTGCTTGGCGTACGCAGGAGTCTGCAACGTCATCTGCACTCCACCGATTCAAGCTACTGCAATGCAACGCAGGCTGGTGGTATATCCAGTGGCCAAGAAGCGGGGTTGTGATGCTAGCAGCTGAGCTTACAGTAAATCGGACGAAGTGAGGGGCTTCCCCGCTGGACATGCCGACGCTCGGATGAATGGCTACCCATGACGGTCCGGGTGATTGGAAGCCACAATTCCTCAAGGAGAAAGATGCGACATGAATACGGGCATCGATCGACAAGCTGAAAAGTCTCCCTCCCTATCACGTCGACCTATAGGTCAGATTGCATAATTCGAAACCACATCAAGACGGCTGGTGGAGCATTCTGGCCTAATGGCAGGTAGTCACCGCGCCGGTGCCACTAATCCTACCGACCCCGCCTGCATGGACCAACCCTGTCAAAGTCGAATCAAATCCATTTTTTTAGGCAGTTTATGTACTTTTTGTGTGTCCGCATCCCTGTCAATGAGGTAACCCCTCTCTCGGCCTGGGATATGCGTTTTGCCGCTTCCAGCCACTGCCTATGCATTACGATGTCGCCATTTGAGATGGAGTTTCATATTTCCTTGATCCGGTTCATCAAAACTTGGAGCAGATATGAACTGCAGGTTTTCAAAAATTGCTTAGTCTGACTGTCAGGGCAAAAAAAAGAGATGACAATGTGCTGATGAGCAGCTTGGTTTGGAGTGATTGATACACACCCGGCTGGCGATGATATGATTGATTGATTTATGCCTTATACCCGATTGCAGCCCCTTTTGGGGCTCTTTCCGGGTCGCCGACGGCCGACTCGACCGTGGCTGCAGAGTTTATATACAAATGAATGGTGTTCGCCAGTTTATCCTTTTCCTTCATGCTTTTCAGCGCTTTAGTTATCATTGTCGCTATTATTATAGCCCTCCAAGCCCTCTGTGTAGCCTTTCCCTCCTTGTTACCATTCATCCTTCTTGACCCTCTCCCCGCAGCCTCCAGCCGGTCAGCTTGCATCAGCAATATCGTCGAAGTATGGGGTAGTCATAGGAACTGGGCGAATGAAAGTGAATGGGGAAATAGCGTTAGGAGTGACTGATGCTGCTCGGCCAACCCTTCCTCTATAGAACCGATCTGATATAGAGTTTACCCGCTTCTATACTGCGTCGGGGTCCCACTGCGCGGAGGCCTTCCTTAGCCCTCACTTTCATCAGTAGTTTCCTCCGCGTCTCCTTCCCCGCAGGGTACCGGGGGAAGCAAGTACGGTAGCCGCTGCGTTCGGCTGACGATGATATGCGTGTGGTGGGTGTGGTTATCCTAGGCTGCGGAGCTAATAAAGGGATGTCTTGCATTGAAATACCTGCACAACCACCGGCCAGGATCTTGATTTTTGTGAGAAACCTCATATAATCCTGCTGCTGGCTCGAGGGACGGGTTTTGCCCTCCTTGTCGGGACTTTCAAGTCCTCATCGGAGCAGCAGGAATGGCTAAAAGTTTCTCACTTTCCTTCACCTCAAATATAAGGTAGGATATATTCAAATATTTAGTGCTCGGAGAAAAAATAGGCGGGATATGACGTTGACATGCATCTGATCTGACATGGGATCTATTGGCTAGCTTGACATCTCAAGGATTTCCTGATGCCATTTCTTTTTTTTCGTTCAACTACTCACCTTCATTATACTTTCGCCGATGGTTCAGAGTTGCAGGCACAGAGCCTATAAGGGACCAGCCCAGATCGAATCTCTGATTTTAACGGGCATAATGTTGCGGTGGTTAGATACAGGGACCTTTTTTACCCGATAAGAGTATCCATATATTTTACTGGTCAGTATGCACGGTCCAACGCCATTACTGTCAAAAAACGCCATCGCACTTGATGGGACCTGTGAGAATTATATCTCTACGTGGGTAAGCTACAAAGTCAAACATTTCGATAATCTGGACATCTATTAGTGAGGTAGGATTAGAGTATAACTATGATTAGTACAATAAAGAGTGACAGTAGTCAAGGTAAACAATTCTCCAACATCCTTCCTTAGACGCCCCAACTGTTCCAGTTTATTATAGTACCTTTCTAAGGGCTGGTGTCTATTATTTTCAGTCAAATAGGTCGATGAGAAGCGAAGGCTAGAGGGAACTTACAGGCCGAAGGTGTCAGATGAGGGTTAAACTCAAGGACCAAAGCAGCGTCCGGTTCCGAGGCAAGGCCCGCTAGCAGTCAGAGCCCGTGCTGCAGAAAGCACCAGCTTCATACATCTAGTAAGCACTATGATATCGAAAAGCAGAGTTATGAAGACCACATACAGACGATACAACGCTTCTCCAATTCATCGTCAGCGGGGTTTGGTGCCCAGGGAAGCGGCGTTGGCGAATGCCGCAAAGGCAGCGAGGAAAACCCAGACCTTCATGATTGGTGATGTATTTGGTAACCTGAATTAGTTGAAAGGTAGTGTGAGGAGTGAGAGTGAGTGAGATACCAGACTGGGAGAGAGGAGAAGTGGTCTAATTTATATCTTCTTTGACTACTGAGATTCTTGCAGAGAACGGGGTTCGTCTTCCGAAGTCAGTCCATCTACTTGTTTTCCTGGGATAATCGATAAATGGCACAAGTGCTGCTCCATCCAGTTGTGGAGAGAAAATGCGGATCCTACAAGCTCCAAGTAATACATACTCTCGATAGAGAGCTTGGCGGAACCTTTAGGGCCTCGAGGCAATGTTCAAGTGACATGGAAGGTCTTGAAATCTGCTCATACATCCCGTGGACCCACCCAATTCCGAGATTGAGTTCCGCTGCTAAGCCCCTTACTGCCATTGCCTGACCCTTACCCATGGACCTGAAAGCTCCTCTGCCTTGCCAAGTGGTAGCGGGAGACGGCCGACTGCGCCGGTGTTTTTAAGCCAAGTCTCTGCCCAGCCCGTGGTCCGGAGGTTTCGAGTGAATGATTCATCTCTGCGCATGATGCAATCTGGCTTAGGTCTGTCATTTCATGCTTACTCTGTTGAAAGAACCTTGAAACGCAACATAATCATCACATAAATCAAGAAACACGTGAAGAAGACATATCGCAGACTGACAAAATGCTGTAGGCACAATGATGTTAAACCGACCCGCTTAGAGTCCGACTGAACTGAACCCTACGAGAATTAATCAAACAGCCAAGCCAGGTATATAGGCTTGGCGACGTTCTCCAGACACTGAGAATGGATATCTAATCAGATGAATCAGATAAGAGTGGGTTTGGCACTAGGAGCTGCGAACCCTTCACGCATTCTGGACCCTGTCAAACCCCTCGATCACTTCAACCATTCATCATGTCCGCCCTCATAGCCAAAAGAAAGAACGAAAGAAATTCGCACCCCTCGCGAAGCAGTATATCTGGATGATATATTCTATGTACAACTTGCAGCAGACGTCTCCAGACCCAAGACAGGGGTGGATTACGGGAGGCGAGCCGTACCAAAGCGCGGGGCTACGGAGTAGTTACTATACGGCGTGTACTAGGTACCGAGTGCCTACCTACCCTACAGCACTCCGTCTGTGGTCTTGGAACCACACGCGCCGAGATGAAAGTATCATATCCACGTTTCACTTGCCCCGCGCGTATTCGACTCCTAGGCTTTCCACAGCGGTCTCGTATTGCAACACCCAGATTCCGCTTTGAATTCCCCTCTGCACCGCTTTCTAGCGTGGTATCTCCTGGGTTGATCGGTCACGGAGAAGGGGGCGCACGGTACCGGCTTGCCCATCCCCTTGGAACACTGCTACCCGGCAAAAGTCCCAATGTATGGCTCGCGCTGGACGATTCTAAACCTGACGTTGAGTACATCGTCAGACGACCTCCTGGGGACGATCACGAGGGATCGCGGTCTAGTGCTCTCTCGGCTTTCCAGCACGAGTTGGAGATGCAAAGGCTTTTTGCACAAGATCCCATGATTCGACGACTCATTGATTATGTCCCGGATTCCGAGCCACATGGGCCGATGATGGTTCTGGAGGCGTTTACGGACTCGCTCTGGGATGCGAGGAATGCGAGGGCGTTTACTATGCAGGAAATTAAATGGATCATGAAGGGAGTCCTTCTGGGTATTTTTACCGTGCATATGAAGGGATTGGTTTGTACCGGTAATATCAAAAGCAGAAACCGAATCCCCGAGGCAGTATCATGAAAGCTAAGACCGGCATGCCTGCAGATTTAAAGATGAAGAACGTTGCAATTGGGGGGTTTGATCCCAACCGAATCAGAATATACGCGATCTAATTGTCAGACTGGCAGACTGCGGCTCGAGTACGTGAACTTTTACTGTTTTCTTACCAGCACTCCTGACTGTTTCACAGTTAGCAAACCATCGACCAGAGAAATCACCTCCCTCACATATCGAAGCCCTGAGGTCCACTTTGGGAAAACATGGACTACGAGTACAGACGTGTGGTCCTGGGGGATAATTGTGGGTAACTTTGCTGAATTCCGTGTACATGTTCCCCGGTCTAATGATTGATACAAAGTTGGCCCAGTTGCTCCAGGCCCAGGTTGATTTCAAATCACCCGGAATGTATGCTTCAATCAGCACCGGAACTCTAGCAGAAAAGGAAATCACCATTCGCAACCAACTAGCAATTGACTTTGACTTGGCCTCTGTGCCATTCTATGCCGAAGACGAGCGATGCGTCAAGATGTTGCCTACACCGCAGCCAGAAGAGGCATACATGTGGGCAAACACCATGGTTGAGATGGGCGTTGCAGGTGAAGATATTCGGTTTTTGGTGCAAGTTCTGAACCCGGATCCGAGTGCACGGCTTACAGTGCGTGAGATCCTTGAAAGTGGGTATTTAGAATGCTGAGTAGGGTACTCTATATGACCTCTTTTATTCTTTGTTTTCAGCACATACGACCACAGGGTGTGGAGAACAGGGCTTCCCGTCCGCTCAGCCGTACTTAAGCCACACGCCGGGAGGTTAGTAGTTGGGTGGGTGACCACCAGCGAATCCCTTCTGTTGTATGTTTTTCTTTTTTGTCTTTATATCTGTTGTTTTGCTGTGGGTAATGAATGAAAGATAGAACAGAGATGAAGTGGTCTGCATTTACCATTCTTGAGGGCTCTACTTGAATACCCCCCCCCCTCCCGCGTCACAGCGTTAGGAAAACCCTGAGTAGTTGTGACACATCGCTTTAGATGATATGGAGCAGACACCTATGTGATCAAATATACTGATTTACTTGGCGGGGGATCTTGACCGACTGGATTTCAAAGCGGAGCGGAATTTATATTCCGCCCCGCTGTGTGACGTGATGTCCGCCTCTTGGCCAGTATCTTGAATAAAACAATGCGGACTAAGCCTTCCAATCTTTTGACTCTTTAAAATGTACTACTAGGATTGCAGTAGAAACTGTTTGTATATTACAGTATGACCCGAGTATTTCTGTGTGTTGATATCTCATGTTATATAATTTAATATTGTGATTCTGACCCCCGGTATATTGGATCCATACCAGCGGCGCCGGGATCTTCACTTACCTCGACACCGACGCGCAGACATACGGCACGGCTCGAGAGGACATCTTTGATGATTGGGACGGGGTCCAGCGGATCTTGAATATCCCGGACTATGTATTTCATCGCAATGTAGATAAGATGGTTCTTGATGCCGCGAGGGATCATCCTGACATTATCCGCACCGCGATTATCTGTCCGGGTACCGTGTATGGTGAGTGACTCTGATTCACAATCCGGTGCACTCTTTTAATATTGGTTAACCACCTGGGTGTAATAAAAAGGCGTCGGTCGCGGTTCCTGTTCTCAGCGCAGTAGACAGGTGTACGAGATGGCGCGAACCACTCTGGTGCGCGGAAAAGCTCCGTATATCGCCCCCGGCGAGTCGTACGGATGTTATGTCTATATTCGTGATCTGACGGATTTGTTTCTGCGGAGCTTTCAGGCTGCCCTCGATGGAGCAGAGGGGGTATAGGGGCCTGAGGCATACTTTCTGGCAGAGGATGGGACGCATTGCTGGGGGGATCTGGTGAGATCGGTCGCGGGTGTGGCAGTGGAGCAGGGGTATTTGTCGAGGGTTGAGATGGAGGAGATTGGGTTTGAAGAGGCAAAGGAGCCGGCGGGGTTTGAGGCTACTAGCTGGGGGCTGAATGTTCGGTGTCGGGTAATAAGGGCGAGAAAGGTGCTGGGGTGGGAGTCTTCGTGTCCGAGTTTGGATGATGAGTTGCTGGGGACTGTGAGGGGGAAGTGGGAAGTACTTCAGCGGGAGAAGAAGGGCAAGAATGTAGTCTGAACTAGAATCGGGGTGTTATTGCTAGGTGAAGTATTAATAATGTTTCTTTTTACTTTGAACGTACAACTCTATCAAAAGCTTTCCTGCCGGTTTTGTGGGCACTGAATAGAGCTTATTTCTTCTTAAGCGGGAACCGAGCTGTGCTGCTTCACTTGGCCATAATCTTTCACGGCTGGTTCCGCAGAGACCAGACAAGATAAGAAGCCTGGCTATTTGATGGAATGCGGATTATTCCTCTTTGAATGCGCAGAAATGGGCGTTTGACCGAGAGTAGATTGCCGGTGCAATTGCAAACCGAGGAATTCCTCTTCCGGCGCTGATGATTTGTCAGAACTTGCGATCATCTGACAAGCCATGAACTGCATGAATAGTTGTAGGCTACATGGTCCCCAAATGTGGGCAATCGTGAAAGTTTCTCATGGCCATTTGCCAGAATTTGGAGTTGTATTGGACCCCCTGCAGCTACTACTGTGGAACGGAATACATATTCCTCGGAACAGACCAACATGGCAATCCCCCGCCCCCTACACTTCTGGATCACAAGCCATGAACGGGAGGCATCATGAGATGTTGCTCTTTGAGTAGTGCTTATTTTGGGATACATGTCTGATCAAACATGTTATTTCCAAGGTGCATGTGCTGGGCCGAGTAATCCCGTGAATGGCTATTGTATCCGGGGAGATGGAGGGAATCTAACCGATTTTTCGACACGTATTACGGCGTAGCATCTGCTGCGTGGTAGCCTTCCCGCATGAGTGAGGTGTGCTCAGTGTGCACGTTTCTTCTCCCGCCCGATTGCTAATGCAGAGCAATTCCAATTCCTCCATTTCTTTCATGCGTCGTCGGAAAATGACCGATGATCCCGATCCGATACAAGTCTAGAACCTGAACGGAAGATAGGCCACCAGGAATAGGAACAGTGCCACCGAATACAAGCTCGGGACAACGTGAAGGCCGTCAGCCGCACCAGCCATCGCACTCCTCTTAAGATCCATATGCCGCGACAGAGGATGGTATTTATCCTGACCAAAGGTGGCATTCAGGGTCACATTTTCAGTGACCATTTCTTCTTCCAGTCGAATCCATGAAATAGCCTCCTTTTTGAGGGTGTCTTGATGCAGTAAAATCTGTCTTCCGCCACGTCCCACCATCCCGTAACCCCCGTATCCGGTATGGCGGCCATATCATACATTGACACCAACGTTGTCTGCAGCTTGGGCGGAAGTCGTGTCTTTCCACCTGAAACACCTGTTCGGGAAAGAGACTATGGTCAGCATGCAAGTGCCATCGGGGGGAGATGGGCCGCGCCCACCAGTCATTTGTGTGGTCATGACCGCTGAACGTAGCCTGCAGCCCATTTGTAGTCGACAACGCGGCCATAAACTTCTGATCGTACGATTTACCGTTATACATATATCCTTGGAATGAGACAGGCTCTCCATTGATACCTGGTTCCCGACTAGGATCAACTCCCGGACCTTCTCTGAAGTCTCTGGCTGCAGTGATGGGGATGTGGAAAAACGCCAGCGACGGGATGGTCTTGTTGTATTGGGCGGTGAGGTTGGACTTCGTTTCCTCGAGCCAGGCGACAACCTGAAAATGCCGCGTTAGGAATCCCGATAAGCACTGGATACCTCTAGGTCGGTACCTAGGTAGGTAGTAACGGTGAGAGTAGAGCGTACCGAGTCATGCACCCAGTCCGGCTTGTTACCCTTGTGCTTACTGTCATTGCCTCCCCTACTGTCGAAAGACCACAAAATCACCTCTGGAACGTCCCTGTCGCCAGACGCCGAATACACCGGGAGGTAGTAGAGCCAGAGATCATATTCTGGGTCAGACTTCCGCTTCTTGCATCCCCTCCTGGCAAGGCATCCCTCCCCTCGCTCTTCCAAACAGGCCAACAACCCCTCAGAATCCTTTGCCTTTTTAGCTAATCACATCACAGGTCTCCAGCCATGCGTGTATGTTCGGACCGTAAGCACGTACCTCACCTTCAACTCCGCTGCTGGCCCCTTCATGGGTTCCAACATCCTGCAGAAAGGCCCGTAGCGCACGTGCCTTGGTCTGCCCTGGCCAAGCCGCAGATTTGCTTACAAGCTTCAACCAACCAACCCCTTTTTACCCCACCACACCCTACCAGCTCAGATTCAAACAATCCTCCCGAATGGGATTCCCTTCTGTGCCTTGGCAGGATGTAGTTCCCCGATCAGCGCCTTCGGGAGCGTCGATCTCGTCCTGTGGGCTCCACTCTGGGCCCCGCACCTTGACGGTTGGCCCCCGAGAGCCCCCATCTCATGCGGTTGCATCCTGCCTTCTTTCCACCCTCCTACGCGTTTTGCACCTCGGTGCGCGATGCTGGAATCGTCGGGATTTTGTGGATAGAATCCAGGCAAATAAGGTTTGAGTCGACTGCGTGGGCGAGAGAGCGACCCTGGCGACTCTCTGCCCCAAAGCAAGGGAGGCACAGCTGGAAGGCCAAAGAGACCTGTACAACTGCCTCAGGTCTTTCCGACCGGGGGAGAAAAGCTGACACTTGGCAATTCATG
The DNA here is from genome assembly GCA_003184645.1 of Aspergillus ellipticus CBS 707.79. Taxonomy (NCBI): domain Eukaryota; kingdom Fungi; phylum Ascomycota; class Eurotiomycetes; order Eurotiales; family Aspergillaceae; genus Aspergillus; species Aspergillus ellipticus. The sequence continues at coordinate 22,980 of KZ825874.1, read as the reverse complement.
GAATTCATCGGGTAGTCTGACCCCATTAGAACAGAAAATTGCGCAAGAATTGATCTAGTAGGTCAATTTGTCCACCACTATGATTGTCCATCTGAGTCATGGCAGACAGGGTTTGTCGTGGATATTTTCAGTCATAGACAAATCCACCGCTTCTGAACCATTAGTCTGTTTGGGCAGGATGGCGCTTTCTTTTACTTGCAATACGTCGCCCAATATGTTGATCCTATCCAACCAGCGTCGTGGCTTTGTGCCGAGGAGATGGATGTGGTGGCACTGAACCAATCATATATGGAATGGCTTCCCGAAAACAGTTTCCGTGTTGAATAGGTATACTAGAAACCAGACTCTAATACCCGCAACTGCTGAGACGCATCTGTCTTCTATATATTATTACCTGCTGAATAATTTAGCTACAGTTCCTTTGCCCATTTTTACTATTTCTAAAATCAATCTCCTTGCCATTGTTCCTAGACTCCTATAGTAAGTTCAAACTACTTAATCTACTGATGTCTACCTTTCATCCATTAGACTCTCCGCTATCTAAATGATTATGAAAGCAACCTACCATAACTAGACTTCTAGAATATTAACCACAAATTGCCAGGCGTTTTCGGGATGGTGGAGAACCAGTAGTGTGAACGGCTAGAAAGAGCGACCGCCATGGACCAGACAGCCAACATTATCAATCCAGATAGCAATATGGTCATAGTGCTGAGCAATTCGAATTCTCCCTTTCCAGGATGGGGCAATGTTATATTCTTGGATGTCCTTCTTCGACTTCAGTTCGAGTCAAGCGACCCTGCCCAAGGCCACACCCAGGAGATTGTATATAAATACATTAGTTACCTATAGAGAGGTACTAACATATATAAATACTAGGGGTCCGCATGCAACCGGGTGGTTGAAAACAGGGGGAGAAAGGGCTGGACTATAGATATCGCAAAATAAACAGATCTCTTGCGCTCCTGCAATCAAGGCCCTAGAAGGGTCGCTCAAGCCCAGCTCATCCAGGCTTCGCGCTTCATCCTCGCGGGTATTAAGCATCGTTCGCCTGTTGGGCATAGGGAATGGCCTATATAACTCCCTTTGTTCTTTGTTTCATCACATACGACCACAGGGTGTGGAGAACAGGGCTTCCCGTCCGCTCAGCCGTACTTAAGCCACACGCCGGGAGGTTAGTAGTTGGGTGGGTGACCACCAGCGAATCCCTTCTGTTGTATGTTTTTATGTATTTTTTGCAATTCTCGCCGTTGAAACACACCAGGGCAGTTGTCTATCCTGCAATCCTTTTGTTTTTGTTTTGACAGGTGACATGATACTGAGAATGCTATTGGTTCGATGCACGCGAGAAGCGCGGCGGAACGACGGAGTGAGGCGGCCCGGTTCGATTGCCGCGTCGCGTTTGGTGACGACAACCTGTATTCGACATCCACACGGCCTGTTCTATTTGAGCGAAGTCCAACAATGGAAGCTCTAAAACGGACCTTGTCAATCCCACTGCGGATCACCACGATTAGGCGTAGCACACACACTAAAGCGATATTTTTATTGCGCCCCGGAAGGAAAATACCGCCCTGGACATTCGCGGCTTCATCCAAGCCGATTTCCACTGGACGGCCCAGCAATACATTGTCAACGTCAAAGCCCCCAGAACAGGCACGGTCATTTCCCTCTAGTGGGTTCACGGCCCTTGAAGCCGATCGGCTGGTCGAGGAAGAGGAGTTGCCCGACTATCAAGCCCATCGATTCTACCCTGTCCACCTGGGCGAGGTATTCTAAAGCCGCTACTAAGTAATCGCGAAACTTGGGTTTGGCTCATCATCGACGATTCGGCTATCCCATGATCTCCAGTAGGTGTCCTGAAATCGGACTTGAGTTCGGTCTCATAGAGTGGAACTGAATCATGCAGCAATCGTCAGTATGTCACACTGAAGGTGTGCGTGCATACCTCGCTAGTTCACCACATCGCCGGCCGCATGGCAGGCAACTCACATCCAGGACGGGGCAATATCCAACGACTACTGGACTCTTTTTGTCCTCACTGGCCCCGATGGCGAGCATGTTGTTCTTGTCTTTGAGGCCGCCCAGATGAGCCTGCGTGACATGAAACTAGTCTTCCAGCCGGAGGGATTCGATGAAAGGCTAGTGAGAGGTGCAATTACGGAGCTTCTTCAAGCTTTGGATTTTCTGCATACCCATGCGGAGGCTGTTCACACAGGTACTGCTATTTGACCGTCGTACATATAACTGAAATATTACACATGTACACCCGGGCAACATGCTCCTCGGCACCTATGATAACCAGCAACTGAGTAGATTAGATGCGAAAGAAATGACATCGCCAGTTCCCCGCAAGCTAACCGCCACTCGGACTATCTATCTCTCACGCCTGATGCGTCCCAAGGAGGGGCCTATGCTATTGTCTGACTTTGGCGAGGCTCGGATAGGTCCAGGACCGCATGGCGGGGATATCATGCCGCTAGAGTACCGTGCCCCGGAGACACTTCTTTACATAGGGTGGGGCTATCCAGTTGATATTTGGAGCGTTGGCCTTACGGTGAGTCGAACCTTCCAACCCCTTCTTATGACCTGGTTGCTAAGGTCTTTTCAAGGCATGGGATCTACTGGAGCCGAAGAAATTATTCACAGCTCGCGACGAAGACGGTGACCTTTATGATGCTGCTCACCTGGCCCAACTTATCGCCGCTTTGGGACCACCTCCGCCCGAGTTTCTAGCCAAGAATGCAGAGAGAAGAGCGGACTTCTGGGACGAGCACGGTGTGTAGATTCTCTTCGTTGTTCATCTCATGTCATCTTTATTAACGGATGCTGCAAGGGAACTGGCTGGGTCTTGCGCCAATTCCTCATAGCCGCACGATGGAAGCGCTTGAAACGCGACTTGGGAATAAGTCGGGGTTTCTTCGATTTATCAGAAGAGCCCTAAGTTGGATGCCTGAAAAGAGAGCAACGGCCAAGGAGCTTTTGAAGGACCCTTGGCTGACGGGTGAAGAAGTTTAAAGTCATTTGCAGAGTACTAAGCATGGGTTGCACCTATACAACATGACTTCTCACGATCAGACCATGCACACCAAAGCCACGTCGCTGTTTCTCGAGACTGCCGAATATCTCATGGCCATGAGCGCCGCCTGGGGATGGGCGCGGTGGTCGTTGGATGAGCACTTGCCGAGCCTCGCTGGAAGTTTTTCTCCTCCCCGCTGGTCCGAAGTGCAAATGTGATACTACCCTGGGGTCATCACAGCCAGCGGGATATTTTCTCTGACCAGGCTGCTTTATCTGAGCTCAAAATTTATGGCGGTACATTACCGAGCACGGATTCGATGTTATATGCTGATGTGGGGCTATGGGGGATGATGAGGGCGGATTCGTCCGATCCGTTTCCGTTTACGTAGCCGCTCGATGATGTGTTCCGGAGCCTCGAAGTCAGTAGTATGTTGACGCTTCTATGTTTTTTGTATGGATATATTGTCTATGTGATGCCTGTGGTGGTTTGAATATACTGGGGTGGTGTGTCCTAGTTATATCGCTCTAATTACGGCGTCTTACGAGGTCATATATGTATGTACATGCCACGCCAGCATTTAAGAACTATGATGCTCGCTCAATCGACTCTCATTACGGCCGAGGGGCTATCTCAAACCAATCAGGATGTTGTGATGAAGATGGCCCACCCGGAATAGATTAATTGCACTCCTCTCCCCATTCGTCTGACCTACTTGTATAGAACAAGCAGTTGTCAGTAGGACACCAGTCGACGCACTCGATTATAATATACACGTGTTATGTGTCCTTTGAAGCCGCAAGGACGCCCGTATCGATCAGCCCGCAAAAAAAGCTAACGACAGCCCGGATGGCGATCTTCGCAATCTTATCCCCGTCGCCGGCATTCGGATCAAACGAGCAGATCGTGAGCGACTTGGGGGTCGCCTTGAGGGGGACCAGACCCATGCACGCCAGCAGCTCATCTTCAAACAATCCGCCAGGCGATGGGTAGTCGTTGACCTTCCCATAGGAATCATCCAGCACATGGAGGTCTAGATGCACGAGGGCCGGACTGTACGACTGGCGCTCCAGTTGCGTGCGCAGTTCGGTCGGGTAGTCCACTTTCCGACTTAGTCTCGCCCCAGATGGATGTCATGCCGGCGGCGATGACGCGCTGGCGCTGGAGATCCGACTGGTCGCGCAGTCCGCAGTAGAGGAAGCGACCGTCGTACGAGAAGGGCCGGTACCCCGGCACGGTCTGCATCAGGGTCTTCCAGCTCTCGCCGCGTAGCATGGACAGGCCCATGGCGTCGAAATAGCCGTTCTCGCTGACGTCGGGCGAGTCCAGGTCGTCGTGCGCGTCGAAGTAGATGAATTGCAGGTCGGGGAGTTGCAGGCCACAGGCTACCCCGGCGCTGGCCATGCATGCAGTTGCCAGATAGGATCAGCGGGAAGGTTTGTTGCGACACGGCCTCAGTCACGGCCAGGGAGACCTGGCGGAGAAGCTCGAAACTTCACCCGATTTCGCCTTCGAAGTTGTCTACCGGGTCGAGTTCTTTGGTGTGTACGGTAATGCCTAGGCCTTCGAGTGCGTTGACAACGCCCAGTTGGCGGATGCGATGCGGGCCGTTGCCGACCCGGTGGTCTCGGATGCCCACATGGTACGGCGAGAAGATGATGGTCACGCCGCGGGCAGTCATTTTTGGCTGGATGAGGGAGGATGTAGGGGTTTTTTTAAGAAGAGAATTGTTCGATGCTGCAAAGTGTAAGTTTTTGGCATGATGAGGGGTGAAGGACCAGAGCATCAACCTGAGGTTTGATGCTGGTAATCTGTATTACACATACAATACGTCTCGAACACCCCGAATTTGTGCAGCCAAGCGGGAGTCGGTTCATGTCGTCTCAAAGTTAAGTAATCGTATTACCCGTTATAAAACCAGAAGGGCTATATCCAGACCCTCCCCGGGGCATTACCCGGAGACCCAAGAGACAGGTGGGTCACTTGACGTCAACCATGCCTGTCCTGCTGGTGATACCAGAGCGACCCTCATTTCTGGTGCCTTGCTGATGTTTGATTCTGCCCTTGAAACGACAGCTTTTCTCCCGATTGTCTATATTAAATGCCCCATGCCCAGCTTGTCTTCGACAACGAGATTCACGACATCGTTTGTGCAGAGGGTTTCCCGTAGTAGACATAGTAGGACCGACTACTCTTCAGCGACAATCGTATTCCTGGGCACTTTCCCACCAAAATCGGACTAGAAAGAGCCTTCAATAAAAACCGCTAGGAAAGTCGAGCTCCAAATAGGTGAGCAATCGGGCGACAACGCGGGTCACCTTGCGCGACCGGTACTTTATGGACGACATATTGTATCAAGTAGTTTTCCAATTGATGCAATAAAAATTTAGCCGTGCAATCTTTCCATCCGGCAAATTTTGATTCGCAATCCACTCTCACGCCACGTCTCTCATGTTGGCAGAGGGCTTCGGCTTTCATCGGAATGGACCATGGCTCGTCGGGGACCTTGCGAGCATGTCTTATATATCCCCAGCGGATCGCCCATCCAGACACAGACCCAGAACCCTTTTCAGCATACCCCAAGAAAGTGCCCCCTCAATTGAGTGAAGATGAGCCTTTTGAGATACGAACATCATCCAGTCATCAAACCTGCCAGTTTGCGGGTTGAGTTTGAACAACGCGAGATCCACATCGCTTCAGCAGTGACTCGAGCGGCCTTCGGAGACAGCGAGCGACGAAATGAGCTAGCTCTGGGCAAAAGTTGGAGCAGATTCTAGGCTTCCATGAGCTGCGAATGACTGCCCCTCACCCAACCCCTCCCGACCTGCAAGCGGGCGGGGAAGGCTCGGAAAGGAATGCGACCCGGCCAGGTTCCTACATATGCCTTCACGGATGAAGAAGCGGCTGGATGGCGTGCTCTTGAGGGGAAGGAATTCTCCCACCTCCGATGAAGCTGATCTCCGGCGAGGATGGCGATGCGATCGGACTGCGCAGCCGAGAATCGCCCCACCGATAAGGGCTCCCGTGTCGGACCTCCCAGTTGAGTAATAATTTCCATGCGCCGTGATGATGCCATGTCGGCCATGCCTCGACCCCCGCGTGAGGAGAATGCAACAATGAGGGGAATCCCTGCAGTCCTCGCCCTTATAGCCGGGCGACGGCGCTTCGTCTGAACCATCCATTGCTTTCTATCCTCCAAGCTGACCCCCATCTCTCGATATCCGTCCATCCGTCCATCCATTGATCTACCATCCGCCATGTCTCCCTCGCTCCACTCTCTCATCGACAACGGAATCACCAAGGGTGACCCGAACTTCGCCGGCGGCGACCTCCACTGCAAATGCGCCTCCGACCGGGTGACCGTCACCCTCGCCAGCAACGTCGCCCATAATCACGCCTGTGGCTGCTCCAAGTGCTGGAAGCCCTCCGGGTCGCTCTTCTCCATTGTCGGGGTGGTCCCCCGGGATGCCGTCTCCGTGACGGCCAACGCGAACAAGCTGTACATCGTTGACAAGGAGGCGGCCATCCACCGGTATGCGTGCAAGGACTGTGGCGTGCACTTGTACGGCAGGATCGAAAAGGAGCACCCGTTCAAGGGACTGGACTTTGTGCACGCCGAGCTCTCCGACAAGAAGGGATGGCAGGAGCCTCAGTTCGCCGGCTTCGTCTCGTCCATCATCGAGCAGGGATTCCAGCCTCAGGGCATGGACGAGGTCCGGTCCAAGCTGCGCAGTGCGGGACTGGAGACCTACGACGCGTTGTCGCCGCCCCTGATGGATCTGATCGCGACCTTCACGGGCAAGAAGTCGGGGGCTCTGTCGGCCAACCTTTAGGTGGTCGGAGGAAAGAGGAAAGGGTTTCGATGTATAGTAGCAGATCCAATCCAGTCTTAGTGATGAAGATGAAACGCCATTGAACCATTGAAGTGCCCCCCCCCGCAGTCACGAGGGCCGAAGTCACGAGTGTCGGGCGTGCCGGTCTCCTCCTCGCCTTCCCCAACCTCTCTCTCCTCTTTCTCGTCCTCTTTCACTCCCCCTCCCTCTCCCTCCAATCTCTTTACTCCCTCCCACCTCCTACTGTAGCTATCAATTACCCATTACCCATGCAGACCAGTTTCAACGCGATGCTTCGGCTGCCCCATCGGGCGGAGCAACTACTGCCTAAGAGAGACATGGCCATTTCATCCGTAACGGACAGTCTCGAAACCATCCAAGTGGACTCCGATTCGGTCCGTGGGCCGGGGACTGTATTATAGAATTATGCTGTTTCTTGCTATCCATTTCCCTTTTCGCACGCTGACGTCTCTTCCACAAAGCAGATCGGGAACAGAAAATATGTACACACGCCGCGGGCCAGCCAACGGCTATTGCAGCATGAATTGGATCGACGGCAATCGATCTCCCTCCATGCTTCCCATGGCTCCAACATCCCGATCGGGCAAAACGGGTCGTGGGGGGTTGTTCGATGGAAACCACGATGATAGATGTGGATAGCTCGGGGATTCCTGATATGTGGAGGATTGATTGGGTCGCGTTTCGACCCCTGCGCGTTGGAGCATCGTCGTGTCCTGGCCACTCTCGGTCCTTGCTGCAAATACTGACATTTGCCCCCCCGTTGTCGCCGACATGGGTTGGCTATTTTGAATGCTCTGCCCCCCACCATTCTCGTTCATTGTGAACGTCGTTTGAAATGTCTCGAGCGATGCGGCGGTATCGGTCTCTGAAACGGGGCTGGTCAAGAACGGCCGACCTGGAAGGCCGCGTGCACGCCGGCGGATTTTCGACGACCACATTTCCTTGGGTCGATGGCGTTGATGGGATTTCAAGTAGAGACCTATGCACGAGTCAGTGATGCGAAACCCCAGAAAGGCCCAGCTGGTCGGGTAATAATACCACAGGCGTTGCAAATTGGGAGATCATTCTCGTCTCGTCGCCAGATGGGTGTGTCCGTCGTCCCACAGTTCTGGCAGCCAAGGATGGAAGCCAAACAGCCGACTACGAGAGAGTCTCCTGTAGCCATTAACCGTCGTGGATTGGTGTCGGCATGGGTCAGGTCAGGCCTAGAAGGAGGCCCACATGACTCATCCCACGTGGGTGGCATAGGGGAGCTAGCATAGCTCCGACCGTGATAGGAAGGACGTTTCTGACTGCCGACGCCATTCGGTCTCCCCCCCACCACATAGTAGGAGGTGATGGGGCTGGTGCGCGGGCCGGTGCGATGGAGTTTGCTAGGCCTGGCCAGTTTCTTGGCCTTGAGATACATGCCACAGGCATTGCAAATGACCGAACCGTTGGGCGATCGGCGCCACAAGGGAGTCGAGGTTGTCCCACAGTTGCTAGCTGGAATCAGGTTAACTGTTCGGTATGAACCTCGCATCCACACCCAATTCCTACCTGCAGTGTCGCGCACCCCGGATTTCGTCGCCATAGCTTTGATGCAGCCCTACAGCAGGGATCGCGTCCCTGTCCTCAATTCTGGAGAGGGAAAGGTTAGATTGAGGGCTTGGATGGAAGAACAAAGCAAGACTAGGCCAGCGCCACTCACTGGCCGGGAATTCGAGACATATTTCATTAGGCCGATGGTTGGCTATTGTCCGCACAGTTCCCCAGCGCAAGCCTGCCAGTCACGGAAAGCGAACACATGTCCACGGCTGGCCCTGGCCGCCGATGGGGCGCGGGGTTATATCAAGCATTCCCCGGCCAGAGCAGCAGCGAGGATGAAACCGCCCAGACAGAAACTAGACTAAAGCGCGCCTGGCCCCACCTGAGTCAGCGGCATTGGCAGCGGTGGTGGGTGACGATCTCGGAGGTGGGTCGCCGCGACTGCCGCGATCGACCTATGGACGCTGCTGAAGAGCAGGCCAGGATCTGAGCAGTCGGGCTTGTGGCCTGATGGCTTATCTGCAGAGGAGCCAGAGGAGAGCAAGACCGCAGTGCTGACGCCTCCCCTCCCCTCCGTTCAGCCCAGCGGCTTTTCGAGTTTTCAACGACCCACCGGGGTGGGTCTAGCAAGGATCCAGGGCCTCTCTATCCGAGTACGAGCACGGGTACCGTGGGCGCTGTCGTTTACGCACGGAGTGTGAACGGGAAAGACAGATATCGGGTTTGTTGTGCCTCGGTAGCCCTGCTTCCTTTTGCAAGAAACTCCCCGATACAACCCCATACCCCGTACCAAAGCTTCAGTTCTGGGACTCGGGCTCCGCCTTCCAGAGCTGCAGTTTGGGTTTTCTGTCGCTGGTGAAAAGTTTTCACCAGCGACGCGGCGGTCGGGGACACGGCGGTCGGAGGTCGGAGGTCGGCTTAGAACTCTGTCTCCAGTCCGACAGGATGTCACCCATCACGACTAATTTGTCGTTGTTTCATTTCAATTGCCCCTATAAACTGGGTTTAGGCGGAGACTATGCCGCTTACGGCAGCCCCATAGCCCGCGCGTGATTGTCCGAGCGAGAAGGGTTAGGCTTGGCCTCCCGGAACCCTTAGAAGCAGCCTGTCCAGCTGGCCTCACCTGTACTCTCCGCTGTCTTCGGGCCCTGGATTCCCCAGGGGTATCTCGGGTATTATGGTGAGGGCATTTCATTTGATTGTCTTTGCGGCTTTAGTTACCGCCTCTGGAATTTTATATGGAACTGGGGCTAAGCACTGTAAGCACTAAGCAGTGAAAGGGTGCGGGCGAACAACAAAAAGGTTATTCTCGGCGGACTTCCGGGGTTCCGGATTTCCGGGGTTTCTGTTAGTCTTCGCCAAATTCCTCGTTTCGAGCAATAATCCGCCCGTTGCCCCCGGCTTTGCTATTCGGCACCTGGCCTATCAGCACTCGGCATGGATGGCAAAGAAGGGAATTAGGCTACTCCGTACTATCTAGTTACTAGATAGGGGTTGCCATTTTGACCCACTGAGGCTACGGGGTCAAGGGTGAATCGGTGATTTATTCGGCAGGGATGGCCCACAACCACCCGAGTGCCTAAGTTAACAGATCATTAATATCGTCTTGCTCCCCGCCTCCCTGTGCCTCCCACTCCTGGCCAGTCTCAGGGTGTGTGTCACTACCTTCACGGGGTTGATTATCCAGCCAGTGCCTCGGTCATCGTGGAGGATGCCAAATATGGTGCGAACTATGTGAAACCCCGACAGATGGGTCTCCTGCTGGCCAGGGGGCTACCGTGAGCATACTATGGCAAGCAAAAAGTCAGAGGAATGGTTGGGTTTTGCTTGAATATGATTCCTTAGTACCGAGGGACTACCGGGGCTACTCTTTACTCCCCTGAGGCTGAGATCTACGGAGTACAACCGTGAAAAAGGTTTCAAATGGTTCCCTAATCGAGTTTCAACCATATCCTGGCCACAGTAGCCAATTCCACCCGTGAAATTCGACCTCGAGAATAACAGCCAATACTGGTCACCCCTGCGATGTCGAATTTGCGCTCCTTCGAAATCTACCTTGCAGGCCTACCAATCAACTCATCCAACATCAACCCCCCCCTATTGTTCATGAACATTACAACCTCACACAGCTCACTCAACAATTTCTCATAAAGATCCTTCTCTCCTTCGCTTGTCGCTATCCCGTACCATAACCTGCCGCCTTCCACATACGAAACCACCCGTGTCGGTTTGGCCGGCTCCGGGTGCGGATTCGTATAATCGATCCTGCATGTTCCATCGCCAAACGGTATAGAGTCGAAATATTCTACATCCTGATGATGAACGATAGAATCGAAGAAGTCCAGCATTGGTGACCAGCTGGTGCAATTATCCGAAATACCCTTGAATCCTAGTGAGGCATAGCGTGCACCGTCAAGATACTGATCGCGGACGGATGTCAGCAGATCATTAGCCGTCCAGTCTGGGATCATCTGCACTCGAATGGGAATATACTGGTAGCAAGGACCCATGGTGGCCTCCATACCGGAATCGTGGCGACCAGAGACAACGCCAGCAAAGGTGATATCGTCGGTTTTAAGGGTTCGGAAGAGGAGCACCGCCCAGGCTGCCGTCAGGATGTTGGCTAGGGTGGCCTCTCTTGGCTCTGGAGGGCTGCCAAGGCACCGTTTGATGAAAATAGGCTTCGGGTTGGTGGACGGGGAATCCGAGGCAAGGATGGAGAGGCGAGACCCTTGTAAACCCCTACGCCAGTACTTGATACTCTCTTCTTTGAGCCCAGTACTGTGCTGGATAAAGTGCGAGAAGGGAGCAGTCTGCGGGATTAGTTTGCTACTGTAAAGTAGTTCAAGGTGCCGGATAAGTTCGGGGAAAGAAATACCGTCATACTGAGCATGGGAGATGCGGAGCATGAGTGCGTTCTCCTTGGTCCCATTGATAAAGAAGAACTTGAGGAATGGAGAGCCGAGTGGGGTACCTGTCTCAACATCGTCGACGGCGATCTGTTTACAGAAAGCCTCGATATTTTGCCCTTCCGCACAGTCAAGTTCAACGGTTTGAACGTCCAGATGTTTGACGACAACCTGGAGATAGGTTTCGCCATTGGCAACAAAAACAGTGCGCAAGATAGGATGGATAGAGACCAGATCCTGGCAGCTTTTTGCCAGGCGGGCTTTGTCGATGCGATTCTCAAATCAGAAGATATTGTATTGCATCGAGCTCTTCGGTGCTGAGATGCTCGCCCGAACGTCTCGTGATTGGGGGTCGGTAAGAGACAGAACATCCTCGATCTCCCAGCTGGGGTCTTGTAAATGACCCTTGACGGATTTTTCTAGGAACTGAATGCTATCTGCATGAAGTGTCGAGAATGGCTTGTACTCCGGCTTCACTGATCCTGGAGAGTCTGCATCCACCATGAGATTTGCCATATCCCGCAACCGCATGCTGCGGAAGATACCTGCCACAGAAAGAATGTATCCCGCTTGTCGTAGTGCAGATGCCAGCTTCATGGCCATAATCGAGTCGCCCCCGAGACGGAAAAAGCTGTCGTCAGATTCAATGGTTACCTCGTCAACACCGAGTATCTTCGCCCAGAATTTACGAAGCACCCGCTCTTTGACATTTTTTGTTGCCTTCGGGGCCCTTCCTGCTTTAATATCTGCGAGGACGGCTCGACATTGTAGGAGGAAGCTGGGCGTGATTTCGTTGGCTACCTCCGGGTCTCTTGCTGCATCAAGGTGGCAAACCGGGACATAAACGGACGGGATCATATAGGGCGGAAGTAAGTCGACCAGAGACTTATTCACTCCAAGGAGCGAGTCAGCCAAATCGGAAGAGATGGCGGTTGGTACCTGGAGTGTTGATGGCCCGTTGTCCGTGATATTCAATTGCTATAGACTGCCCACTGTCTACCTGTTCCTCTTTGACGGCAGCAACCAGAGTCCCAGGCGGAACGACAAACGCAGCCACCTCTGTTACAGAAGGCAAGACCCGGCGAAGCTGACCCTCGACCATTGCAAGATCAGCCAGGTGGCCCTGCATGCTAACGCGAGCTGTCTTGTGTCCCATGAATATCAGACAGCCAGTGTCGTCGTACTTCACCAAGACCCCTGTAACAAGGATCCTGTCCCGTTTCCATGGACTATAGTTGCTTCCCCGGATCATCCATGCAGGGCCTTCAACACCCTGGGGAGCGTTGACTTCGACTACCAGTTCTCCGCTAGCCCCGATCGGCGTGAGTTGACCAACGTTGTCCGGGCTTACAATCCAAGAACCGCCGACCTTTGGGAACCGATCCCCGATGGACAGGCTATTCGCGATACTCTTGAAAGGCTCGCAGTCATGAAGCTCGGAAAACTAACCGACCTGACTCCAATTCCTGAGCTGAGACGTCGAGCTATCGTCCAGAGAGTTGATTGAACCGACATGGGCAGCGAGGTTGCTGGAAAGCTGCTGTGCGCAACGCTGCAGTTGTGCGAGAACTCTCTCCATCTGCTTAACATCGATCAAATTCGGGTCGAAGCTGGCAAGCACCTTGAATCCATCTGGCTGCAGTGTGCATGCAAGCATCAATGGGTAGGAGTTGAAGTGCAACGCCTCGCGGGCAGCATCCACGCTCTCAAAAGCCGGCATCCCATCTTCGACATAGTTTCCTCCATCGCCAGGCTGGATAACAAGTCCCATCTTGAATTCACAGGCCAGCTGGGCATCGGAACTTACACGTCGGATGTTCTGCATGCCGAGGTGTTCGTGCGGAATTCGGGCCAGACCTTGTTCTTGGATAGTGTGAAGGTAATCCTCTATCACAACTGTGCGATCAACCCGAATGCGGACAGGGACCGTGGTGATCATCGGACCTTCAATATCCTCGACCCCGGAGAGGGGCAAATTGCGACCGGTCAGTATCTCCGCAAAAACAACATCGTCGCTGCTCGTGTACTGAGAGGCCACAAGAGCCCATGCTGCTCGAACGATGGTAGCGGTTGTGATACTGGCCTGACCGGGACGTGGGAGCTGCACATACAACTCTGCCATGGCATCGGGCTTGGGGAGGTATGTCCGCGAGGGCAACGACGGATATTGAGGTCCTGTCGCACCGTGGAGTTGATTACGCCAATACTCCCGTGAAGTCTCCCGCGCAGGATCGGTAAGGTATCTGATAAAGTGCCTCATACTGGCAGCCCGATGCGCAGGCATGCCTTCGTATGCTTTCCGCACTCGGTCGATGATCAAATCAGTCGACCATCCGTCATATATGGCGTGATGAACAGTCCAGATGAAGTAAATCTTCCCAGTCTCTTGATCGGTAACGATGGCATATCTGCTCAACGGGACATTGATGGCCATTTTCTGGTTCCGGTCTCTGCTCAAAAATGCATCCAAGCTCTCCCCATCGCTCCACGCGGCCTCGTCCTTTACAACCACCTGCATCAGTCCACGATCCCGTATGTCTGCGATCCTTGTGCGCAGGATTGGGCATTCTTGGGTGGCTTCATTCCATGCAGACTTGAGTTTGGCCGCAGCCTCGATGCTGGGAATCTCGGCAATTCGCTGGGCAATATAGTTCTCCTCCGATCTGACTGAGAACGCCATAAGAATCTCCTGCAGTGGTGTACATGGGTAAATGTCCTCGATCACTGTAGCTGATACGCCACATATTTGTGATACCTCATGCAAAGCCGCTTGAACATCCCATCCCGGACCTATCAGTGATAGTGGTGGAACATCGGCTTGTCCTTCCGGATCAACCGGCTTCATGCTCCCTGCCATCCTGGATAGCTGGGGATAATTGAACACATCGGCCACAGTTAAATTGTATCTAGCAGCTCGGGTAGCGGGAATAAGTCTCATGGCAAGAACCGAATCACCACCCAAGACGAAAAAATCGTGCGATGGACCAACAGACTCGACGGGAATCCCCAGGATTTTAGCCCACAGCCCTTGCAGGGTCTTCTCCTGCACGGTTTTCGGTGCAATAGGGGTCTCCGATCCATTATGAGGCCGGGAAGTCTGGAGGGCTAGCTTGGAGCCCAGAGCGCGCAAGAGCTTCCGGTCCGTCTTACCAGATACCAACATGGGCATCCGGTCGATGGCAATATATGCCGATGGCACCATGTATATTGGCAGCGCCTTGCTCAGATTCTCACTAAGAGCCCCTACTGTTGATGAAAGATTACTGGAAAACACAGCCTGCCGGATTTCGTCGTTTGTGTGCTGAACCTGACGGTCGCCTTCCAATACAGGTTCCGCGATGAAAGCAACCAGCATTGACCCATTCTTCTGACCCTGTGGCGCGATGACTTCGGCCGCAACCCTGACCAACCCTGGAAGATGAATTCGAAGGTGATGTTCGATTTCTCCCAGCTCAACCCGCTGTCCCCGTAGCTTGACCTGCGTGTCCTTGCGCCCGACGAACACGAAGCCCCGTTCTCCATCCGGGTCATACTGCACCAAATCATCTGTCTTGTACAGCCGACCCTTTCAACCCGGAACGCCGCCCCCACCGGCCAGAAGCCATGGTGGATCTTCAATAAAAGCTTCGGCAGTCTTGACGGGGTCGAACACCGATTGAGAGCAGGTGCTGTGCGAGCAAGTCGGCGTATTCTTCCACCTCGCCGTACGATAGGTCTCCATCCCATGAATGGATGGCCTGTGCGTGAGGCTGTTTGCGAGCTTGTTCGGTAATGAGATCATGCGTGCACGTATCGGTTACGGGCGGTACGTCTTTGTTCCACTGCCATATCTCCACTAGATCTGCTTCTCCGAGATTCAGAACAGTTGAAATGGGCTGGGAGAGATCAGACAGGGCATGGGCAATCTCGATCGCTGTTTGTGCATAACGACGGGCGATATAGCTAGCGCCGAGGGGGTGACGCCATGAGGAACGACGAAGAAGGGAGGGAGAGGCTATTTTGACTTCGAGTTGGATGTTCCACTGCTGCAATGCTAGCGAGGTGGAAACGGCAGACCATCAGCATTGGGTGGGCGTTACGCACGTGGGGACTTTGAACCTCCGAGCGGCTGTTCTCCGGAGCATCTTGGTCCCGGAACACCAGGGTGTCTGCCTTTGTGGAATCCCCTCGCAGGTCCTTTCGCAGCACAGACACCGCATTGAGGGCATTCGACAACGGGGCCGATATTTCCGTGACTATTTGCGATGTGGATAAGGATTCGTCAGGGTTTCCACAGCCCCAAGCAAAGCGGACAGGGGTCCCATTGTTGTATCTTAGCAGCGTCAACCCCCAGGCTAGGAGGAGGAAGTCCTCCTGGATGGCGCGATCGGAACATTCCGTCACTGCTGGCGCGGTAAAGGCGGTAAAGGCTGGCTCCTGGCCATCCCGGCCGTCTCGAGAATCGAAGCTCATTGTAATGCAGGAGTTTGAGGGCTGGATCAACGGAAAGGATTCCGCATGACAGGGTCTTCAAAATTTGCTTCGGCGCGATAAGAAGAGAAGGACGCAACGCGACAGGCTCCGCTACGACTACACGTTCGGGCTGCACCAGGACCAGGTGATCGACCTGCCGCACAAGAGGGCGTCGCTGGTCAAGTGCTCGCGCGAGCGGTTCTTCCAGCTGTGTCCGTTCAACCAGCAGGGCGTGAAGGTTGCCGGAACCGGACTGCATTTCCGACCGATGCTGTGATAGACTAGTCGCATGAATATAGCTAAAACAATCTTATCACAGTAGTACAATTTTGTTCCATGGATCCACCTGGGTATCGAGTTTCGCATGTATCGCACGGTGCAGGCCAGGCCGGCCCAGGCACTTTTAATCGGGTCGTGCTTGTATGATTCCATCCGGATCCAACACAAGCCATCCAGCGAATTTCGGCGGAAAAGACTGTCTCCCCGCCGCAGACCCTTTTGCCATTAGATAATAGGCTTTGTTAAGACGTGCATGAGTAGCAGCCAGCACTAAGGTGAGGCACTAAGGTGCTGACGATCGCGCGAAGGCCGATGAGTCAGCGGGAAATGGCGATCAGGGGAGCTGTCGGGGGAGAGACACGACGCCCATCTTACTGCCTTGGGTCGGCGCCGACTGTTTCGGGCATGGCGGGTACGACTGACGACACGGGGTTGGAGTTCCTGCCCGGTACCCACTATACGTCGGTATTGTCCGGACTTTCCGACTGCTGGGACTGGCAGTGGGGATACCTCGAGGTACCTATCACCTATCTCAACCCTACCTCGATACCCAAAGCAGGTACCTCCCTACCAACCCAGGTAGAAAGCTCCCCTCAACCTCACTTAAATAGACCCAACCGGTACCAACCCTTCACCCCCTAGCAATCCCCCCTTCTAAGTATCCGCCCTGCCGCCGCAAAAAACAGCCCGCCACCCCCCCTCAAGCCTACGCCCTCCTCAGCTTTCCCACCCCGCAAATCCTCCTGGTCACCCTCAACCGCCCCCTCGGCGCTCAACGCCCTCCCCAGCACCGCCCAATACGAGCTCGAATCCCTGTTTCTGTGGTACGACACCACCCCGTCCCTCCGGGTCGCCATCCTCACCGGCGCCGGCCGGGCATTCTGCGCCGGCGCAGACCTCAAGGAATGGAACGAATGCAATCGGCTCCTGGCCGGCGGGACTCAACCAGACAGACCACTCATCCCCCCCGCGGACAGGATTCGGCGGCTTGTCGAGGAGAAGAGGCAAGAAACCGGTCATCGCGGCGGTGAATGGTCTTGCGTTTGGCGGGGGCATGGAGATCGTGGCGAATGTGGATTTGGTGGTTGCCGCGGAGAACGCGGTGTTTGCGTTGCCGGAGGTGAGGAGGGGGGTTGGCGCGATGGCGGGGGCGTTGCCCAGGTTGGGTCGCACGGTGGGCAGGGTGAGGGCTATGGAGATGGGGTTGACCGGACGGGGGGTCGGGCCGGAGGAGGGTGTTAGGTGGGGGTTTGTTAATGAGGTTGTTCCTGGTCTGGATTATTCTCGGGGGGTCGGGGATGGGGATGGGGATGGGGATGGGGATGTGGTGAAACGACCGGTTGTGCAAAGAGCCATCGAGATTGCGGTGCAGATCGCGGCAAACAGCCCTGATAGTGTGATTGTCACCCGGGCTGGGGTGGTCGCGGCGTGGGAGGACGGCAGCGCGGAGAATGCGAGTCGCATGGTGCAGGACAACTGGGCGGACGCGTTGAATACAGGCGAGAATTTGAGGGAGGGGGTGAGGGCATTCGTGGAGAAGAGGGAGCCGCGGTGGGTGGATTCGAAGTTGTGAATATTTATTGGTATGGATGGAATCTGGGGTTTGATTTTGGGGTAGATATTGGTGGAGAGGGGGGGG